>OX941081.1:179017869-179617869 GCA_954870635.1 Arctium minus | reverse complement strand
ATCCCTGACAGATTTGTTCCTAAACCGTATGAGTACTTCACAGAAAAGGAGAAAGATCTGTACAAGATAGATGAAGAGGCTCTCATTTACCTGACGATGGCCATCCCAAATGACATCTACAATTGGGTAGACAGTCGAAATTCTGCTAAGGAAGTCTGGGATGAACTAGCAAGACAATTTGAGGGAAGTGAAGCTTCAATTCAAGCCAAGCAGAATCTGTGCATTAATGCCTATGAGGGATTTCATGCAAGGGAAGGAGAGACACTGCTTGATACCTATAACAGATACAATATCATTCTGAATGACCTAAGGAGGAACAATATCTCTAAATCTGCTTCCGAGATAAACTATAAGTTCATCAAGAACTTGAACCCTGAATGGAAGAACTTTGCCATCAACCTTCAGATGTCAAAGAACATGGCTCAAGAAAATGTCACAGGTATCTTTTCTACTCTTTCTCAGCATGAAGAAGAGGTGATAACTATCAATAATGAGTCCAAGAATCTGAAGGACTCTGTGGCTCTCATAGCTGGCAAAGGAAAAAGTTCAAGTTCTGGTCCTGTATCTGCTGCAAGGTCAAAGAAGAAAGTGTCTAAAGCTTTTGTTACGGAGGTTACTGAGTCCGATTCTGCTTCAAGTGATGAAGAACTGGAGATTGATTCTGATGATGATATACAGAAGTTCTCTGAGAACTTGGCCATGATAACTCGTCAATTCAAGAAAAGCTTTGGCAAGAAGAAGTACTATTCAAAGCCAAAGTACGAAGGGTACAAGAAAGAGAAGTCTGAAATGAGATACAAGCCAAGGTATGGAAGGAGAGAGGAAAGACGAGAAGAGAGGAAAGATGAAAGGAAGGAAGATAGAAGAGAAGAAAAGAGAGAGGAGAAGAAAGAAGAGAGAAAGGATGAACCGTGCAGATGCTATAACTGTGGAAAATTTGGACACTTCTCCAAAGATTGTAAGTTCAAGAAAGTCAAGAACTCAGAATACTATGCAAGGAAGTCACTCATTGCCAAGAAAGCGGAAGAGGGAAAAGTGCTTATGGCTAAAGAGGAAAACTGGTTGTTCCAAAGTTCTGATGATGAGGAGCAGGCGCACTTCACCCAAGTTTTTTACATGGCAAAACTTGATGGTGATGATGAAGCTTCTGAGGCACATTTCTAAGATGACAACTCTGAGGTAAATGAAAATTATGAACTTATTGAATCTCTGATGGTCCAAATCCATAATATGAAAGATGAGTTTAAATTGTTGAAAGGTAAACTTAACTCAGAACACCAATCAGTCTTGAGTTTTCGTGATGAAAACTCTTTACTGAAAGTTGTTGTGGAAGAAAAAGAAAAAGAAAAGGATGTTTTAAAAGCTGAAAAGGAATCTTTAAAAAGAAAAATATCTGGTTTAGAAAAGGACCTTGTAAATCTTAATGCTGAAAAGGGTGAGTATAAAATCAAATTCGAAGTCTATTTTCAAGAAAGAAATGATGCTTACACCAAGATTAAGCAATTGGAGGATATTAATATGAAACGAGGTCAGACTGAGCAGACATTAAATTTGTTGACCAATAAACTCCAAGATGAAAGGTTTTATAAACTTAAACCAGGTTTGGGTTTGCCAGTTAACGATGTTTTGAAAAAGGCACCGGAGTACTTGTATAATTTTGATAAACTTGGCTCCACAATCAGACCCATTCCAAAATTCGTGCAACTTTTGTTGAAGCAAGTACTTCTAAACCTTTTACAGAGACCAAAGGTAAAGAAGAAATGGGAGAAAACAAGTCTTGTGACACTGATTCTCAAAATTCTTTTAAATCAGTCGGTTTTAAATATAGTGATTTGAACAAAAGCTATGAGACTCAAAAGATCGAATTTACCGAGTCTGAATCACTATTTACCACACCTTCAAAAGAATCAGTTTGCACCAACACAGTTCCACCTGAGACTGAATGCAAATATGATGAGTATGAATTGGATGCCGATCCATCAAATATACTATCAGTCTCAAATCCCATTACTCCTAAACCTTTACTTGTTGAAGAGGTTGAAGAAGAAACTGTCATCACGAATGAATCTTGTTTTAAAAATGACAAAATGGAGTTTATTGAGAACATGACTGAAGAAATGTTTTCTGAAATGATGAATGCTTCAGACTCTGATCCTGTTTCTACTGCAAAAGAGTCAAATTCTGTGAGTGATCATACATCTGGTTTGATGAAACAAATTGATATGTTGCAACAGTCTCTTGATGAGATTGAAGATGAAAACTTCGATCTCAAATTTAAACTTGAAAAATCTTTGAAAGATAATCAAGAGCTTTGCACAGAAATCAATGATTTGAAAATAACTTTGTTTAAAAATGCTTCAAATGATAAACAGATGTTTAATGATCAAAGCTGGAAGGTAAGAACTAATCTAAAATTTGATAATTCTGCAAAGCCTTCTGTCATTTACTCTGACTGTCCTGAATATCCACCTAGTATCTTTGAAAAGGGTGAGACTTCAAGTATCTCAAGAAAAGACTTACCTTCTAAGAAAGAGACGGACAAGGTTCCTGTTTCTGTTTCAGATATGAAAGGAAATGGAGTTGGGAGGAGTAAGAAGAATAAAAATGATAGTTTGAATTTTAGTGAAACTTCTGTTGCAAACATTTGTACTACAGACAGTGATGTTTAAAAAAGTAATTCCTTTAATGGACATGAATGCCAGATTTGTTCCGATAAATCTAAATTTATGACTTTTGCTCGAAAGAATTTATATTGCAAATACTGTTGGGATAATTCTTTCAAATACTACTCCACTCCTAAGTCCAAGAAAAATAAAAGAAAAGCTAAATTGAACCTTAATTCTAATTCTTCCACACAACCCAAAGTGGTTCGTGCTAAGGTTACCAATCCAAGATCTAAAAAGCATTTTCAGGAATTAAATGTTAAAATGATTTGGAAGTGGGTTCCAAAACCCCGATATGAATGGAGAGTGAAAGTTAAACCTGCTGATATTCCTGAATTGCTTGAAGCTAACAGCGAAGGACCCATTTTGATATGGGTACCAAAGCAAAACTAATTGTTTCTTTTGCAGGCCTGTCGAGTGTGGATGATAGATTCCAGCTGTTCACGCCACATGACAGGATTCAAGCACCTCTTACATAACTATGTGGAGGAGCCTGCTGGAGCAGTTAGGTTTGCAAATTCAGAAGTAGAAGGACATGTCAAATGATATGGAATGCTTGATAATGGAGTTGTAAAGATACAGAGGGTGCTATATGTTGAAGGTCTTGATCATAATTTGTTCAGCACCAGTCACTTCTGTGACATGAAGTACCAAGTTCGTTTCACAACCTCTCATTGCTATCTAGAAGACCCAGATGGTTGCGAAATCTTCAAAGCTGAACGCCATGGAAATATATACTATGTAGATTTTCTGACACTGTCCGCCACACGTCCAGTATGCCTATTAGCCAAAGCATCTAAAGCACAATCGTGGACGTGGCATCGCCGCTTGTCTCATCAGAATTTCAGATCAATAACCAAGCTACAGAGACAAGGCTGGTCAAAGGTCTACCAGAAATGAGGTTTGAGAAAGACTCACTATGTTCTGCATGTGAGATGGGCAAAATGAAGCGAAGCTCATTCAAATATAAATCTGAGTCCTCAACCTTAGCTGGACTGGAACTTATTCATATGGACCTTTGTGGCCCAATGCGAACAGATTTATATTTGGCTAAAGAGGAAAAGTGCTTATGGCTAAAGAAAGCGGAAGAGGGAAAAGTGCTTATGGCTAAAGAGGAAAACTGGTTGTTCCAAAGTTCTGATGATGAGGAGCAGGCGCACTTCACCCAAGTCTGTTACATGGCAAAACTTGATGGTGATGATGAAGCTTCTGAGGCACATTTCTAAGATGACAACTCTGAGGTAAATGAAAATTATGAACTTATTGAATCTCTGATGGTCCAAATCCATAATATGAAAGATGAGTTTAAATTGTTGAAAGGTAAACTTAACTCAGAACACCAATCAGTCTTGAGTTTTCGTGATGAAAACTCTTTACTGAAAGTTGTTGTGGAAGAAAAAGAAAAAGAAAAGGATGTTTTGAAAGCTGAAAAGGAATCTTTAAAAAGAAAAATATCTGGTTTAGAAAAGGACCTTGTAAATCTTAATGCTGAAAAGGGTGAGTATAAAATCAAATTCGAAGTCTATTTTCAAGAAAGAAATGATGCTTACACCAAGATTAAGCAATTGGAGGATATTAATATGAAACGAGGTCAGACTGAGCAGACATTAAATTTGTTGACCAATAAACTCCAAGATGAAAGGTTTTATAAACTTAAACCAGGTTTGGGTTTGCCAATTAACGATGTTTTGAAAAAGGCACCGGAGTACTTGTATAATTTTGATAAACTTGGCTCCACAATCAGACCCATTCCAAAATTCGTGCAACTTTTTTTGAAGCAAGTACTTCTAAACCTTTTACAGAGACCAAAGGTAAAGAAGAAATGGGAGAAAACAAGTCTTGTGACACTGATTCTCAAAATTCTTTTAAATCAGTCGGTTTTAAATATAGTGATTTGAACAAAAGCTATGAGACTCAAAAGATCGAATTTACCGAGTCTGAATCACTATTTACCACACCTTCAAAAGAATCAGTTTGCACCAACACAGTTCCACCTGAGACGGAATGCAAATATGATGAGTATGAATTGGATGCCGATCCATCAAATATACTATCAGTCTCAAATCCCATTACTCCTAAACCTTTACTTGTTGAAGAGGTTGAAGAAGAAACTGTCATCACGAATGGATCTTGTTTTAAAAATGACAAAATGAAGTTTATTGAGAACATGACTGAAGAAATGTTTTCTGAAATGATGAATGCTTCAGACTCTGATCCTGTTTCTACTGCAAAAGAGTCAAATTCTGTGAGTGATCATACATCTGGTTTGATGAAACAAATTGATATGTTGCAACAGTCTCTTGATGAGATTGAAGATGAAAACTTCGATCTCAAATTTAAACTTGAAAAATCTTTGAAAGATAATCAAGAGCTTTGCACAGAAATCAATGATTTGAAAATAACTTTGTTTAAAAATGCTTCAAATGATAAACAGATGTTTAATGATCAAAGCTGGAAGGTAAGAACTAATCTAGAATTTGATAATTCTGCAAAGCCTTCTGTCATTTACTCTGACTGTCCTGAATTTCCACCTAGTATCTTTGAAAAGGGTGAGACTTCAAGTATCTCAAGAAAAGACTTACCTTCTAAGAAAGAGACGGACAAGGTTCCTGTTTCTGTTTCAGATATGAAAGGAAATGGAGTTGGGAGGAGTAAGAAGAATAAAAATGATAGTTTGAATTTTAGTGAAACTTCTGTTGCAAACATTTGTACTACAGACAGTGATGTTTAAAAAAGTAATTCCTTTAATGGACATGAATGCCAGATTTGTTCCGATAAATCTAAATTTATGACTTTTGCTCGAAAGAATTTATATTGCAAATACTGTTGGGATAATTCTTTCAAATACTACTCCACTCCTAAGTCCAAGAAAAATAAAAGAAAAGCTAAATTGAACCTTAATTCTAATTCTTCCACACAACCCAAAGTGGTTCGTGCTAAGGTTACCAATCCAAGATCTAAAAAGCATTTTCAGGAATTAAATGTTAAAATGATTTGGAAGTGGGTTCCAAAACCCCGATATGAATGGAGAGTGAAAGTTAAACCTGCTGATATTCCTGAATTGCTTGAAGCTAACAGCGAAGGACCCATTTTGATATGGGTACCAAAGCAAAACTAATTGTTTCTTTTACAGGCCTGTCGATTGTGGATGATAGATTCCAGCTGTTCACGCCACATGACAGGATTCAAGCACCTCTTACATAACTATGTGGAGGAGCCTGCTGGAGCAATTTGGTTTGCAAATTCAGAAGTAGAAGGACATGTCAAATGATATGGAATGCTTGATAATGGAGTTGTGAAGATACAGAGGGTGCTATATGTTGAAGGTCTTGATCATAATTTGTTCAACACCAGTCACTTCTGTGACATGAAGTACCAAGTTCGCTTCACAACCTCTCATTGCTATCTAGAAGACCCAGATGGTTGCGAAATCTTCAAAGCTGAACGCCATGGAAATATATACTATGTAGATTTTCCGACACTGTCCGCCACACGTCCAGTATGCCTATTAGCCAAAGCATCTAAAGCACAATCGTGGACGTGGCATCGCCGCTTGTCTCATCAGAATTTCAGATCAATAACCAAGCTACAGAGACAAGGTCTGGTCAAAGGTCTACCAGAAATGAGGTTTGAGAAAGACTCACTATGTTCTGCATGTGAGATGGGCAAAATGAAGCGAAGCTCATTCAAATATAAATCTGAATCCTCAACCTTAGCTGGACTGGAACTTATTCATATGGACCTTTGTGGCCCAATGCGAGCAGCGTCTATCAACGGCAAGAAGTACATCCTAGTAATGATAAATGACTATTCAAGATATACATGGCTCGAGTTTCTTCACAACAAATCAGATGTGCCAGAACTGATTATCGCTTTTATTAAGCGTATTCAAGTACGTCTTCAATTGCCAGTCCGAACTCTTCACAGTGACAACGACACGGAGTTCAAGAATCACACCTTACAGAGCTATCTTATCTCTGTGGGAATCTCACACAACTTCTCCGCAGCCTACACTCCAGAGCAGAATGGCATTGTTGAACGGAAAAACCGCACTCTTGTTGAAGCTGCTCGTACTATGCTTGCATATTCTGATCTACCCATGTATCTTTGGGCTGAGGCAGTCGCGACAACTTGCTTTACTCAAAATCGTACCATTATGGTCAAACGCTTTGATAAAATAGCATATGAGTTGATCAACAATCGTAAACGTAATATCAAATTCCTTCATGTTTTTGGTTGTAGGTGTTACATTCTACGAGAGCGTCAAGGACTATCAAAATTTGATAAGAAAGCGGATGAAGGATATCTCGTTGGATACTCTCTAGCATCCAAAGCTTATCGAATTTACATTATTCGAACCAAGATGATTGTTGAAAGCATGAATGTATCCTTTGATGAGAATTCTACTCGGACTTCTGGACACAACGGTTCAGAACTTGGACTCAAGAACAAAGCTTCTATTCACTCCAGAATAGAACCAGCGTCTAAAGAATCTACTTCTTCTATGACTAACTCTATCACTTCTAAGTTAGATTTGTTGTTTATTGATGCCTTCGATGAAATTTGTGCAGACTTTGACAAAGGCATATCAACATCAACACCAAGCTCGGAGGCCCCTACTCTTTCTATAGACATGTCTGGACCTTCCGAAGAAGTAACTGAAACTGCATCTCCAACAGGTACAATTAAACCGTTAGCTTCTGACTCTACTAATGTTGAATCTGTCTCTGCAGATATTCCTTCTGGAAATGAAGTCACGAGTACTTCAGCTGCCATTCCAGAAGCTTCAGTATCAGAAACACCTGTACCAGATGTCCCGAGTACATCTGTGGATCTACCTGCCGTGCATGATGAATACAATGCATCAAATACGCAACAAACATTTGAATCCTTACCAAGCACACATCGTTGGACTAAGGATCATCCCCTACATAACGTGATAGGTGACGTACAATCTGGTGTCACGACACGGTCAGGGTCAGCTAATTTCTGCATGTTTTCAAGCTTCCTTAGTTCCCTATAACCAAAGAAAGCATCAGAAGCTCTAAGTGATCCCTTCTGGATTTCTGCTATGCAAGACGAGCTTCTGCAATTCAAACGGAACAAGGTTTCGCACTTGATCCCACTACCTAAAGGTAAAACTGTTATTGGAACTAAGTGGGTATTCAGAAACAAGAAAGACGAGGATGGAGTAGTTGTGAGAAACAAAGCTCGACTGGTTGTGAAAGGGTACTGTCAACAGAAGGGTATTGACTATGACGAAACCTTCGCCCCTGTTGCAAGGATCGAAACCATCAGAATATTCTTAGCATATGCAGCGCACAAAAACTTTACAGTCTATCAAATGAATGTAAAGTCAGCTTTCCTAAATGGCATTCTGCATGAGGAGGTCTACGTGGCATAACCTGAAGGTTTCATTGATCCTTATTACCCTGATCATGTCTACGTGCTAGACAAAGCACTGTATGGTCTTAAACAAGCACCACGAGCCTGGTATGAAACTCTTAATAAATTTATCCTAGCTTCTGGCTTCAAGAAAGGTACGGTTGACACCACCATATTTATCAAAAGGCAAGGTGAGGACTTGATTCTCATTCAGATTTATGTTGACGACATAATATTTGGGTCGACAAATCAGAAATTTTGCAAGAACTTTTCTAAAATCATGGAAACAAAGTTTGAAATGTAAATGATGGGTGAATTGAATTTCTTTCTTGGTTTACATGTAAAGCAATTACCCGAAGGCATTTTCATTAATCAAGCCAAATACATAAAAGACATGTTAAGAAAGTTCAATATGTCAGATAGTTCAGTCATGAAAACACCAATGGCTACTGGTAAACTCTCAGATGCAGATCCTTTTGGTAAACCTGCAGATCAAAAGGTGTATCGTAGTATGATTGGTTATTTACTTTATCTGACTGCAAGTCGCCCATATATAATGTTTGCCATATGTTTTTGTACGAGATATCAATCTAATCCTAAAGAGTCACACATTAATGTTGTTAAGCGAATTCGTAGATATCTCAAAGGCTCTCCTAATTTAAGCCTTTGGTATCCAAAGGATTCTCGTTTTGATCTAACTACCTTTACAGATGTTGACCATGCAGGATGTAAGCTAGACCGGAAAAGCACCTCTGGATCATGTCAATTTATAGGTGACAAACTTGTAAGTTGGACCTCAAAGAAACAAAACTGTGTTTCAACATCCACTGCTGAGGCAGAATATGTAGTTCCTGCTAGCTGTTGTTCGCAAGTCATTTGGATGAAGACACAGTTAAGCGACTTTGGGTATAACTACAAGCGAGTTCCTATTTATTGTGATTCCAAGAGCGCAATCGCCATAACAGCTAACCCGGTTCAGCATTCGAAGACCAAGTATATAGATGTACGCTATCACTTCATCAAAGATCATGTAGAAAAATGTGATATCGAAATGCACTTTGTTCAAACTGATTTCCAGTTAGCTGACCTTTTCACCAAGCCGTTGGATGAAAAGAGGTTCCAGTTTCTAATCAGCAAACTTGGTATGTTGAACATGTCTTCTTAGCCTTACTCATGATTCGAGGGGGAGTATTCTGAATCTTAATCTTGTGTTTTATATATTTATTCTTCAACTGTTGCTAATGATAGAGGAATCATTTTCACAAATGATTATCATGATTTCTTTTGTGTGCAGGATAGTTCAAGTGACGATGGCTTCTAATCACATCTGATTAGAACCCGCACTTCAGTGCTTTGTTTTCTATTTGTTTTCTATTTATTTGATAAAAAAAAACTTGAGTTTGAGGGGGAGCTTAATTGACAAACACCTTGAGTTTGAGGGGGAGAATAGCATTGTCAAAAACACAAATGTTTTTGACTTCTCCAACATTTTATTCTTCATGTTTATTTGTATTCCTTTGTGCTTACATGTACAAACGGTTGTTGAACAACACGTTCTTTTAGGAAAATACACGGGATTCAGAGTGAAAGCTTAACAGAACTTCCATGGATTCACGATAACCAGTGTTTCCTACCCAGGAAGTATTCCCTGAGTGATTGAGGGGAGAGGGGTTAAAAGATTTGAGTGTTGGTGTGTGAAGAGGTAAAATGGAAAAGAGAGATTGGTTAGAAGTGAGATTTAAAAGATTAAAAGAAAGAGGGTGAGATAACAGAGTAAAAGAATATCAGACTCTGCACCAAACTTCTTTCTGAGTCGGGCAACCACATTATCTGTTGTTTCCCATTTCTTCGTGAACGACATTGAAAAAGGCACCTAGCCCATGCCATCTCTTGCATAAAACCCCACCAGCTACTCATTCTTTTCTCAAAAAGAAAATGTTTCACATTTTCTGGGGAAGCAACACATACGCTATTGGTTCTTCATTTGGAAGATACTAATATTGAAAAAGAAGGAAAGTTACCCCACCTTCGACCTTTTCTCATGCACATTGAGTCTTTGTATAATTTGTTGTTGTCTCAACAAGTTTACATTATTTGAGCCTACATTGAAAAGCAATCATCGGTGCTTAATTTTTTTTCATACACATGCACGAGCACACAGAAATCTGTTTTCTGTCAGAACGTTCATAGATAACCATGCGTTATTCGATGATTGAATGGAAGTCCTGGGGAGCCAACATCAAAACCAGCTCCTTATATAGTAACTTTGTGTTACTCATTGACTGTGTGTCACTGACAGGCATTCCAAACTGAGTCATTTGTTGATTTAGGGTTACCACTTTTTACTTATTTGAATCTGCAAAGATTGAAATAATCAATCTCTCTATCTGGGGAGACTGCTCTTATTTCCACACAGGGATCTATACATGAAGACTGCGCTTAATTGATAACTTGGGGGAGAAAATTCCTACCTTATTTTGCTATGTTTTGCTGATGCTGATTCTCACCACTCATCAAAAAGGGGGAGAATACACAAAGGAGGAAGATACAAGAATTTTAGTGAAGACTGCTGAAGAATTCAAAGATATCAAAGTGTTTAAGCTTATTTGATCGTCAGAAGGACACTTCATTTAAAAGAAAGAGGAAGGTGAAGACTGTGTAAAGCTACAAGCTTTGAAGTTGTCAACGTCATATAAGATACAGTTTTCAAGAGAAGAGAAGACCCGAATATAATTGGAAATTTTTTTTAATCTTGAATCCAAAGGGGGAGATTGTTGGATCAGTAAATTGTATTCAAGATTCAATTGAATAAGGGGTCTAGTTTGTAATAGTATTTAATACCTTAGGGGGTATTTTAGCAAATAGTTAATATTAATTAGGTCATGTTGACCTAAGTATAAATAGTTTTATTTTCTAGAATTAGGTTAACAACAACAATAAGAAAAACAGAGGAGGAGCCGTATATTCTCTGTATTGTACACATCACAAGAGGTATCTGTATTCACCAAGAACACACACACGTATTTATCTGATTAATCAAGAGATCATTGATATATTGTTTGATTTATTCATCTCTTGTTCTTTAATGTGTTGTGTGATTGTTTATCAACTATAATCTGGTTTTAACACCATGGCTTGGTCACTTTCTGGCAATACACAATGATTTGAGTGGTTTTCGATAAACTGCATCTTGTACTTTTGTTCGGTTTGGACAATGTGTGGCTTCGGAATTTTTTTTGCACGAGAGTAGGTTTTTTTCAAGTTGTTTCTTGTGAAAACCTTCTAATTTACATTGTAGATCGAATATGTACAGGTTCATGAAAAACCGACGAGGTCGGTCCGGACGAGAAAACACAAAGGGTACCCCCTTTGCTTAATTGGCCAAAAATGGGTGTCGCGTTTAAACGTCCATAACGATTGCTATGGGGATCCGTTTTAAGTCCATGAACCGTGAAAACCTTCTCATTTACATTATAGATGGACAATTTAAAGTTTCATGTAAATCAAACGAGTTCGGTCCGGACGAGAAAACACAAAGGGTACCCCCTTTGTTGAATCGACAAAAAATGGGTGTCGCGCTTAAACGCCAATAACTTTTGCTACGGGGATTTTTTTTGAGCCCATGAACCGTTAAAACGAGAAGCACGCCATGTATTGGTCGCTTTCTGGCAATAGACCATGATTTGAGTAGGTTTCGATAAACTAAATGATGTACGTTGTTCGGTTTGGCCAATGTGTGGCTTCGGCATTATCCTGCACGAGAGTGGGTTTTTTTGCAAGTTATTTCCCGTGAAAACCTTATCATTTACACTGTAGATGGACAATCTGAAGTTTCGTGGAAATCCGACGAGACGAGAAAATACAAAGGGTACCCCCTTTGTTGAATCGGCAAAAAATAGGTATCACGCTTAAACTCCCATAACTTTTGCTACGTGTATCTGTTTTATGCCCATTACCCGTCAAAACGTTCCTTAGAATGAGGAGCACACCATGGCTTGGTCACTTTCTGGCAATACACAATGATTTGAGTGGTTTTCGATAAACTGCATCTTGTACGTTTGTTCGGTTTGGAGAATGTGTGGCTTCGGAATTTTTTTGCATGAGAGTAGGTTTTTTTCAAGTTGATTCTTGTGAAAACCTTCTAATTTACATTGTAGATGGAATATTTATAGGTTCATGAAAAACCGACGAGGTCGGTCCGGACAAGAAAACACAAAGGGTACCCCTTTGCTTAATCGGCCAAAAATGGGTGTCGCGTTTAAACGTCCATAACGATTGCTATGGGGATCCGTTTTAAGTCCATGAACCATGAAAACCTTCTCACTTACATTATAGATGGATAATTTAAAGTTTCATGTAAATCCAACGAGGTCGTCCGGACGAGAAAACACAAAGTGTACCCCTTTGTTGAATCGACAAAAAATGGGTGTCGCGCTTAAATGCCAAAAACTTTTGCTACGGGGATTTTTTTTAGCCCATGTACCGTTAAAACGAGAAGCACGCCATGTATTGGTCGCTTTCTGGCAATAAACCATGATTTGAGTAGGTTTCGATAAACTAAATGATGTACGTTCGTTCAGTTTGGCCAATGTGTGGCTTCGGCATTATCCTGCATGAGAGTGGGTTTTTTGAAAGTTATTTCCCGTGAAAACCTTATTATTTAAATTGTTTATAGACAATGTGAAGTTTCGTGGAAATCCCACGAGGTCGGTCCGGACGAGAAAAACACAAAGGGTATCCTCTTTGTTGAATCGACAAAAAATAGGTGTCACGCTTAAACTCCCATAACTTTTGCTATGGGTATCCGTTTTAAGCCCATGACCCGTCAAAAAAAACCTTAGAACGAGGATCACTCCATGCATTGGTCACTTTCTGTCAATACACAATGATTTGAGTGGTTTTCGATAAACTACATCTTGTACGTTTGTTCGGTTTGGACAATGTGTGGCTTCGGAAATTTCTGGCACGAGAGTAGGTTTTTTTCAAGTATTTTTTGTGAAAACATTATCATTTATATTGTAGATGGAATATGTACATTTTCGTGAAAAACAGAAGAGATCGGTCCGGACGAGAAAACATAAAGTGTAACCCCTTTGCTTAATCGGCCAAAATTGGGTGTCGCGTTTAAACGTCCATAACGATTGCTATGGGGATCCGTTTTAAGTTCACGACCTATGAATACATTCTAATTTACATTGTAGATGGAAAATTTAAAGTTTCGTGGAAATCCGAGGTCGTTCAGGACGAGAAAACACATAGGGTACTCCCTTTGTTGAATCGGCAAAAAATAGGTGTCGCGCTTAAACGCCAATAACTTTTGCTACGGGGATCCGTTCTGAGCCCATGAACTGTCAAAACGAACCTTAGAATGAGGAGCATGCCATGGATTGGAAACTTTCTGGCAATATAAAATGATTTGAGTGGTCTTCGATAAACTGCATGATGTACATTCGTTCGATTTGGACAATGTGTGGCTCTGGCATTATCCTGCATGCGAGTGGGATTTTTGCAAGTTATTTCCCATGAAAACCTAATCATTTACATTGTAGATGGACAATGTGAAGTTTCGTGAAAATCCGACGAGGTCGGTCCGGACGAGAAAACACAAAGGGTATCTACCTCCTTTGTTGAATCGGCAAAAAATAGGTGTCGCGCTTAAAGTCCTATAACTTTTGCTACGGGGATCCGTTTTGAACCCATGAACCATCAAAACGAACCTTAAAACGAGAACCAGACCATGTATTGGTCGCTTTCTGGAAATACAACATGATTTGAGAAGGTTTCGATAAACTGCATGATGTACGTTCGTTCGGTTTGGCCAATGTGTGGCTTCGGCATTATCCTGTACGAGAGTGGGTTTTTCGCAAGTTATATCATGTGAAAACCTTATCATTTACATTGCCCATGGACAATCCAAAGTTTCGTGGAAATCCGACGAGGTCGGTCCGGACGAGAAAACACAAAGGGTACCCCCTTTGTTGAATCGGCAAAAAATAGGTATCGCGCTTAAACTCCCATAACATTTGCTACGAGTATCCGTTTTAAAACCATGAGCCGTCAAAATGAACCTTAGAACGAGGAGCACGCCACGACTTGGTCACTTTCTGGAAATACACAATAATTTGAGTGGTTTTCGATAAACTGCATCTTGTACGTTTGTTCGGTTTGGAAAATATGTGGCTTCGGAAATTTCTGGCACGAGAGTAGGTTTTTTCAAGTTTTTTTGTGAAAACCTTCTCATTTATATTGTAGATGGAATATGTACATTTTCGTGAAAAACAGAAGAGGTCGGTCTGGACGAGAAAACACAAAGTGTACCCCCTTTGCTTAATCGGCCAAAATTAGGTGTCGCGTTTAAACATCCATAACGATTGCTATGGGGATCCGTTTTTAGTTCACGACCTATGAATACATTCTCATTTACATTGTAGACGGAAAATTTAAAGTTTCGTGGAAATCCGAGGTCGTTCAGGACGAGAAAACACATAGGGTACTCCCTTTGTTGAATCGGCAAAAAATGGGTGTCGCGCTTAAACGCCAATAACTTTTTCTACGGGGATCCGTTCTGACCCCATGAACTGTCAAAACGAACCTTAGAATGAGGAGCACGCCATGGATTGGAAACTTTCTGGCAATATAAAATGATTTGAGTGGTCTTCGATAAACTGCATGATGTACATTCGTTCGATTTGGACAATGTGTGGCTCTGGCATTATCCTGCATGCGAGTGGGATTTTTGCAAGTTATTTCCCATGAAAACCTAATCATTTACATTGTAGATGGACAATGTGAAGTTTCGTGAAAATCCGACGAGGTCGGTCCGGACGAGAAAACACAAAGGGTATCTACCTCCTTTGTTGAATCGGCAAAAAATAGGTGTCGCGCTTAAAGTCCTATAACTTTTGCTACAGGGATCCGTTTTGAACCCATGAACCATAAAAACGAACCTTAAAACGAGAACCAGACCATGTATTGGTCGCTTTCTGGAAATACAACATGATTTGAGAAGGTTTCGATAAACTGCATGATGTACGTTCGTTCGGTTTGGCCAATG
Organism: Arctium minus; assembly: GCA_954870635.1. Taxonomy (NCBI): domain Eukaryota; kingdom Viridiplantae; phylum Streptophyta; class Magnoliopsida; order Asterales; family Asteraceae; genus Arctium; species Arctium minus. The sequence goes on along the minus strand of OX941081.1, from coordinate 179,602,767 downwards.
TGTGGCTTCGGCATTATCCTGTACGAGAGTGGGTTTTTCGCAAGTTATATCATGTGAAAACCTTATCATTTACATTGCACATGGACAATCCAAAGTTTCGTGGAAATCCGACGAGGTCGGTCCGGACGAGAAAACACAAAGGGTACCCCCTTTGTTGAATCGGCAAAAAATAGGTATCGCGCTTAAACTCCCATAACATTTGCTACGAGTATCCGTTTTAAAACCATGAGCCGTCAAAATGAACCTTAGAACGAGGAGCACGCCACGACTTGGTCACTTTCTGGCAATACACAATAATTTGAGTGGTTTTCGATAAACTGCATCTTGTACGTTTGTTCGGTTTGGAAAATGTGTGGCTTCGGAAATTTCTGGCATGAGAGTAGGTTTTTTCAAGTTTTTTTGTGAAAACCTTCTCATTTATATTGTAGATGGAATATGTACATTTTCGTGAAAAACAGAAGAGGTCGGTCCGGACGAGAAAACACAAAGTGTACCCCCTTTGCTTAATCGGCCAAAATTGGGTGTCGCGTTTAAACATCCATAACGATTGCTATGGGGATCCGTTTTTAGTTCACGACCTATGAATACATTCTCATTTACATTGTAGACGGAAAATTTAAAGTTTCGTGGAAATCCGAGGTCGGTCAGGACGAGAAAACACATAGGGTACTCCCTTTGTTGAATCGGCAAAAAATGGGTGTCGCGCTTAAATGCCAATAACTTTTGCTACAGGGATCCGTTCTGAGCCCATGAACCGTCAAAACTAACCTCAGAACGAAAAGCACGCCATGGATTGGTAACTTTCTGGCAATACAAAATGATTTGAGTGGTTTTCGATAAACTGCATTATGTACATTCGTTCGATTTGGACAATGTGTGGCTCCGGCATTATCCTGCACGGGAGTGGGATTTTTGCAAGTTATTTCCCATGAAACCTAATCATTTACATTGTATATGGACAATGTGAAGTTTCGTGAAAATCCTACGAGGTCGGTCCGGACGAGAAAACACAAAGGGTACCTACCTCCTTTGTTAAATCGGCAAAAAAAAGGTGTCGCGCTTAAAGTTCTATAACTTTTGCTACGGGGATCCGTTTTGAACCCATGAACCATCAAAACGAACCTTAAAACGAGAACCAGAACATGTATTGGTTGCTTTCTGTAAATACAACATGATTTGAGAAGGTTTCGATAAACTGCATGATGTACGTTCGTTCGGTTTGGCCAATGTGTGGCTTCGGCATTATCCTGCACGAGAGTGGGTTTTTTGCAAGTTATTTCCCGTGAAAACCTTATAATTTACATTGTACATGGACAATCCGAAGTTTCGTGGAAATCTGACGAGGTCGGTCCGGACGAGAAAACACAAAGGGTACCCCTTTGTTAAATCGGCAAAAAATAGGTATCGCGCTTAAACTCCCATAACATTTGCTACGGGTATCCGTTTTAAAACCATGAGCCGTCAAAAAGAACCTTAGAACGAGGAGCACGCCAAGACTTGGTCACTTTCTGGCAATACACAATGATTTGAGTGGTTTTTGATAAACTGCACCTTGTACGTTTGGTTGGTTTGAACAACGTGTGGCTTCGGAAATTTCTCTCACGAGAGTAGGTTTTTTTCAAGTTGTTTCTTGTGAAAATCTTCTCATTTACATTGTATATGGACTATGTACAGGTTCGTGAAAAACCGACGAGGTCGGTTCGGACGAGAAAACATAGAGGGTACCCCCTTTGCTTAATCAACCAAAAATGGGTATCGCGTTTAAACGTCCATAACGACTGCTATGGGGATCCATTTGAAGTCCATGACCCGTGAAAACCTTTTCATTTACATTGTAGATGGACAATTTAAAGTTTCATGGAAAGCCGATGAGGTCGGTCCGGACGAGAAAACACAAAGGGTACCCACTTTGTTGAATCGACAAAAAATGGGTGTCGCACTTAAACGCCAATAATTTTTGCTATGGGGATCTATTTTGAGCCCATGAACCATCAAAACGAACCTTAAAAGGAGAAGCACGCGATGTATTGGTGACTTTTTGGCAATTCAGCATGATTTGAGTAGGTTTCGGTAAACTGCATGATGTACGTTCGCTCGGTTTGACCAATGTGTGGCTTCGGCATTATTCTGCACGAGAGTGGGTTTTTTGCAAGTTATTTCCCGTGAAAACCTTATAATTTACATTGTAGATGGACAATCTGAATTTTAGGGCAAATCCGACGTGTTAGACTGAAATTGTATTCAAGATTAAATGTGAGTCATTATTGTATTTGTTGTTTGTGTGTGTGTGTTGTAAATGAGCTTAGAAGGTTTGACCTTGCTTGGTCATGTTGATCTATATATAAGCAAGTCATAGTGTTGGTTTAAAAAGTAGTCGAAGAGTTGAAAAGTGGTAGTAGTGATTGAAGGAGGTAGATGTGATAGTGATTGAGAGAGGAGATAGAACACATAGTTGCACACCTTGAGAACACACACAAACACTCTGTCTTGAAAAGATTATCACAAATAGGTATATGGCTTGATGTAATCTGTGTGATTAAATAAAGAAAAGTGTTTTGTGTAAATCTATATGTGTTTATGCTAGTAATTGTTGGGCCACAATTGGTATCAGAGCCAAATCCACAATTAGTATTTCGAAATCAAGAAAATTTTTGAGTAGGCACTGTTCATCGTCACTGTTCACGAAGTCAGAATCGATTTTGAATTTTAGTGAAAATTTCGAGTTGAAATTGATTGCTTTGTGTTAGTTTATCATTGTTAATCGAGTCTGTGTATTTTGATTTGTGAATTGCACTATAATTGAGTTTTAATTTCGATTTTTGGTTGAGTTTTGTTCACGAGTGCAACACACTGTATTTGAATCAATTTCTATCCTTTTGTGTTGTGGATCGAATTTAGTTGTTAGTAATGAGTTCTCGATGATTAAGTGAATAAATTCTCAAAGTTTGGTGCTGAAATTCAATGTTTAGATTGAATTTTTGGTGAATCAGATGAAGAACACGCACGGAATCTGAAGAACGCGCTAGATTCGTGAAACACGCAAGTTCTTTGTTAGAACGCGCAAGCTGAAGAATTTCATTTTTGGTCAAAACGCTCAAGGCGTTATTAGCGAGTTCTAGAAACTCGCTGGTTGAAGTTTGCGAGTTTAGGTGTTATCTGCGAGTTTGAAAGTTGGGAAATTTTTAAGTACCAGAACACGCACGTAGTGATTAGCGAGTTCTACAAATGCGCTAGTCTAAGTGTGCAAGTTTCATCAGGAACAGGGCTTTGCGAGTTCATACATCGTGCGAGTTTGACAACCTAAGAAAATTTTCTAAGTGTTGGAACGCGCAAGCCATGGTTAGCGAGTTTTGCTCAAACGCACAAGTAGTACCTAGCGAGTTTTGGGAACGCGCACATCTCTATTAGCGCGTTTCAACGTGAATAGTTACTTGCGTGTTTAGGCATTAGCGAGTTCAAAGGGAATAGTCACTTGCGAGTTTCAACATTCAGCGAGTTTCAGCAATTAGCGAGTTTATCAGAATACGCAAGTCTTTGCGTGCGAGTTTCTCAAACGCGCAAGCTTTAGTCTCGGGTTTTCAGCAATAGTGACTTGCGAGTTCTACAGTGCTTTGCGAGTTTTGTCATTTAGTCAATTTTTTTCGAAATTTCTGATATTTTTTATATTTCAAGATACAGTGTTATACTTGAATTTTTTTTTTCGAGAGTTTTCTTGATTTGTTGGATTTAAAGATCTTTACTAGCTAATATTTTTCATCTTGTGTAGGTTTATACATCTTTCAATCATGTCGAATGACTTACTCTCTATGGTATCTCATCTGAAGCCTCCGGTCTTGTCTATCGGAGAATACTCACAATGGAAGAAAAGGATGACTCAGTTCTTGAATCTCAAGAACATAGATTATATGGAGTCTATCATAAATGGTCCAATTGTGCCAAAAACGCATGTACCTGGACAGGCAGCCACAACTACATCTCCAGAAATTCCAGATCGATATGTGCCAAAACCATATGAATTCTTCAGTGAAACAGAAAAAGCAAAACATAAGATAGATGAAGAGGCACTTATCTATCTCACCATGGCAATTCCTAATGACATCTACAATCGTGTAGACAATAGGGAATCTGCAAAAGCCTTATGGGATGAACTGGAGAGACAGTTTCAGGGAACAAAGAAGTCAATTCAGACAAAGTTGAATCAAAGTATAAATGCGTATGAAGGCTTCCATGCAAAAGAAGGATAGACTTTGTTGGAGACATATACACGTTTTAATGTGATTCTGAATGATCTAAGGAGAAATGGAATGAACAAGTCAGTATCAGAGATCAATTATAAGTTCATTAAGAACTTGAACCCAGAGTGGAAAAGCTATGGTATCAACATTCTGATGACTAAGGACATGGCTCAAGAGGAAGTCAATGATATCTTCACAACTTTGTCTCAGCACGAGGATGAAGTAAAGCAACTGGGTGCTGAAAAGAAGATGGTTAAGGATTCTCTAGCCTTAATGTCTGAACGTAAGAAAGGGTCAAGTTTCAAGTCCAATGTTTCTTATAAGACAAAGTCATGGAAATCCAAAGCTCTTCTCACTGAAATCACTGATTCAAGTACTGATAAATCTTCTACTGAAGTTGAAGAAAATTCAGATGAGGATATTCAACGATTTGCTGAAAATTTGGCTCTCCTAACAAAGCAGTTTCAGAAAACCTTTGGTAAGAACAGATTCTCAAAGCCGAAATATGAGAGTTACAAGAAAGACAAGTACAAACCAAGGTCTGAAAAGAAGAATGAGAAGAGAGGAGAGAAAAGAGATGAAAAGAGAGAAGAGAAAAGAGAAGAGAAGAGAGAAGGCAAGAAAGAAGCGTCTGAGCCGAAATATGGACGATGCTATAACTGTGGAAAACCGGGTCATTTTTCCAAAGACTGCAAGTTCAAGCGAACAAAGAATTCAGAATACTATGCTCGGAAATCACTGATTGCAAAAAAGGTGGAAGATGGTCAAAACTTAATGGCTGAAGAGGAAAATTGGTTCTACAAGAGTTCTGATGATGAAACGGCACACTTTACTCAGGTGTGTATGATGGCCAAAGTGGATGAGGACACTGAATCATCTTCTGATCATTCCGACTGTGGTTCTGAGGTACGTACTCTGTTTAACAATGAACTTGTTCAATCTTTAAAGGCTGAGGTTCAATTCATGAAAGAAGAGTTTGAAAATTTGAAAGTCAAACTTAGTCATGAAAGACAAACAATGTTGAACTTTCGTGATGAAAATGCAATGTTGAAAGATGTTGTTAAGGATAAAGAATCTGAGAAAGAGATTTTGAAAAAGGACAAAGATGTTTTAAAATAAAAAATATCTGAGCTTGAAAGAGATCTTGTAAACTTAAATGCTGAAAAAGGTGATTTTAAAATCAAGTTTGAAGCATGTTTTCAAGAAAGAAACGAGGCATAATGTAAAATCAAGCAACTGGAGGATTTAAATCTGAAACGAGGACAGACTGAGCAAACATTAAATCTTTTAACAAACAAACTCCAAGATGTCCGATTTTATGATGTTAAAAAAGGTTTAGGTTTTGAAGCAAATAATGTTTTGAAAAGAGCACCAGAAAATTTGTATAATTTTGATAAAATGGGCTCTACTCCTACAAAACCTAATATTCATGATATTTTTGTTAAAGGTAAAGTTGTGAATGATGATGACACTTCATCTTGTGCTGATTCAATTTCAAGTTTTAAATCTGTTGGTTTTACTTATAAAGATTTGAACGAAAGTTACAAAACAAGAAAGCCGGAATTTAGTGAATTTTCTTTACTATTTTCTCCTTGTTTACCAACAGAGTCAGCCAAGGTTGAAGCAAATAGTACTAAATCTCAGTGTCAGTATGATGAATCTGATTCTGAAACTAATGTTGAGAATCAAATTTCTTTATCTGATTCATTCACTTCTAATTCGTCAAAAGAATCAAAAGGTGAAAATATCATGAATCAAAACCTTAATTCTGATTTTTCAAAAATTATGACTGAGGAGATCTTTACAGAAATGATGAATGCTTCAGATCATGTACCTATAATAGAAAAGATGGAATCAAACTCTGAAGTGAATCAAGCATCTATCTTTGAGAAACAAATCACAGATCTTCAAAAGACGATTGAAGAGTTAGAAGATGAGAACATTGATCTCAAATTCAAACTTGACAAGTCTTCTGAAGAAAACAAAGAACTCTCTAAAGAGTTAACAGTTTTAAAAGATGATTTGTTTAAACAAAATTTAAAAGAGAAAAAGATGTTTGAGTGTACAAACTGGAATGTTCATTCTAATCCAGAGCTTGAGACTATTAATTCTAAAACTTCAGTTGTTTATACTACTACTCCTGAATATCCTCTGAGTATTTTTGAAAAGGGAGAAGCTTCTTGTACTTCAAAGCCAAAATCATCTTCTACAAAGAAAGCTAACAAGATTCTGTTTCCTGTTTCAGATATAAAAAGGCAAAATGTTAAAGGAGAATGGAAGAAGAATGTGAAGGAAAATAATGTTGCTAAAAATAAATGTAGTATCATTGATAGTGATAGTTTGATTTGTACAAATTCAAACGTTTCCAAATGTCAAAGTTGTATGAATGTTTGTACTTCATTGGATAAATCTAAACTTTTGACATTTGCACGTAAGAATTTTACTTGCAAACACTGTCATGATAATGCATTTATCATTCCTTCCATTTATTCTAAATCTAAAGTTGCCAGAAAAACATCTCTTGTCAAATCAATTTCCAAATCTTTAACACATCAGGCTAAAGTTTTTCATGCTAAGATTGATCATTTTTCTAAAAAACAAAGATTTCATGAGCTTAATGTGAAAATGACATGGAAATGGGTACCTAAGCCTCACTATGAGTGGCGAATTAAGGCTAAGGTAAATGATGTTGCTAAATTGCAAAAAGCTAACAAGGAAGGACCCATCTGGATATGGGTACCTAAGAAGAAATAATTTGCTCATTTTGCAGGCCTCACATACATGGTATATAGATTCAGGATGCTCGCGTCATATGACAGGATTTAAGCATCTACTTCACAATTATGTTGAGGAACCTGCCGATACAGTAAGTTATGCAAATTCTGAGCTTACTGGACATATTCGAGGACACGGATCTTTAACAAATGGCATAGTGACGATCAAGAGAGTACTATACGTAGAAGGACTTGATCATAATTTTTTAGCACAAGTCAGTTCTGCGATAGTCAATTTCAAGTTCGGTTTACTGATAAATGCTGTTATATTGAAGATAAAGATGGTCGTGCAGTTTTTAAAGCTAAGTGGAATGCAAATCTTTATTCTGTGAATTTTCCAACTCTTTCTGCATCAAGACCTGTTTGTCTGATCGCAAAAGCTTCACGAGCTGAAAGTTGGATATGGCATCGGCGTCTGTCTCATCAAAACTTTGATGCGATAAATCAGTTGGCGGGACAAGGTATTGTCAAAGGTCTACCTGAACTAAGGTTTGAGAATAATTCTCTTTGTCCCGCTTGTGAAATGGGAAAGATGAAGCGAACCTCTCATAAAGCAAAGACAGAATTCTCATCCTCAACACCTCTTGAATTGATACATATGGACCTTTGCGGCCCGATGAGGACTCAGGCCCCGTTTACTAATCACTTATTATCTCTTACCGGGTTAAGAGACTCTTATCTGGGTAAGAGGTTGGGCTGTTTACCAAAAAAAAAAGATTTGCTGACCGTCCTCTGATCAGGGACAGATAAAAAATTGAATCTTACCATGGTAAGAGACGATCATTCCTTAATTACCCCCCTTCTCAAAGAAAACCCTAGCAGCCACTTTTCTTCTTCTTCCCAGGTACGTTTATCTTCTTCTTCCCAAATATGCTATTTCCTTTAAGGTTGAAACAACTGCTTTGATTTTAGGGTTCTTCCTTAGGGTTTTGTTGCTTTGATTTTAAGATTTCAAAATTTTCCTTTGAGTTTTTTCGATTTCGTTTTAACGGTTCTTCTACTGCTTCGATTTCGATTTCGATTTAACGGTTCTTCTACTGCTTCGATTTCGATTTACCGGTTCTTCTACTGCTTCGATTTCGATTTAACGGTTCTTCTAATGTTGCAGTTCCTAGAGTGTATCCTACTGAAACGACGCTGCGACGGCGCCACCCGACGCCGAAACAAGGGTATCCCATTTTTCTTCCTTATGCAATATCTGTTGATTATTCTTCTTTTTTGTTTATAATCTGTTGATTCTTCTCTGTTTGTTAATCATTTGCTTTTTTTTTAATAATCTGCTCTCGTTGCTCTTCTTTTTGTTTACATTGCTGAAATTTGATTTTTCTTCTTTCTTGTTTATTTCTTTTGGGTGTTTGTGTTTTCACTTATGTGTCAAAAACCCATCTATATTATTGTGATTTTCTGCCATGAACATGATTTGCATTGCTTGGTATTCATGGTTGTTTCTTTCATTGATCTCAAATTGGGGTAGTTCCTCATTTCCATGTAGCAAATGATAGCATATAATAACAATGTGGTGGTTGTTTATTTGTATTTGAAAAGAAAAGTTTGATGGTTTTTCATCAAAATGTCATCCGGGTCATCACTATCATTGCCACCCATATACATCATTACTAAAGAACCTATTATATTATTTGAAGAAATTGGACACAGAGGAAGCCAAGATCCAAATAGTATGATGGAATTGGAATATACCTTAGCATAAGTGAAGATTGTAATGTGTGCAAGAGAAACACATATGAAAAGACCAAAAAATATATTGTTGTTAGAAGAACCCATTTTTGCAAGTCAGACGTGGGTCTTTAGAGAATTGTAAACTTCTAAAAGTAGGAAAAGGGAATGTATTCAAGAGAGAAAGAAATGGGATTTTGGGGGTAATTTTGAAGTAAATAAAGAGGCCACAAGAAGAATGGGCAAAAAAGAATGGGGGAGATTGGTCATAGGGATACAGTGATACATTGTCATGAAGTGATGGTGTAGTATACATTCAGGAAGATGCCCACAAGGCCCAATTTTGAATCCAAAAACCCATTTTTGTATTGTATTTTTTGTTATTACAAAATTTTGATTATTGATTTGATATATTATTTAAAGATATTAGATTATTGTAAATAATTGGGATAAATGGCTTTATATTTTAGAAAAACAAACCCATATCATATTGGGCATTTAAAAGTTTGTGCTTTGAAATTGCACCTCAATGGTTCTCCCTCTTTGACACTTTGCGACTATTTTAAATTTATTATGTATACATCTCTCTTTGTTAACAAAATTATACTTGATGACATATAATAGTTGTCAAAATAGTTTATTTGTTTGAGGGTTCTATTTGTGTTTAAGGTATGTTTAATTTTTTATAGGTATGGAAAAACTCGATGAATCTTCACAACCCAAGAGAGCTAGGGTTAATTGGAAAGATTTAAATGTGGTGAAAACTTTTTTAGAATCATGTTTGCGAGAGATATCTATAAATGGACGAGAGGGTGGTAGCCTTAAGGCAATTTCATGGAGGAACGTAGCTGAAACGTTAGAAAAGACACATAATTTTGTCGTGGACCAAAGGCAAATGAAAAACCATTACGACTACCTCAAAGGCAAATATGGAGCTTGGTCGAAATTGAAAAACAAAACTGGAAATATCTATGATGCATCAACAAACTCTTTTAAGCTGTCTGAAGAGGAATGGAAAATGGAAACAAAGGTCATATTCTTTATTTTTCTATTTATATTTTTTGGAATTGTTCTTTGTATTTATATACACATAACTTTTTCTGTAAATAGTCAAATAAATATGTGGAAAAGTTGAGGACTGCACCACTACCATTTCCTGATCTTTGTGTACAACTTTTCGACGGAGTTGCTTCTACCGGTGTTGGAAGTTGGGGGCCGACCTCTTTTGTTCCTAATCCTACATACATTGCTCCCCAAACCCAAGAGCAACAAAGTTCAAAATCATTTCTTACACGTGTTGCTCCTCAAACCCAAGAAACACAAGAGCAACAAAGTTCTGAAACATTGCCTTCAGTACAGGAGTCTTCTTCGCATTCTTAATCTCAAAGAAAAAAACGAAAAAGTGTTCAACCAAGCAGTTCAGTAAATGATGAGGAAGTATCTAAGGTTGTCACTTCTGTGCAAAATGCTTTGGACAAACAACCAGTGGAATCTGAGGTGGGTGCTTGCATTGAAAAACTGGAGAAATTGGGGTGGGAAAGCCCGTTGTATGAGGTTGCACTTCATCTGTTTAGTCTAGGCCCTGATTATAAGAAGATTTGGTTATGCTTGAAGGAGGATAAGTGTGTGGGTTGGGTTAATTTCACCGGAGGTCAACTTGGGCTTATATAACTATTGTGACGTATGTTTGGACATTAGAAGAAAATGTTTTGATGCGCTCTTTTGAAACTTTAGATGGTTTATATTTATATAGATGTTTTGATGCGCTCTTTTGAAACCTTAGATGGTTTATATGCACATTAGATGTTTTGATGGCGCTCTTTTGAAACCTTAGATGGTTTGTTTATCGTTGTTTAAACTTTAGAAGATGTTTATTTTTGTATAAATCTTATCAGTGAATGCTATGATCAATGTTATCTTTAAAGATGTCTTTTATGTGTTCTTTGATTGAACTTTGGAAGATATTTGTTGGTCTTTGTATGAAGTCTTGTGAGTTAAAGTTATTATCATTATTAATTTTAAGGAAAATGACGGATTCTTCTTGTGATTTGTATTTGCAAGGTTATGGATAGGAACACGTTAATTCTGATTGTGGTGGTTGTTTATTTGTATTTGAAAAGAAAAGTTTCGTCAAGAATAGAAAGGATAAGAGACAACACATCAGCATTGAGCGGGCATGCGTATACACAAGAACTATTAAGTTGATCCAATACGCAATGTCATGAACTGATGCGTTTATCACGCGACGCATACATATTATTATGCAATTACTTTAAAGAAAAAAACTGGGTACAATCAAGTAGGTATATGAGCGTCGAAGAGAAGATGGCCATATTCTTGACAATAATTGGTCACAATGAACGCTTTAGAATGGTTAAACGAAGATTTCAACATTCTACGCGAATTATTAATAAATGTTTTCATGAAGTACTAAGAGGAATGATGGAATTCGCGAGAGAAGTCGTAGGACCAACACCCTTTGATGGAACCCCAAATATGTCGGAGCGATTTAGACGACTCAAAGAAATATTTCCGGTATGTTTTATCTTGATATATTGAATATCCTTAACATATGTAAGTAGTTTCTAATATTATCTATCTCATAAAAAAGGGGGCTATAGGTGCATTAGATGGAACCTTGATACATGCAGTTGTGCCCCTTAGTCAACAAGCTAGGTATAGAGGAAGAGGAAGAGGTGAATGCTATCAAAATGTTTTAGCGGTTTGTGATTTTAATATGATATTCACATTTGTTTGGGCTGGATGGGAAGACATTGCACATGATTCTCGAGTTCTGACAGAAGTTGCATTTAACCCAACTTCAGGATTTCCGTTTCCTCCACCAAGTATGTTTCATTTTTTCTTGACATTCAAACGTTGTTATTTTTTTATATTTCTTAAGTTGTATTTGTAATTGCAGGCAAATATTATCTTTGTGATGTTGCATATACCAATACTCGTGGATTTATGACCCCGTATCGCAATACAAGATATTGGTTAGCAGATTTTCGACGCCGACGTGCCTTGACTAAAGAAGAACGGTTCAATCATGCTCACGCACAACTTAGAAATGTCATCGAGCGTGCATACGGGGTTTTGAAAGCAAGATTTCCAATTTTAAGACAAATGGCTCCTTATCCTTTCCCAATTCAAAAGGACGTAGTGATTGCTTGTTTTGCAATCCACAATTTTATAAGGAGATGCAATATTCAAGATCATCTGTTTATGGAATATGATGAAAACATGTTTATCATCGAAGAACAAGGTGAAGTAATCGAGGAAGAAAGGATTGAGGAAGAAGGAATTGAAGAAACACAATGGGGTCTTCAAGGCAATGAATATATGACTAATTTACGTGATCAGATTGCAAATCAATTAATGTTGAATGCTTGAACTTAATATCTGTAAGGGCGAACCGTGTGTATGCGAACAATTATGTTAAAAGTTTGAAGTGACTTTTTGTTTTAAATTATCAAAACTCTAATATGTTATTATATCGAGTATTAATATATTTTCGTAAGTAGAAAGGAATTTAAAATTATATTTAAAAAAATAGTAAACAACAATTTTTAGTTAACTAGAATACAATACATTTGGTAAACAATAGTTTTTAACCAACACTTACTCCAGACAGAGGGGTATAAGGGTCTTTATAACTCAATCAACACTTAATACAAAAAACTTGGTAAACAACTGTTGGATATTCATCTCAGAGTAAGGCCTACAGAGTTTTTAACTCTTCTTCTAGAATAATTGAAGAAAGTGACAATGTCAAATGCAATGAGAACACACCAAATCCTGTTGGGTCTGGACCTCAGTGGCTATTTGACATTGATTCACTAACTAACTCTTTTGGTTTCAGTAATGAGTATACAGGAACAGGTAGTGGAGAATCAGAGATCACACAAGTTCAAGAAAGTATATCTAAATCTGTGATTTTTCCCATACCCACAGTAAATTCAATTGAAGACTGTGAAAAGAAATCATTTTCTGAATCAAGTCAGAGTGAAGAAGACACTAGAGATGAGGAGACTCAAGAAAACAATGAAGTAGCATCTGAAAATACTTCAGTTGAGTTGCATGAATCTAATCTTGAGGTTGGATTAAATGAAGAACCTAGTCACAACACCAGAGTTCAGAAGAATCATCCTCCACAGTTGATAATAGGAGATATCTCTTCTCCTATGATGACTAGACATCAAAGCAGACTTCAGGAAATGCAAGATCAACAGCATACAGTGCTTTCTTGTTTCCTATCCCAGCTTGAGCCTAAAAAGGCACATGATGCTATGAAAGAATCTAGCTGGATAGAAGCAATGCAAGAAGAATTGTTACAGTTCAAGCTACAAGATGTGTGGGATCTAGTAGACCTTCCTAAAGGTCACAGAGCAATTGGCACAAAATGGATCTTCAGAAACAAGAGAGATGAAAGAGGTATTGTTATAAGAAACAAAGCAAGGCTGGTAGCTCAAGGCTACACTCAAGAAGAGGGCATAGATTATGAAGAAGTTTTTGCACCTGTAGCTAGGATAGAAGCAATCAGACTATTCCTAGCCTATGCTTCTTACATGAACTTCAAAGTCTACCAAATGGATGTAAAAAGTGCTTTTCTCTATGGGTCAATTGAAGAAGAAGTATATGTCTGTCAACCACCAGGGTTTGAAAACCCAAGCTATCCAGACAGAGTATACAAATTAAAGAAAGCACTTTATGGACTACATCAAGCCCCAAGAGCATGGTATGACACCCTGTCATCCTATCTCTTGGAAAATGACTTTGAAAGAGGAGTCATTGATAAGACTCTATTTATCAAAAGAAAGAAGAAGGATATCTTGCTGGTCCAAATATATGTTGATGACATTATTTTTGGTTCTACAAGAAACAACATGTGCAAGGAGTTTGAGGATTTAATGCATCAAAGGTTCAAAATGAGTTCCATGGGGGAACTTACTTTCTTCCTTGGACTCCAAGTTCAACAGAAGTCAGATGGCATTTTCATATGTCAATCCAAGTATGTGCAGGATATTCTAACCATGTTTGGTTTCTCAGAATCAAAACCTGCCAGCACACCTATGGAAACACACAAGCAGATCACAGCAGATCTTGAGGGGGAGGATATGGATGTGCATTATTATAGATCCATGATTGGCTCTCTCATGTATCTCACAGCATCAAGGCCAGATATTATGTTTCCAGTCTGTGTATGTGCAAGATTTCAAGTTAGGCCAAAGCAATCTCACTTTCAAGCTGTTAAGAGGATATTCAGATATCTCAAAGGGCAACCCAGATTGGGACTTTGGTATCCTCATAACTCACCTTTTGACCTAATAGCATACTCAGATAGTGATCTAGGTGGGGCAAACTTGGACAGAAAATCTACTTCTGGAGGATGTCAGTTTTTGGGTGCTAGACTAGTCTCATGGCAGTGCAAGAAACAAACCACAGTATCCACATCTACAACAGAGGCAGAGTACATAGCAGCTGCAAGTTGCTGTTCTCAAGTCTTATGGATTCAGAATCAAATGTTGGATTATGGGGTAACCTTTCTACACACTCCAATCTTTATTGACAACAGCAGTGCTATTAGCATTGTAAATAATCCAGTCAAGCACTCAAAGACAAAGCACATTGAAATCAGGTATCACTTTATAAGAGATTGTAATGAAAAGAAACTTATTCAAGTTGTCAAAGTTCACACTGATAATCAGTTTGCTGATCTATTCACTAAAGCTTTTGATGTGGGTAGATTCACTTTCTTGATCACAAGTGTGGGAATGATAAACTATGAATAATCTTCTTCTCAAAAAGTGGTTTTATACCTGTATATTTTTATTCTTGGTGTTACTAATCTTCTTTTTCAGGATATGCATAGCAGTACTCAGTGTTTAGCAAGCTTAAAAGGAGTAAGTGTAGTTAGTACTGCTAGTTGGTCAATACTGCTTTCAGTTAATACTGATAGTAGTTAATACTGCTTTCAGTTAATACTGCTAGTAGTTAATACTGCTTTCAGTTAATACTGCTAGTAGTTAATACTGCTTTCAGTTAATACTGCTAGTAGTTAATACTGCTTTCAGTTAATACTGCTAGTAGTTAATACTGCTTTCAGTTAATACTGCTAGTAGTTAATACTGCTTTCAGTTACTACTGCTAGTAGTTAATACTGCTAGTAGTTAATACTGCTAGTAGTTAATACTGCTAGTTAGTTACTACTGCTCGCAGTTAATACTGCTAGTAGTTAATACTGCTATAGGTTAATACTGCTTATGTTCCGAATACTATAAATACTCTTTGCCCGCCTAAAAGCTTATAACGACTCTTTGCATACTATTCACTTGCGCTCTAAACCCTTTCTCTCTCAAAGTTCAAAGTTTTTCAGGCTAGAATCTTCAAGGTCAATGGCATCAATGGTGTTCATTGACGAGCACAATGAAATCGCAATGCTCCAAAAGCCAAAACAAGCAGATGGCTTTCATCAGATAGTCGACTTTCTGAAGTCGAGCCACATTGCCCATGCTCTCACTATGTCTCCAACTATCTTTATAAAGCATCAGAGGCAATTCTGGGCACATGCCACCATTGTTAATGAGAATGGTGTGCGAATGATCAAGACGACAGTATGTGGCAATCCATTGACAGTTACTGAAGAGATAGTTCGCATCAGTCTACGTCTAGACGATGCCTCTGGTATAACTTCTATCCCTAATGATGAACTGTTTTCTACTCTGACAAGAATGGGGTATGGAGGCCCATTGGGTATTTTTAAGTTCTCAAAAGCTAAATTTTCACCCCAATGGCGTTTTCTTGTTCATACCTTGATGCACTGCATTTCTAAAAAGACTACTGGATGGAGTGAGTTCAGCAGTACCATTGCTTATGCTTTGGTCTGTTTGGCCACTTCCAGAAGGTACAATTTTTCACAAATGATTTTCAATGATCTTGTCTCAAACATGGGAAACAAAAAGAGCTTTTATATGTATCCCAGGTTTGTTCAAGCAGTTATCAACCATGAATTGATGGATATTCCTCATTCTGATGGAATTTATGTACCAAAACCCCCCAAAGGCAAGGTTTTCTCAAATATGAGAAGATCTGCTGGGGACTCGGAAGGAGTTGACACCCCATTGTTCTCTACAATGATGGTGGTGTCCCAACCCAATGAAGGTATGGCAGCAGGGTCAAGGCCCCCATTAGATCAATCCACTGCTAGCCAAGCCCAACCTTCCCACTCTATATCTATCCCACAGTCCCTACTAAATAAGCCCACTTCTCCAATTACCCAAACTTATCAAAGAAAACAGGTAAAGAAGGCTCCTTCCCTTCTTGTACCAGCACCCACTAAGCCTTTACGCCCTCTAAGGGAGAATTCTCCCCTAGAGAATATCCAAAGGGAAACCACAAGGGTGTCTCCCAACCCAAAGGAGGTGCTCTCTGAGGAGGAGGTAGAGCATATGGGTGATGAGGCTGCCACTACTCCTGCTAGCACAGAGGAGAACAGTGGTAACATCAATAAGACCTCCCCCATGGCAACTTTGAATGAGCAATCATTTGAAGGACCCTGGTGCCAAGAAACCACAGGGGTGGATAGTGCTTCTGCTAGGCAGAAGACATCTACTAATAAAAGATCCAATGATCCTTCAATAGGGGGTAACACTCCTGGAGAAGGTGAGGACAGATATAACTATGATGAATTGATGGAGACCATGGGAAACATCAACCAGGATGTCATCAAGCAAGGAAAAGAAATAGAGGAGATGAAGCTGATTATTCTATCTCAACAAGTTCAGATCACCAAACTGAAGAAAATGGTGACAAGATTGTTACAGAAAAGGAGAAGGAAGCAGTTTGTGCTAAAGAGGAGGACAAGTGTTGAAGATGATTTCAACAAGGGGGAGAATTCAGAGGCTGAAGCAGAAAAAGAAAGTATTTCTGAGATGGGATTTGATGTTAAGGGGGAGAAAGCTGCAGAAACAGAAGCACAAGAAGTAGAAACAGATAATGTTCAAGCAGTAACAGGGCTATCTGTTGAAGAATTGGAAATAGCTGAAACCTTAGTAAAAGCAAAGAATGACACTCCTAAGGCTACTCAAAAGGCTAAGGGAGTGGTCATCAATGAAGGAGACCTTGAAAAGAAGACACAAGAAAGAAGTGAGGCAGGGTTGAAGGATACAAAGGGTAAAGCTAAGATGATTGAACCTGAACAACCTGCAAAGAAGAAAATTCAGATAGAACTGGATGAAGAAGTGGCAAAGCAGCTTCAGGCAGAAATGGAAAGGGAGGAACAACTTCAATCTGAGAAGGATAGAGAGCTTGCACTGAATATGGCCAGAAAACTAAATGAAGAGTATCAGAAGAGCATGAAAACAGCAGCTCAGGCCAAGCAAGTACAAGTAAAAAGAATGCCATTCAAAAAGCAGAAAAGACAACCCTCCAAGACCTTTTTGGCCAATCAGGAAAGAAGAAAGATGATAAACTTCCTGAAAGGTGCAATTGGTGTTAAGGGGGAGATGTTTACTCATATGGCATACTCTCAGGTTGAAGAGCTATACAGGAAGGAAATGACAAAGCTCCAAGGGGATTCCTCTCAAAGGGAAGAAGCAGAAAGAAGGATGAAAGAGAGACATGATCTCAACATCCAACAACCATTCCCTGAGAAAACCACACCTTCCAAAGAATAAGCAGAAGAGAAGAAGGAAGAACCTGGAAATGTTGGTAGAGAAGCCAAGTCTGGAAAAAGAGTGAAAACAATTGCTCCAAAAAGGCAGTTGAAAAGGCCTAGGGTGGAAGAAACTGAAAAGGAAGCAGAACCTTCAGTCACATCCCCAACAGAGCCAGTACAGAGTCCAGAGCAGGTCACTAAGCAAACTGATGAAAGTATGGATCCGTACATGACAATAGTGGAACCTTTGAAAGCTGTTCCAATCTCTATGCAAGCTCCAGAGATCATCTTCTGGGATATTCTGAGAGACAATGGAAAGAATTTCTTCAGAATCAAGAGAGCTGATGGTTCATTTGAAGCTTATTCAACATGGGGGAAAGTCATCAGAAGTTGCTCAAGAGCTGATATGGAAGAACTATATAAAGTTGGGATGAAACTTTATGAACCTGTGTTGAAAGGTACTGAAGAGAATCTTCTCAAAGTGACATTGGAATACTTGTGCATGATGTTTGAGCCTGCAAGAGTGCACCATAGGATTAAAGATCATATGCATGAGTTCATATTCAAGAAGATTGACAAATGGATACTGTTTGAAAACTGTGGAGTATACATGATTACTATTGACAATTGTTATCATGAATACTACCTGGTGGACAAAATATATGAGCATAGCAAGGAGAAGTTAGAAGGGATGCTTAAAGCTACACTGGTTTGTACAAAGGATTCAGAAATGGCCAAGATTGTGGTGAGAAGAACTGTAAATCAAAGTTTGGGCCTAGATCCAAATTTGGGAAATTGAATCAGAGGTGTTGAAATCATCTTGAAGAAGATCTGAAGAACTTGACTTCTTTTCCTAAAAGTCAAGTTAGGGGGAGATTGTTGGGAACTGAAGAATTCATCAAGTGTGGTTAATGCTGCTGGTTCAATATTAATACTGCTAGAAGACATAAAGGTTAGTACTGCTGAGTGTTACTACTGCTAGTGTTAATTAATACTGCTAGTCAAAGTTAGTACTGCTTGAACAAAGTTAGTACTGCTTAGCTAGTTAGTACTGCTAGTGGTTAGTACTGCTTAGTAGTTAATGCTGCTAGAAGGAAGTTAATGCTGCTGAAGATTAATATTGCTTATATGATGAAGATTCGTATGAAAGGATATACATGGAAGCTTAGAGATATACATAGAAGATATACTGAAGATATTTTATTCATTGTAATTATCTTTGTATTCAGTATATATATATAGTATTGTTTAGAATAGGGGAAAATTTTTTAACTTTTAGTTTTCATTCTTTTAGAGAGAATCAACCTCAAGGCATAGATCCTAATTCTAGAGAAGTAGAATTCGTATTGGTGAGCTTGTTCATCAATATTGAGGTTGAGTGAGTAATCTTGTAACTTCAAAGCATTAAATACAAGTTTACAGTTTGTTCTTCATATTTTCTGTATTGATTTACTATTTGATTGAATGTCAAAGTGTTATTCCGCAAACTTCTTTGATATTGTTTCTGAGAATTAATTCTTGTTAAGAATTCGATCCTGACAACAACAAAATTCAATCAGCACTTACCTGAGTCAGACCTCTTACTATAGTCAGATCTCTTACTCCAATCAGCACTTATCCAAAATTTTGGTAAACGGCCCCTCAGTCTATCAACGACAAGAGATATATTTTGGTCATGATAGATGAGTAATCCAGATATACTTGGCTGGAATTTCTAAGGAACAAATCAGATGCAACAGAGCTGATCATTGCATTCATAAAGAAAATCCAGGTTCGACTACAATTGCCGGTTAAATCTTTGAGAAGTGACAATGGCACGGAATTCAAGAATGAAAAGCTTCAGAGTTATCTCGTATCTGTTGGGATCTCTCACAACTTTTCTGCTGCCTACACTCCTCAGCAAAACGGCGTAGTTGAAAGGAAGAATCGAACACTGGTGGAAGCTGCGAGGACAATGTTAGCCTATTCTGAGTTGCCAATGTTTCTGTGGGCTGAAGCCGTAGCCACTGCATGTTTCACACAAAACGCACGATTGTTATCAAAAGACATAGAAAGACAGCATATGAACTTATTAATCGTCGAAAACCGAATATTAAATTTTTTCGCACTTTTGGTTGCAGGTGTTATATTCTCAATGATCGCGACAATCTTGGAAAATTTGACAAGAAGGCTTGTTAGATCTGATTTTATAGTAATCATTGTATTTATAGAACTTGGTAAATATTGTGTTTAAGGCTTTTCAGTATTGTATTTAACCAAGGGTATTTAAGTCCCTTTGGTCTTTGTGTCTTGTAAGTTTCACACGCACAATCTATAGATTTTCTGTTTTGCGCTCCTTTTGTCTCTCTCTCTCTACTTTCTCTCTTTAAGGATTTAGAGATCTTGGAATCACAATTGGTATCAGAGCCAACTGAATCTTGAGAGGATTGAGAGATTGTTTTTTTTCTGAATCTGAATTAGTGATCGAAATCGAAAATTTGATCGATTTTCTTGAATTTTTCAAGAAAATCTCGTTTTCTTGATTTCTCACAAAATTTGGATCTGTTTCTGGTTAAATTTGTGCGATTTTGATTGTTTTAGATTCGTTTTGAATAGTCGATCAAGTTTGATTCATACTGTTTTGCATAAAATTCATGTTTTGATTCTCGATTTTGTGTTCTTGTATTTTTTTCAGAAAACTCGTTAAAGCGTACTGTTACATTCTAAAAATTAGATTTTGTTGTTTTTAATCGAGTTTGATAATCAAAAGTTGTTAGAATGTTGTTTTCGAGCATTTGTGTGTGATTTACGTGATTTAATTTCTTTGTTAGAATCGATTTTGCGTGATATATGTGTTTTTCTGAATTTTGCGTGTTATTCATATAGTTTGCGGGTCATTCATATACTTTGCGCCTCATTCATCATCGTTTGCGCGTGTTCTTCTATTTTTGATCTTTTGTGTTTCAGGTTTTCGGTTCTCATTTCATTCGTAAAGTTCTAGTTTGCGGTTCTAACTTCACACGCAAACCTCAACTTGCGTTTCCCACAGCACCCGCAAACCTCATTTTGCATTTCCCACAGCACCCCCAAACCTCACTTTGCGTTTCCAACAAGACCCGCATAGTGCGCTTTACGACCCGCATAGTGAGCTTTGCGTTTCACCTGAACCCGCAAAGCATTAAGTGCGTGTCTTACTGAACACGCATAGCTTATCTTGCGTGTCTCTCTGAACACGCATTGCATTAAGTGCTTTTCTTTCTACACCCGCAAATCACACTTTGCGTTTCCTTCTAGACCCGCAAAGCTCTTGTTTCCTGACTTAGTTTAAAAAAAAAAATTGTGTGTCATCTTTATTTTTTTTTAAACTTTGTGTCATAACAAGTGTTTTTCAAATTTACAATTTTTAATTTTTTTTCGAATTTTTTCAATACAATCTGATTTTTGATTTTCAGATTTACAATTGCAATGGATTCTTCCAAGTTTGCTTTCCAAGCTAGGTTCTACTCAAATGATCTGATGATGCAATTGGGAACAGATACTCGTCCACCAGTCTTAATCAACGAAGATGAGTTTACACAGTGGCAAGATAGGTTCATAAATTTCATTGAGCGTCAGACTAATGGACGAAGGATACTTCATTGGTTATTCGTTAATGTCTAAAGCTTATCGGGTCTACAATAGACGAACCAAGACGATCATGGAGAGCATTAATGTGTCTTTTGATGAATCATCAACGTTGACTTCTGAACACAACATTTCAGAACTCAAGCTTAAGCAGAACGTTTCTATTCAAGACGGAATAGAACCCGCAATCAAATAGACTAAGTCTTCTAATTCAAATAAAGTTACATCCGAATTAGACTTATTATTTTTTGATGCTTTTATGGATATCTGTGCAGATTTCGAAAAATCGAGCATATCCGCATCAACTTCAGAGGTTCCAGTTATAATAGAAGACATTTGAGGACCTTCTGACAATGTCACAATACCAACCTCATCAGGTACATCTACACATATATCTTCTGAAGGTACTAATGTTGATTCTGTGCATGCAGATCTAAACTCTGGAACAAAAGTCCCGAGCACTTCTTCTATTGCTCCGAAAATCTTTACTTTACAAGAGGTTGTACAAGATGTCCCGAGCACATCTGGGGTTGATCAAGACTTACCTGCAGTTTATGATGAATATGAGGAAGATAATACTCAAGCTGACATTCATCCAATTCCAAGTACCATGAAATGGACACGAGCTCACCCACTTCATAATATTATTGGTGATGCACAGTCTGGTGTACAAACGCGAGCAGCATCTGCTAATTTTTGTCTATATTCAAGTTTTTTAAGTTCCCTCGAGCCGAAGAAAGCTTCAGAAGCCTTGCGTGATCCAGATTGGATACTGGCGATGCAAGATGAACTTCTGCAATTTGAGAGGAACAAAGTTTGGCGACTCATACCACTTCCAGAAGGAAAAACTGTTATTGGAACAAAGTGGGTTTTCAGAAATAAGAGAGATGAATCTGGAGTTGTAGTTTGAAACAAAGCTCGCCTTGTTGTAAAGGGTTATTGTCAACAGGTGGGGATTGATTATGAAGAAACTTTTGCTCCTGTGGCACGACTGGAAGCTATACGAATCTTCTTATCTTATGCAGCTCACAAAAATTTTACGGTCTTTCAAATGGATGTAAAATCTGCATTTTTGAATGGGATATTGCATGAAGAAGTATATGTTGCTCAACCAGAAGGATTCATTGATTCAAAGAACCCTAATCATGTTTATGTCTTAGACAAAGCCTTGTATGGACTCAAACAGGCACCAAGAGCTTGGTACGAAACTCTAACACAATTCTTACTTGCTTCAGGATTCAAGAAAGGTACAATTGATACTACTCTCTTTCTGAAAAATCAAGGTGATGATATGATTCTAATACAGATCTATGTAGATGACATGATTTTCGGTTCTACAAATCCAAAGTTTTGTAAAAACTTTTCAAGAATAATGGAATCTCGCTTTGAAATGTCAATGATGGGCGAACTGAATTTTTTCCTTGGTCTTCAAGTGAAACAGTTACCCGAAGGCATTTTCATTAATCAATCAAAATATATTCGAGATATTTTAAAGAAATTTAACATGAGTGACAGTTCAGTGATGAAAACACCGATGGCAACGGGCACACTTTTAGATGCAGATCTTTCTGGCAAATCAGTAGATCAAAAAGTGTACCATAGTATGATTGGTTCACTGTTGTACTTAACTGCAAGTAGACCGAATATTATGTTTGCTACATGTTTCTATGCTAGATATCAGGCCAACCCGAAGGAATCACACCTGGTCGCTGTTAAACGGATTTTTAGGTATCTTAAAGGTACTACTGAGTTAGGTCTTTGGTATCCTAAGGGTTCGTCTTTTGATTTAACTGCCTATACAGATGTTGATCATGCAGGATGCAAGCTGGATAGAAAGAGCACCTCTGGTTCATGTCTGTTCTTAGGTGATAAGTTAGTTAGTTGGACGTCTAAGAAACAAAATTGTGTTTCTACATCCACTGCCGAGGCTGAATATGTAGCTGCCGCAAGCTGCTGTTCACAAGTCCTCTGGATGAGAACACAGTTAAAAGATTTTGGCTATACTTACCAACGAGTCCCTATCTATTGCTACTCCAAGAGTGCAATAGCGATAACAACTAATCCAGTGCAACATTCCAAGACGAAACACATCGACGTGCGTTATCATTTTATAAAGGATCATGTCAAGAAGGGCGATATCGAGATGCACTTCGTGACTACAGACTACCAGTTGGCTGACCTTTTCACCAAGTCGTTGGATGAGAAGAGGTTTAACTTTTTAGTTAGCAAACTTGGTATGTTAAACGCCACTTCATGATTCTAGGGGGAGTTTTCTAATCTTGTGCTTTATTTGAATATATCTTGGATATTTCATCATATGCTGACTGACTAAAGCGGAATCATTTTTATAATGATTACCAAAATCTTTTTCTTGCAGGATATTTTATGTGACAATGGCTTTTGGACAATTCAGTTCAAAACCCGTATTCAAATGTTTTCTTCTGAAGGATGCTTTCATGATTACATTTTTTCAGGAAGTTTTTCGTTTGAAAGAGTGTTTAGAAATTATATTGTTATATTTTTTTCTGGTAAGTTGACTATTTCAGATATCAAGGTGGAGGATATCTTTTGTTTGTTAAAGATGCTTTAACTGCTATATTCATTCCAGGGGGAGTTTAGGATTCTGATCTACAGGTATATTATTCTAATCCTTCTACTCTAACACTTGTGAAAGAAGAACAACTTTTACTTGTGAAAAATGGTTTTAAAATGTTCAAACCACTTCACATTCTTAAATTTTTTTTTTTTGATTTGAGAAGTGTGAATTTTAAATGATTTTTTGGATACTTAACTGTTTATCTGACCGTGTGTTTTTTTAAAAGAATAATACTTGTATATTTTATTTTCTATATACTTTGTCAAGTATTCATACACACACTGGTTCAGTATTTTCAAATTGACTTTGTTATTAACATGTATCAAATGATATATCTTTCTATGGTAATACTCCCGTTTGATATTCACAGTTGTTTGAATCAAACGTCATTTCATCTTTAATGTGCTTTCATTGATCATATGTTTATATATTGTTCATATAAACAACATACGTCTTTGAATTCCCAAATATTTTTTTCATGATAATTTGATCTGATCTTAATCATTGTCAGATTCTCAAAACATTTCTATTCTTTCATGGTTATTCATTCATATAAAGTTTTGAGATATCTTAAATGTTTAAAATGCTCAAATTTCATTTCTGATTTTTGATGAGCATACATACACTGACATATGATTTCTTGTGATTTACATGTCAAGAAAATCATTGAACAACATGTAAATATGGGATTCAGTGTGAGTGCTTAATAGATCTTCCATGGATTCACGATAACCAGTGTATCCTACCCCGGAAGAAATCTTTTGAGTGATTGAGGGGAGAGGGGTCTAAAAGAATTGAGTGTGGGAGTGAGCAGAGGTAAAATGGAAATGGGAGATTGGTTAGATGTGAGCTTATATGTTTAAAAGAAAGAGGGTGTGAGAACAAAGTTAAAAGAATATCAAAACTCTGCACCAAACATCTTTCTGAGTCGGGCAGCCACATTACTGATTGGTTCACATTTCTTTGGTGACCATCATTGAAATAGGCAAATAGCCCATGCCATCTCTTGTATACAACCCCACCAGCTACTCATTCTTTTCTTAAAAAGAGAATGTTTCACATTTTATGGGGAAGCAACACATAATCTATCGGATCTTCACTTGGAAGATACTGATATTGAAAAAGAAGGAAAGTTGCCCCACCTTCGACCCTTTCTCATGCACTTTGAGTTCATGTATAATCATTGTTGTCTCAGTGATTTACATACTTTGAGCCTTATGAAACACAATCATTGTGCTAATTCTTTCAAACACAAGCACGAGCACACAGAGAATTTGTTTTTCTGTCAGAACATTCATAGAATTACCTTGTGTTTTTCAATGATTGAATGGAAGTCCTGGGGAGTCAACATCAAACCAGCTCCTTAAATTGTACATTCGTTGTACACAGTAACTTCGTGTTACTGACAGGCATTTCTAACTGTTTCATATGTTGATTCAGGGTTACAACTCTTAATTCGTTTGAATTTGAAAAGATTCAGATGAATACATTCGTGAATCAAAGGTCAATCCAGATCATACGTCAGATTCTCTCATATCATCATAAGGGGTGATAAAAGCTCATGAAGTTGTTCTTATTGATTATTTGGGGAAGATTATTCAACGACAGATCTAACCTTGAAGTGTTTTAATGATTTTGATTCTTACAAATCATTAAAAAGGGGGAGAACAATCAAAGTTCAAGATCAGATTGAAGTTTTAAAGATTTCAGGGGAGATAACCATTTTTCAGATGATCAAAGTCAAAGGTTAAAGAAATATTGTCAAAGAGAAGTGAAAGAAAGTAAGAGTTTGAAAGTAAAGTTGTCTATTCAGAATATTCAAAAGCTAATTCAAAGGAAGAGACAAGTTTGAAGAAATCTGAAGACAATTCTGAAGATCTGGAGCCTTTAGAATATCTGCATACAACTTCATTCCTATCTCAAACATCTCTTCAATATCTGATCTAGAGCATGTTCTGACAATTTTTGCCCATGTGTTGAACACTTCATACTTTTCATCCTTTCTTTTCAGCCTTATGTATTCCTTTCCATCCACTGTCAATGTATCCCAGTGAATGACCTCAGGAGGCTTAACTCCTACAGGTTCTGCTGAAAATGGTTCAGGCACTTTGTCCATCACTACCATATACAAATTTACATCATCAGTGTTTGATGGCTCTTTCTGTTTAGATGACTCAGGTGCCCCTTCTTCTTCAGCTACCTTCTCAGCCTCTTCTTCAGATACTCTAGGCTTCTTGATTGGCTTTCTTCTTGCCATCATCTTTGTTCTCTTTAAAGTCCTTAGACTTTCTCCCAGAGTGGACTCTTTCTTAGGAGGTGTTTCTTGTTCATCTGGAAATGGCTTTTGACAATCAAAGTCATTACTTTCTTTTATCCTCTTCTCCATTTCCACCCTAGCAGTTTCATTTCCCTGAAGCTTCAACATCTCTGAATCATACAGCTCTTTGATCTTCTCAAAAGACATTTTGGAGAACATCTCCTTTTTGACTCCTACAGCACCTTTGAGAAATATAATCATCTTGTTCCTCTCTTGGGTACCTAGGAATGTCTTTGAGGGTTTTCTCTTCTTTGCAACTGTTTTCACCACTGATTTCTTCATACTTGCAGCTTTCTTCTGTGCAATTTCAGTTGCCATACTCAGTTGATAAGCTTCATTCAGTTCAGCAGCTAGAGCTTTTGCCATTTCCCTATCCTTTTCCATCTGAACTCTTTCTTCCTTTTCAATGTCATCTTGCATCTTTCTAGCTAGGGCTTCATCTGATTCAACCAACCTTTGCTTTTTGATTGGTTGATCAGATTCCACCATCTTTGCTTTTCCTTTGTCTTTGCTCATTACCTTCTTACTGTTATCTTTCTTGATCACATCACCTTGTTCTTTGATGATTACTCCTTTGGTCTTTGAAGTGACCTTGGGAGTATCATTCTTGGCTTTAAGTAAGGTTTCTGCAATCTCAAGATCTGTTAAAACTTCTTTCACAGTTTCTGTTGCTTTATTAATGTCTGCAGTAGTAACTGTTTCTGCTTGCTGCTCCCCCTCAACATCAAGTTTCTCTCCATCAATCTCCCCCTTTCTTGTGACTTCTTCCATGTTGATCTCCCCCTTTTTGGGAGCATCATTCTCAGTGGTCCTTCTCCTTAGTTGGAATTGCTTTCTCTTCTTCCTCTGTACCAGACTTAGCACCATCTTCTTCAATTTTTCAATCTGGACTTGTTGTGACAGGATCACCAGCTTCATCTCCTCTATTTCTTTTCCTTGTTTCAGAACATCTAGGTTGATGTTACCCATTGCCTCCATCAATTCATCATAGTTATATTTGTCCTCACCTTCTCCAGGAGTGTTACCCCCTATTGAAGGATCATGGGATCTTTTATTAGTGGAAGTCTTCTGCCTAGCAGAAGCCCTGTCCACCCCTGTGGTTTCTTGGCACCAGGGACCTTCAAATCATTGCTCATTCAAAGTTGCCATGGGGGAGGTCTTATTGATGTTACCACTTTCCTCCTCTGTGCTAGCAGGAGTAGTGGCAGCCTCATCACCCATATGCTCTACCTCCTCCTCAGAGAGCACCTCCTTTGGGTTGGGAGACACCCTTGTGGTTTCCCTTTGAATATTCTCTAGGGGAGAATTCTCCCTTAGAGGGCTTAAAGGCTGAGAGGGTAATGAAACAAGAAGGGAAGGAGCCTTCTTTGCCTGTTTTCTCTTGTAAGTTTGGGTGATAGGAGAGGTTGGTTTTTCAAGAAGGGACTGGGGAATTGATTTTGAGAGGGAAGGTTGGGCTTGGCTAGCAGTGGGTTGGTCTAATGGGGGTCTTGACCCTGCTGCCATACCTTCATTGGTTTGGGACACCACCATCATTGTAGAGAACAATGAGGTGTCAACTCCTTCAGAGTCCCCAGCAGATCTTCTCATATTTGAGAAAACCTTGCCTTTGGGAGGTTTAGGTACATATACCCCAACAGGTTGAGGTATATCCGTCAATTCATGAGTAATGACTTCTTGAACAAACCTGGGATACATAAAGAAGCTCTTTTTGTTTCCCATGTTTGAGACAAGATCACTGAAAATCATTTTAGAAAAATTATACTTTCTGGTAGTGGCCAAGCACACCAAAGCATAGGCAATAGTGCTGCTGAACTCACTCCATCCAGTAGTCTTTTTGGAGATACAATGCATAAGAGTATGGACAAAGAAACGCCATTGGGGTGAAAATTTTGCTTTAGAGAATTTGAAAACTCCCAATGGGCCTCCATACCCCATTCTTGTAAGATTTGAAAACAGTTCATCATTTGGGATAGAGGTTATACCAGAGGCATCGTCTAGACGTAGACTGATGCGAATAACCTCTTCAGTAACCGTGAGTGATTGATCACAGATTCTTGTCTTGATCATCTGCACACCATTCTCAACAACAATGGTTGCATTAGCCCAGAACTGCCTTTGATGCTCGATATAGATTGTAGGGGATACAATAAGAGCATGAGCAATGTGGCTTGACTTGAGGAAATCCACAATTTGATGAAATCCTGCAGCTTGCTTTGGTTTTTGTAGCATCGCAATCTCATTGTGCTCGTCAATGAAAGTCATTGATGCCATTGATCTTAGTGAAAAGCTTGCCTGAAGACTTCGAACTTGAGAGAGAAAAGGTTTAGAGCACAAGAGAACAGTATGCAAAGAGTCGTTATGAACTTTTAGGCGGGCAAAGAGTATTTATAGTATTCAGAACATAAGCAGTATTAACCTAGAGCAGTATTAACTACTAGCAGTATTAACTAACTAGCAGTATTAACTACGAGCAGTATTAACTAACTAGCAGTATTAACTGAAAGCAGTATTAACTACTAGCAGTATTAACTAACTAGCAGTATTAACTGCAAGCAGTATTAACTAACTAGCAGTATTAACTGAAAGCAGTATTAACCACTAGCAGTATTAACCACTGAAAGCAGTATTAACTAGCTAGCAGTATTAACTGAAAGCAGTATTAACCACTAGCAGTATGAACTGAAAGCAGTATTAACCACTAGCAGTATTAACCACTGAAAGCAGTATTAACTATCTAGCAGTATTAACTGAAAGCAGTATTAACCACTAGCAGTATTAACTAAAATACTCCTTTTAAACTTGCTAAACACTGAGTACTGCTATGCATATCCTGAAAAAGAAGATTAGTAACTCCAAGAATAATATACAGGTATAAAGCCACTTTTTGAGAAGGGGATTATTCAGAGTTGATCATTCCCACACTTGTTACCAAGAAAGTGAATCTACCCACATCAAAAGCTTTAGTGAATAGATCAGCAAACTGATTATCAGTGTGAACTTTGACAACTTGAATAAGCTTCTTTCTCTTGATAAATAGAGTCTTATCAATGACTCCTCTTTCAAAGTCATTTTCCAAGAGATAGGATGACAGAGTGTCATACCATGCTCTTGGAGCTTGATGTAGTCCATAAAGTGCTTTCTTTAATTTGTATACTCTGTCTGGATAGCTTGGGTTTTCAAACCCTGGTGGTTGACAGACATATACTTCTTCTTCAATTGACCCATAGAGAAAAGCACTTTTTACATCCATTTGATAGACTTTGAAATTCATGTAAGAAGCATAGGCTAGAAATAGTCTGATTGCTTCTATTCTAGCCACAGGCGCAAAAACTTCTTCATAATCTATACCCTCTTCTTGAGTATATCCTTGAGCCACCAGCCTTGCTTTGTTCCTTATGACAATACCTCTTTCATCTCTCTTGTTTCTGAAAATCCACTTTGTGCCAATTGCTCTGTGACCTTTAGGAAGGTCTACTAGATCCCATACATCTTGTAGCTTGAACTGTAACAGTTCCTCTTTCATTGCTTCTATCCAGCTAGATTCTTTCATAGCCTCATGTGCCTTTTTAGGCTCAAGCTGTGATAGAAAACAAGAAAGCACTGTATGTTGCTGATCTTGCATTTCCTGAAGCCTGCTTTGATGTCTAGTCATCATAGGAGAAGAGATATCTCCTATTACCAGCTGTGGAGGATGATTCTTTTGAACTCTGGTGTTATGACTAGGTTCTACATTTAGTCCAGCCTCAAGATTGGATTCATGCAACTCAACTGAAGTGTTTTCAGATGCCACTTCATTATTTTCTTGAGTCTCCTCATCTCTAGTTTCTTCTTCACTCTGACTTGGTCCAGAAAATGATTCCTTTTCACAGTCTTCAACAGAATATACTGTGGGTATGGGAAAAATCACAGATTTAGATATACTTTCTTGAACTTGTGTGATTCCTGATCCTCCACTTCCTGTTCCTGTATACTCATTACTGAAACCAAAAGAGTTAGTTAGTGAATCAATGTCAAATATCCACTGAGGTCCAGACCCAACAGGATTTGGTGTGTTCTCATTGCATTTGACATTGTCACTTTCTTCAATTATTCTAGAAGAAGAGTTAAATACTCTGTATGCCTTACTCTGAGATGAATATCCAACAAGAAATCCATCATCTGCTTTGCTATCAAATTTACCTAAGTGAGATTTGGTATTGAGAATTGTACAAGGACACCCAAAAGGTTTGAAGAAACCAATGAAGGGTTTTCTTTGATTTAAAAGCTCATATGGGGTCTTGTTCTTTTGCTTGACCACTAGAACTCTGTTTTGGACATAACAAGCAGTATTAACTGCTTCAGCCCAGAAGGTAATTGGCAATTTTGAATCAGCCAACAGAGATCTAGCAGCCTCTATTAGTGTTCTATTTCTCCTTTCAGCAACACCATTCTGTTGAGGAGTCCTAGGAGCACTATATTGCTTCTCAATACCTTTTTCTTCACAAAAGGTGTTTAGATCATGATTTTTAAACTCAGTTCCATTATCTGATCTAATGACTTTTACTCTTTGATTAGTTTGGTTTTCAATTCTTAGAATAAAGGATTTAATAAGACCACTTGTTTCATCCTTAGTCCTTAGAAAATATACCCAAGTAAATCTGGAGTAATCATCAACAATAACCAAGAAGTAAGATTTCTTGCCTATACTCATAACATTTGTAGGACCAAACAGATCCATATGCAGTAACTGGAGACAAGAAGAAACAGAATTTAACTCTTTGGTCTTATGAGAAGTTTTGTGCTGTTTGCCTTTAAGACAAGCAACACAATGATCATCACATGAAAAGACTTTTGAAGGTAAACCTCTTACAAGGTTGTTTTTAACAAGATTGTTCATAGTCTTGAAATTCATGTGACACATCCTTCTGTGCCATAGAGAGGATTCATCTACAGAAGCTTTTGAAACAAGACAATTTAGAGATGAATCACTATCAACATTGTCCATATCCAGACAGTAAACATTGTCCTTTCTTGGAGTTCTAAGTAGTATCATGCTTTCATCAACTACCTTGAACCCTGGAGCAAGGATCATACACTCAGTATTAGTAAATAATATACTATGTTGTTTGTCACAAACCTGTGATACACTTAATAGGTTGTACTTTAATTGATCAACATAGTAGACATCCTCAAATGTCATCTTACCTTTGGTGACATTACCTTTTCCACTTATCTTACCACCAGTAAGATTATCTCCAAATGCAACATGTCCTCCATTGATATGCTTGAAGTCTTGAAGGCATGACATGTTGCCTGTCATGTGCTTAGAGCAACCACTATCAACATGCCAAATGCTCTTTCCCTTGAGCTGTTGGTTGCCCTGCACATTAAATAAATCAATTAGTATGAATTAGGAACCCAAGCCAAAGTGGTCTTGGGTACCCCTTTCTCATCAAAATACTTGCATTCTTTCTTGACAAGATTTTTGAACTTTAATTCCTCATTCTTGGAGTACTTTGTTACAATAATAGGCTTGGAAATGTTTTTGCTAGAATCAGTACTGGTTTTAGAAGTACTAACTGCCTTGGCAGCACTTGCATGCTTAGCAGTACTAACCTTGTTAGCAGTAGTAACTGTGTTAGCAGCAGTAACTGTGTTGGCAGTATTAACCTTTGAAGAGGTATTAACAGTATTAGCAGCATTAATATTTTCAGCAGTAACTGTGTTAGCAGTACTAATATTGTTAGCAGTACTAACACTGTTAGTACTTCTAGGCACCCACATTTTGACACTTTCTTTTAAAATCTTTTTCTTTAAAGTGCCTTTACTTTCAATAGATTTCTTTATCACATGTATCTTTCCAGCCTTCCTATAACCCACAGATTTTTGCACAAATCTTTGAAAGTTCATCTGTTGGTTAATAGGGTTAAAGTAACAATACTTAGCCAAATGATTCAACTTGCCACATATAAAACAAGGTTTTGATCTATTTATTTTATTCAGATCAACTCCTTGTTTCTGAGCCCATTGATTATTCCAGTTTCTTTGATTTCCTCTTTTTAAACCAGAGTTTAGGCTCTTTGCTTTATTGCAATCACACTGTTTACAAGATCCAGGATTCACAACTGTGGTTTGTTTGTAATGGACCTTGTTATCATTTCCTTTAGTCTTCTCTATCTCCTTGGACTTGACCCAGATTTTCCCACATCCCTCATTGGTGATAATATTGTTTTCTAATGGTATCTTTTTACTCACATTATTATCCCTGTTCTCACTGGCTCCTTTCTCAGTCAAATCCTTAACTACTACCTCATCCAAAGGATCTATCTTAAAAGCTTCTTCAGACAAGTCCTTTTTCTCCTTAGTTTCTAACAAGTCTGATGTAGGAGAAATATAGTTGTTATTGTAAGGAGGGGGGTATTGTTGTATCCAATACCAGGCTTCATCTTATCATGTATCTGAGCCTTTAGAAGAGAGTCCATTGCTTTTGAAGCATAAGAAAACTTGTCTATGTCAAGCTTAACTTTTGACAGTTCCTCTTTCAATCTATCATTCTCTTCTAAGGACTTAGACAGTTTGGTTTCTAACTCATTCTTTTCCCACTTCCAATAGTTTGTGTCATAAGAGTGTTGAAGTTCATTAGCTTGAAAGCCTTTGATTTGCTCTTCAAATCTCTCTACTATCAACACATAATCTCTTCTGTCCTTTTCTAATCTTTTGAGGTCATCACACATACTTTGATTGTGATCCCTGTATCTTGTAACGGTGTCAATGCAAGATTTAGTGCAAAGATTAGAACTTACCTCAGTGGGGAGATCAGACACTTCTGCCATAAGAGCTTGGTTCTGAATGGCTTCCTCTGCTTGATCACTCCAGTCAAATCCCATTCCTTGTTGAGAAACAAGGGCTTGAGCAGGATTCTTGTTCAGATTGTATCCTCCATTCTGAGCTTGTTGATGGTTGTTGTTTGGAACAGCACTCCTGCATTCTCTAGCAAAGTGTCCTTTCTTGTGACACTTAAAACATTCCACCTTGGTTTTGTCAAAACCAGCTCCATCTTCTCTTCTTTGAGAGAAGTTATTTCTTCCAGTTCTTTTAATGAACTTTTTCACTCTCATGGATAACATGGTCATCTGCCATTTAATATCCATCTCTTCCAGATCATCAGGGTGAATTTGATCAAGATCATCATTAATCAGAGAATTGCTGCTATGACTGGACAAAAAGGCTTCAAAAATAGTTTCAGTGCCTTTTTCTGAACTTACTCCACTGGCAGTACTAACTGCTTCAGGGTTGGCAGTAGTATCAGTGGATGCTGAAAGAAGAGCAGCATTGTGAATATAACCAGAGGGCTTCTTCTTGGTTTCTACCTCAGTTTCAAAAACTCTTAGATCATTGTATAAATCATCAAGTTCTTTCTCTTCCAGATTGTCACTCTGTCTATATGAGACAGTGTACATAGTCCATTCATCCCCAAGAGATCTGAGGAACTTTCTGTTGATATCATCTTGTTCCATCTTCACCCCTACAGTAGCCAGTTCACCAATGAGTTTATTGAACCTATCAAAAGTTTGAGTCATAGACTCATTCTTTGTGGAAGTGAAGTTCTCATAATGCTGCTTTAGAACATCTCTTTGATTTCTTTTGATGCTCTTAGTTCCAGCAAATCTTTTCTCTAGAGCATCCCAGAGAATCTGAGCATCAGTGCAGTTGCAAAATTGATGCTGATATTCATTGGGAATAGCCAAGAGCAGAGTGCTCAAGGCCTTCATCTCTGTTTGTCTGATCTTCCTCTCACCATCTGTCTTTGGTGGAGATCTTTTCCCATCTGGTTCTATCCTTCCAGCTTCAAAAGGACCATTCTCAATGATATCCCACATTGAGTAGTCAGTGAGAAGAATATATTGTCTGATTCTGATCTTCCACATGTCAAACTCACTTGGTTTGAGCATTGGAACCTTAGAAACCAAAGTACTGCTTGATTCTGTAAGATTTTCCATGATGAATAACTGTTTCTGAGAGAGTTACGCTCTGATACCACTTGTCAGGATCGAATTCTCAACAAGAATTAATTCTCAGAAACAATATCAAAGAAGTTTGCGGAATAACACTTTGATATTTAATCAAACAGAAAATCAACACAGTAGATATGAAGAACAAACTGTAAACTTATATTGAATGCTTTGAATTTACAAGATTACACACTCAACCTCAATATTGATGAACAGGCTCACCAATACGAATTCTACTTCTCTAGAATTAGGATCTATGTCTTGAGGTTGATTTTCTCTCTGAAAGAATGAATTACTAAAGTTCTCTCTTATCTATTCTATACATATACTAGTCAAAAGATAATTACAATAATTAAACAAATCTTCAGTATATCTTCCATGTATATCTCAAAGCTTCCATAAACTTCAGATTATCCAGCTGTCATTCTTTCCATCCAAATCTCTTAAGCAGCACTAACCATGATCAGCAGCATTAACTTCTTCTAGCAGCATTAACTACTAAGCAGCACTAACCACTAGCAGTACTAACTAGCTAAGCAGTACTAACTTTGTTCAAGCAGCACTAACTTTGACTAGCAGTATTAATAGTACTAGCAGTAGTAACACTCAGTAGTATTAACTTTTAAGTCTTCTAGCAGTAGTAACTTTGAACCATACTTGATGAATTCTTCAGTTCCCAACAGAAACTTGTTGAGAATGTTTAATGCATTTAAGCTCAATTGTCTTCTTCTCTTCAGCACTTTTTCTAGAAAACTCGGAGAATTTCTTAGCAAACTCTTTCTTTTCTTTCTCAAAAATTGATCTTTCTTCAACAATTTGCAATTCTAATTCAAAGATCTTCTTTTCATTAGCACACCCTTTTTGCTGAAACTTGACAATGTGATCTTCTAATTCTGAGATCTTGCGCTTTAACTCAGTGTTTTCAGCTTCCAAAAACAAGACCTTTTCTTCATTAAGCCCAGAAGTCTGTTTCAGAAGATCATCATTAATAGTCTTTAAAGCACTAACTTCTTCTCTCAGTATCTTTCTTTCATCATTGTATTTCTTTGATCTCTTTTAGTAGTAGTCAACTGAGGAAGCAAGATTTTTGTTCTCTAATTTGAGCTTTTCAATCTTCTTTTCGTCATCATCATAAAAATATCCCATCTTGAATTATCTGTTACAAAAAGAACTTGAACTTGATCGTTAATCCAAATATGAAATCTCAAAAATACAAGAAATCTTCAAGAATTTTGATCACAAAAAGAACTATGTCCCCCTCCGCAAACTTAGCACGGGGGTCCCGCTACCAGGTTAGCGGGTGGGGTCAAGGGGCAACGCCCCTAGAGAAAAAAAATTCACTATCAAAGGGCATATTACAGTTTTAAAATTTTCTTAGAAAAAATTCTAAGTATGAAAACTCGCAAATCACTGTGGAACTCGCAGAAGCTCAAAACTCGCAGAACACTGAAACTCGCAGATTGTTGAAACTCGCAAGTCGCTGAAACTCGCAAGATACTATTCACTGATAAACACGCAGATAAAGACGTGCGCGTTTGAGAAACTCGCTAGTCACTACTAGCGCGTTTTGATAAAACTCGCAGATCACTATTCCAACTCAAACTCGCACCCTTCGATTAGCACGTTTGTAGAACTCGCTAACCACTACGTGCGTGTTCTGATCCTTAAAAAAAATTCCCAACTTTCAAAACTCGCAGACTTCGATCTGCGCGTTTCTAGAACTCGCAGATAATGCCTTGCGCGTTTTGACCAAAACTGAGATTCTTCAGCTTACGCGTTCTAACGAAGAACTTGCGCGTTTTGCAGATCTAGCGCGTTCTTCAGAAATCCTTACGTGTTCTTGACTTTTTCGAGCCTTTCGTCTTGAAATCGATCAAATTCTTCAAATTTGATCTTAAAACTTTGCCATTATACTCAATTTCAACACAATAACAGGTTACAATGCTTCAAATTTACAATCAAATACACATTAAACCAAAATGATTCAATTTACAGTGATAAAGACTCGTGAACTTGAAAACATACAAAATCATCAAATTTACTAAAATTACAGTGCAATACTGAAATTAAACCATACAAACTCGATCTAATTCAATTAACAATCATAACCTGATCAATTACAACACCTAATTCGCACTAAAACTCAGAATTCGATTCTCAACTCAAGAACACAGTGTCGAACCACACTTTTTCTATTTCTTGATCTGATTTCACTATTGGATCTGCTCTGATACCAATTATTATTCCCAAGTTCAATCAAGTTCTAGTTGCTAAACAACAATCAAGATGAGAATCTCGTAATCACAAGTCTTTGATTAAATCTTCACACTATTACAAATCTCACTTTCTCTCTCTACATTCACTCTCTCTTTCTCTAGAATGATATTCTAATTGCCTCTTCTCTGATTCATGTACATCTGATTACAAAAACAAGAACACAAGGTATTTATACCCTCTACCAATTACAAAGGAAAAACAAAATACAATTACATTGACTTTGACTTTATTAACAAATGACTTTGACTTTCACTAGAGAGTTGACTTTCAACCTTTGACTTCTTGAACTTTGGTCTTCAATCTTTATGATCTTGAATCCAATAAATCTGTGCTCTAACAACAGTATATATACAAGACAGATTACAAGATAATTATAAAAGAAAAATTAATCTTCATGATCCACTCCATAATTATCTTCAAATCTCCTTGACTTTCACATCATTCCATCATTATCTTCTCAGCAGCTTTAATCTTCATAAGTAGTATTAATTCTCCAGGCAGCATTAACCATATCATGCTAACAGTATTAACTTGTCTAGCAGTAGTAAGTTCCTTCAAGCAGTACTAACTCTCCAAGCAGTACTAACTATTCAAGTAGCAGCACTAACTCTTCAAGCAGTATTAATTCTACTAGCAGTAGTAATATTTCATCTTGCAGTAGTAATACCTTTCAAGTAGCAGCAGTATTCATCCTTAGCACATTCAGACCCAACAATCTCCCCCTAACTTAACTTTTCAAAATGAGAAGTTAAGTTCTTCAGCATATGGTCTTCATGATGCTTTCAACACTTCAGCTTAATTTCCCAGATTTGGATCCAATCCCAGACTTTGATTAATTATCCTTCTAATCACAATTCTGGCCATTTCTGATCCTTTAGCACATACTAGCTTGGCTTTCAACATCCCTTCCAACTTAGCTTTGCTATGGTCATAGATCTTGTCAACCAAGTAGTACTCATGGTAGCTTTTGTCAATTGTGATCATGTAGACACCACAGTTTTCAAATAACATCCAATGATCAATCTTTTTGAATCCATACTCATGATGTAAGTCTTTGATCTTGTACTTCACTCTTTCAGGATCAAACATCATGCATAAGTACTCCATTGCAATCTTGATTAAGCTCATTTCAGTTCCTTGCAGCACATCTTTATACAAAATCAGTCCAACTTTGTATAATTCTTCTAGATCAGACCTTGTACAGCTTCTCACTATCTTTCCCCAGGTTGCATACACCTCATACTGATCACCCATTCTTTTAAATCTGAAATAGTCTTTTCTGTTGTCCTTCAGAATATCCCAGTGAATGATCTCTGGTGCCTGCATTGATATAGGGTCAGCTTGCACTGGTTCTTCATCTGTCAAAGTCATGTACAAATGGAATTGCTCATTAGATTTTTGATTGGACTGCTCTTGATTCTGCTCTGGCTCTGCTGAAGGTTCTGCTCTTGCACTTTCAATCTCCTTTTCAACTTCTTCAATTCTTGACCTCTTTACCTTAGGCTTGGTAGCAATAGATTTCTTTCTTTTTATAGCTCCAATATGTTTAGCCAAAGTCTCTTCTTGCTTAGCTTCTGTCTTTTCTTTGATAGGAGTGCCTTCCTCACTGTCAGGGAAAGGCTGTTGTATGTTGAGATCATGTCTTTCTTTTAATTTTCTTTCAACCTCAACCCTTTGAATGAAATTGTTATCCCAGTTTAATCTAGTTGATTAACAATCACAGAACACAATATAGATCAAAAGATAATAAGATCAGAATAACATACCAATCCCTTGAATAAACAGTTAAACCATGTGTGTTCTTGATACCCTTGAATACAGAGAAAACAACTACCTCTCTAAAATATGATTATAATGAGAGGATTAACCTAAAACCTAACTAAACAAAACATTAAATACCCAGGCTTTTAGGCCTAATGGGTTTATGGGCTTGAGGCCCAACTAGTAATAAAACTATTAACTTATTACAAAATAAACCCTATAACTTTAACTATCAAATAAATACAGTTTAGACCCTTTAATCTTGAATACAATTATTTGATCCAACAATCTCCCCCTTTGGATTCAAGATTAAAAAAAATTACAATAATCTTCAGATCTTCACTTTTCTTCTCTTTTCTTCAGATATGACGTTGATAGCTTCAAAACTTCAAAACTTCAAAACTTGATATCTTTGAAATCTTTAGTCAAAAGTTCTTCTTGTATTCTCCTTCTTTGATTATTCTCCCTTTTTGTATCTTCTCCCCCTTTTTGATGAGTGGTGAGAAACATCATCATCAAAACTTGTCAAAACAATCTCCCCTTTGAATATGGTCATCAGTAAGCACTATCTTCATGTAACGAGCCCTGTGTGAAATAAGAGCAGTCTTCCCAGACGGAAAGAGTGATTATTTCAATCTTTTCAGATAGAAAGTAGTAACCATTCAAATCTTTTCAAATTCAAACAGTTAATAAGTGTAACCCTGAATCAACAAATGACTCAGTTAGAATGTCTGTCAGTAACACAAAGTCACTGAGTAACACAAAGTTACTATATAAGGAGCTGGTTTGATATAGACTCCCCAGGTCTTCCATTCAATCATCGAATAACACATGGTTACCTATGAACGTTCTGACAGAAAACAATTTTCTGTGTGATAGTGCATGTGTATGAAAGAATTTAAGCATAGATGATTGCTTTTCATTATAGGCTCAAAGTATGTAAACTTGTTGAGACAGCAACAAATTATACAAAGACTCAATGTGCATGAGAAAGGGTTCGAAGGTGGGGAAACTTTCCTTCTTTTTTAATATTAGTATCTTCCAAATGAAGAACCAATAGCGTATGTGTTGCTTCCCCAGAAAATGAGAAACATCCTCTTTTTGAGAAAAGAATGAGTAGCTGGTGGGGTTATATGCAAGAGATGGCATGGGCTAGGTGCTTATTTCAATGATGGTCACCAAAGAATGTGAACCAATCAGATTATGTGGCTGCCCGGCTCAGAAAGAAGTTTTTTGGTGCAGAGTCTAATATTCTTTTACTCTGTTCTCTCACCCTCTTTCTTTTAATTTTCACTTCTAACCAATCTCTCTTTTCCATTTTACCTCTTCACACACCATCACTCAATTCTTTTGACCCCTCTCCCCTCAATCACTCAGGGAATACTTCCTGGGTAGGAAACACTGGTTATTGTGAATCCATGGAAGTTCTGTTAAGTACTCACACTGAATCCCATGTATTTTTCTAAAAGAACATGTTGTTCAACAGGCTTTTTTACATGTAAGCACAAATACCACTTGTTACATGAAGAATAAAAAATTTGGAGAAGTCAAAATAGTTGTGTTTGACGATGCAATTCTCCCCCTCAACCTAAAAGTGGTTGGAAATAAGTTCATATCAATTTGTCATGATGAATAATATGCTGGAGAATCAAAAACGAATGTTGTTTATATGAACAATATATAAACATATTTTCAATGAAAGCACATGAAATGACGTTTGATTCAATCAACAGTGAATACAAAGAACGTGAGTATTACCATAGAAAGATTTAACTTTTGATACATGGTAATAACAAAGTCAAATAGAATGTTCTGAACCGTTATGTATATGAATACTTGACAAAGTATATTGACAAGATAAAACGCAAGTATTTATCTTTAAGAACACACGGTCAGATAAGCATTTAAGTATCCAAATATCTGTTAGCATCACAGATATTCTCCCCCTTAACTTAATATAAATATAAAAAAAATTTAACAAAAAATAGAAAAACAAAGTAAAGCACTGAGGTGTGGGTCCTAATATGATGTGATTAGAAGCCATTGTCACTTGAACAAACCTGCATAAAGAAAATTTTGGTAATCATTTGTGAAAATGATTCCGCTATCGTTAGCAACAGTTGAAGAATACAACACAAGATTAGGATTTAGAAAACTCCCCCTTGAATCATGAGTAAGGTTTAAGACATGTTCAACATACCAAGTTTGCTGATTAGAAAATGGAATCGCTTTTCATCCAATGGCTTGGTGAAAAGATCAGCTAACTGGAAGTCAGTTTGAACAAAGTGCATTTCAATGTTACCTTTATCTACATGATCCTTAATGAAATGATATCGTACATCGATATGCTTGGTCTTCGAATGCTGTATCGGGTTAGCAGTTATAGATATGGCACTTTTGGAATCACAATAAATAGGAACACGCTTGTAGTTGTATCCAAAGTCCCTTAACTGTGTCGTCATCCAGAGGACTTGAGAACAGCAGCTAGCAGCAGCTACATACTCAGCCTCGGCAGTGGATGTTGAAACCCAGTTTTGTTTCTTTGAAGTCCAACTCACAAGTTTGTCACCTATAAATTGACATGATCCAGAGGTGCTCTTCCGGTCTAGCTTACATCCTGCATGATCAGCATCTGTAAAGGCAGTTAGTTCAAAACGAGAATCCTTTGGATACCAAAGGCCTAGATTAGGAGAACCTTTGAGATATCTAAGGATTTGCTTAACAGCAGATAAGTGCGACTCTTTAGGATTAGACTGATATCTCGCACAAAAACATGTGGCAAACATTATATCTGGGCGACTGGCAGTCAGATAAAGTAAAGAACCAATCATGCTACGATACACCTTTTGATCAACAGGTTTCCCGGAGGGATCTGCGTCTAAGAGTGTACCAGTAGCCATTGGTGTTTTCATGACTGAACTGTCTGACATATTGAACTTTTTCAAAATCTCTTTTATGTATTTAGCTTGATTAATAAATATGCCGTCGGGTAATTGCTTTACTTGTAAACCAAGAAAGAAATTCAATTCGTCTATCATTGACATTTCAAACTTTGTCTCCATTATTTTTGAAAAGTTCTTACAAAATTTCTGATTTGTCGACCCAAATATTATGTCGTCAACATAAATCTGAATGAGAATCAAGTCGTCACCTTGCCTTTTAAGAAATAAGGTAGTGTCAACAGTACCTTTCTTGAAGCCAGAAGCTAAGAGGAATTTAGTGAGAGTTTCATACCAGGCTCGCGGTGCTTGTTTAAGACCATAAAGTGCTTTATCTAAAACATAGACATGATCAGGGTGATGAGGATCAACGAAACCTTCAGGTTGAGCCACGTAGACCTCCTCATGCAGAACGCCGTTCAGGAAAGCCGACTTTACATCCATTTGATAGACTGTAAAGTTTTTGTGCGCTGCATAGGCTAGAAAGATTATGATGGCTTCGATCCTTGCAACCGGGGCGAATGTTTCGTCATAGTCAATGCCCTCTTGTTGACAGTACCCTTTTGCGACCAATCGAGCTTTGTTTCTCACTACTACTCCAGCTTCGTCTTTCTTATTTCTGAAAACCCACTTTGTTCCAATAACAGATTTACCTTTAGGTAGTGGGATCAAGCGCCATAATCTGTTCCTTTCGAATTGTAGAAGCTCGTCTTGCATAGCAGAAATCCAGAAGGGATCACGTAGAGCTTCAGACACTTTCTTTGGTTCTAAGGAACTAAGGAAGCTTGAAAACATGCAGAAGTTGGCTGATGCGGATCTTGTCGTGACACCGGTTTGTACGTCACCTATCACGTTGTCCAGGGGATGATCCTTAGTCCAACGATGTGTACTTGGTAAGGATTCAACTTGTTGTTGCGTATTAGACGCATCTTTTTCATCGTGCATAGCAGGTAGCTCCATAGATGTACTCGGGACATCTTGTACTGGTGTTTCTGATACTGAGGGTTCTGGACTAGCAGTTGAAGTACTCGGGACTTCGTTTCCAGAAGAACTATCTGTAGAGACAGATTCAGCATTAGTAGAGTCAGAAACTAATGGTTGAGTTGTACCTGATGGAGATGAAGTTTCAGTGACTTCTTCTTCGGACGGTCCAGATATGTCTTCAGATATAGTAGGGACCTCCGAGAATGAACCACTTGTTATCGATGTTGATATGCCTTTTTCAAAATCTGCACATATATCAT
The DNA here is from genome assembly GCA_954870635.1 of Arctium minus. NCBI lineage: Eukaryota > Viridiplantae > Streptophyta > Magnoliopsida > Asterales > Asteraceae > Arctium > Arctium minus. The sequence goes on along the minus strand of OX941081.1, from coordinate 179,560,697 downwards.
CAAAGGTATCAATAAACAATAAATCTAACTCAGATGAAGTAGAGTTAGAGTTAGAAGAAGTGGATCCTTTAGTAGCTGGTTCTATTCTAGATTGAATAGAAGCTTTGTCCTTACGACCGAGTTTTGAACTGTTGTGTTATTCCCTATTTCAAGTTCTAATCAATACAAAATAATCAAGATGAGAATCGAAATCACAAGTCTTTGATTTAATTCAAATTACAATCTCTCTCACTTTCTCTCACTACATTCACTCTCTCTCTCTCTAGAATGATATTCTAATCCCTTCTTCTCTGATTCGTGTACATCTGATTACAAAGACAAGGACACAAGGTATTTATACCTACAAGAATTACAAGGAAACAAAACAAAATACAAAAGAATTGACTTTGACTTATAACAAAACAACTTTGACTTTTAATGAGAATTGACTTTTTCAGCTTTGACTTCTTGAACTTTGACCTTCAATCTTCTTGATCTTGTATCCAACAAATTTATGCTCTAACAATCTCCCCCTTTGGATTCAAGATCACTGTTGAAAGATCTAGCAATTCAGTCTTCACTTTTTAAATTTTGTTAGTACTTTTTCATTGAAGTACGAGTCCTAAACTGTTATGTTTAGAAGGCAAACTTCGTTGAAGTATGGGTCCTAAGCTGATTTACTTAGAAGCCTTGATTCTCTTATTCCCCCTTGACTGTAGGTGTCTGCAACACAGATTCACTTTTCGGCTTTGGTACCCACTAGTATTTGGGTCCATAATTGTTAGTTGCAGTTCTTATGGGAGTAATCGAGTAAGAACCATACCAGTAATGATCACTAGATTTATGAACAAAATCATAAGTACGACAATAAGAACAATAATATTTCTTACTTGACAACCTGATTAGCTGATCTCTTGAGTAGACATGATCAGGTTTACCTTTTCACACATTGTTCTTCTTGACTTTAGTCTCATGTACACATGTCTTCTTTCCTTTCTTATCTTCCTTCTTCTCATCATGCTTTTCTACATCTACTGGTTTTACTTTCCATACCAACTTCTCTTCATTATATCTCCTTCTTTTTCTGTGTGTACCTGAACCATCTATTTTCCGATCATAGAAAATGTTAGTTGTACGAATCTGATCAAAAGATTTAACTGACCTATTTGTAGAAACAGTTTGTTGATGTGAGCTTGATGCTAGCTTGTTAGAACCAACTGAACTATTTCTAGGTGAGTGGATTTTTGACTCTGGAGTCGTTTGCTCAGTCACCACCACCTTTGAAACAATCTTTTCAAGCTCTTTAACCTTTGACGAATAACTGTCTTTTTCTTTAACAAGCAGGTCAATCTTCATCTCGAATTCAGACTTCGTTTTCTGCTCTTTCAGCACACACTCAGATAGTTCAGATAACTTCTCTGTCAACTTCTTTATTTCTGCTTCAAATAAACTTCTTTCTTCATCAAAGTCCTTTTCGGCATTTGTTCTTTGACCAGATATCTCTTTGAAGATTCCAACATTCTTCTGTTCTCTGGTCTTTCTTTCCTTTGGAAACTTTTCTCTTTCCAGAATAATTACTTTCTCAAACTCAGAAATTTGTTGAGAAAGCTTTAAACATTTAAGCTCAACTGTCTTCTTTTCGTCAGCATATTTTCTGGAAAACTCGGAGAATTTCTTAGCAAACTCTTTCTTTTCTTTATCAAAAACTGATCTTTCTTCAACAATTTGCAATTCTAATTCAAAGATCTTCTTTTCATTAGCACACCCTGTTTGCTGAAACTTGATAATGTGATCTTCTAATTCAGAAATCTTGTTCTTTAACTCAGTGTTTTCAGCTTCCAAAAACAAGACCTTTTTCTTCATTAAGCCCAGAAGGTTGTTTCAGAAGATCTTCATTAATAGTCTTTAAAGCACTAACTTCTTCTCTCAGTATCTTCCTTTCATCATTGTATTTCTTTGATCTCTTTGAGTAGTAGTCAACTGAGGAAGCAAGATTTTTATTTTCTAATTTGAGCTTGGCAATCTTCTTTTCATCATCATCAGAAAAATATCCCATCTTGAATATCTATTACAAAAAGAAACTTGAAATGATCGTTAGAAATTCAGAAACCGTAGATCACAATCAGAACTTTGTGCCCCCTCCGCAGACTTAGCACGGGGGTCCCGCTACCCGGTTAGCGGGTGGGGTCAAGGGGCAGCGCCCCTAGAGAAAAAAATTTCACTATTAAAGGCCATATTACAGTTTTGAAAATTTCTCAGAAAATATACTAAGTATGGAAACTCGCAGACGCATAAACTCGAAAAACACTATTCACAGAAAAACTCGCAGGCTTCAACTTGCGTGTTTGTGAAACTCGCACGCAAAGGCTTGCCTGTTTTAATAAACTCGCTAGTTGCTGAAACTCGCTAATCGTTGAAACTCGCAAGATACTGTTCACGATGAAACTCGCTAATGCCTAAACACGCAAGTAACTATTCACGTTGAAACGCGCTAATAGAGATGTGCGCGTTCCCAAAACTCGCTAGGCACTACTTGCGCGTTTGAGCAAACTCGCTAACCATGGCTTGCGCGTTCCAACACTTAGAAAATTTTCTTAGGTTTTCAAACTCGCAGATAACACCTTGCGTGTTCTAAGAACTCGTTGATAACACCTTGCGCGTTCTAAGAACTCGCTAATAACGCCTTGCGCGTTTTAAGAACTCGCAGATAACGCCTTGCGCGTTTTGGCCAAAAATGAAATTCTTCAGCTTGCACGTTCTATCAGATGAAGCTTGCGCATTTCACAGATCTTGCGTGTTCTTGGGCTCTTCGAACAAAAAATCAAACTTTCACACTTAAATCCTTTGAAACCTTCGAATTTGATCTCGAAACTTTGTCAATTTGCTCTATTCCATATCTCGATCAAGTTACAATACAAGAACTACAAAAACAAATACAAATCTAAGCTTTTTAATCCTAGAACAGTTCGTTTTTCAGACTTCGAATACGAATTTAAGAAAAATCCAAAATTCGAACAATTTGTTGTGAATTAAGAAGAACTACTCAAATCAATAACATTCTAAACAACAAATCGAGTCAAATACAACCAAATTCAGCTTCAAAACAACACTGAATCAAGAAATTCGAATTCTACAGTATGTTTGACGATGAACAGTTCAAAATCTTCAATTTCGATCCGATTTTCTGAATTTCTATCTGCTCTGATACGAATTGTTATTCCCTATTTCAAGTTCTAATCAATACAAAACAATCAAGATGAGAATCGAAATCACAAGTCTTTGATTTAATTCAAATTACAATCTCTCTCACTTTCTCTCACTACATTCACTCTCTCTCTAGCATGATATTCTAATCTCCTCTTCTCTGATTCGTGTACATCTGATTACAAAGACAAGGACACAAGGTATTTATATCTACAAGAATTACAAGGAAACAAAACAAAATACAAAAGAATTGACTTTGACTTATAACAAAACAACTTTGACTTTTAATGAGAATTGACTTTTTCAGCTTTGACTTCTTGAACTTTGACCTTCAATCTTCTTGATCTTGTATCCAACAAATTTATGCTCTAACATGTTGTGTCTAGAAGTCCTTGTAGAATTCTCATCAAATGAGACATTCATGCTTTCAACAACCGTCTTTGTTCGAATTATGTAGATTCGATAAGCTTTGGATGTCAGAGAGTATCCAACGAGATATCCTTCATCCGCTTTCTTATCAAATTTTGATAATCCTTGACGCTCTTTAAGAATGTAACACCTGCAACCGAAAACACAAAAGAATTTGATGTTAGGTGTACGATTGTTGATTAACTCATATGCTGTTTTATTAAATCGCTTGACCACAATGGTACGGTTCTGAGTAAAACATGTTGTAGCGACTGCCTCAGCCTAAAGGTACATGGGTAGATCCGAGTAAGCAAGCATAGTACGAGCTGCTTCAACAAGAGTGTGATTCTTCCGTTCAACAATGTCGTTTTGCTGTGGAGTGTAGGCTGCGGAGAAATTATGTGAAATACCCACAGAAGTAAGATAACTCTTCAGGGTGTCATTCTTGAACTCCGTGCCATTATCGCTGTGAATGGTTCGAACTGGCAATTGAAGACGTACTTGGATGCTCTTGATAAAAGCGATAATCAACTCTGGCGCATCTGACTTGTTGCGAAGAAACTCGAGCCATGTATACCTTGAATAGTCATCTATCATTACTAAAACGTACTTCTTGCTGTTGATAGATGTTGTTCGCATTGGGCCACAAAGATCCATATGAAGAAGTTCCAGTGCAGATGAGGTCGATGATTCAGCTTTGGACTTGAAGGAGCTTCGCTTCATTTTGCCCATCTCACATGCAGAACACAGTGAGTCTTTCTCAAACCTCATTTCTGGTAGACCTTTGACCATACCTTGTCTTTGTAGCTTTGCTATAGATCGTAAATTCTGATAAGACAAGCGTCGATGTCACGTCCACGATTGTGCTTTAGAAGCTTTGGCTAGTAGACATACTGGACGTGTGGCAGACAGTGTAGGAAAATCTACATAGTATAGATTTCCATGGCGCTCAGCTTTGAAGACTTCGTAACCATCGGGATCCTCTAGATAGCAATGAGTGGTTGTGAAGCGGACTTGATATTTCATGTCACAGAAGTGACTGGTACTAAACAGGTTGTGATCAAGTCCTTCAACATATAGCACTTTTTGAATCTTCACAATACCATTGTCGAGCATTCCATGTCCTCTGACGTGGTCTTCGGCTTCAGAATTGGCAAATCTAACTGCTCCGGCGGGGCTCCTCCACATAGTTATGCAAGAGGTGCTTGAATCCTGTCATGTGGTGTGAACATCCGGAATCTATTACCCACAATCGACAGGCCTGCAAAAGAGACAATTAGTTTTGCTAAGGTACCCATATCAGGATGGGTCCTTCGCGGCTAGCATCAAGCAACTCAGGAATATCATCTGGTTTGACTTTCACTCTCCATTCATAACGCGGTTTTGGAACCCATTTCCAAACCATCTTAACATTTAATTCCTGAAAGTGCTTTTTAGAAGTAGGATTGGCAACCTTAGCTCGAAACACTTTTGGTTGTGCGAAAGAATTAGAATTAGAATTAGGATTCAGTTTAGCTTTTCTTTTACCCTATTTGGGCTTTGGAGGGGAGTAGTATTTGAATGAGGTATCCCAGCAGTGTGTGCAATATATATTCTTTCGAGCAAAATTCATAAACTTAGATTTATCGGAACAAATCTTACATTCATGTTCATCAAAAGAATTTCTTTTCAAAATAACACTGTCTGAAGTACAATTATTTGGAATAAAAGTTTCACTAGATAACCTATCATTCTTATTCAAACTACGATCTTTATTCTTCTTACTCCTCCCAACTTCATTTCCTTTTATATCTGAAACAGAAACAGGAACCTTGTTAGTCTCTAACTTAGAAGGTGGTTCTTTTCTAATGTTGTTTGAAGTCTCACCCTTCTCAAAAATATTCGGTGGATATTCAGGACAATCAGAGTAAACAACTGAAGGTTTTGTAGGAGCATCAAATTCTGGATTGGTTCTTACCTTCCAGCTTGGATCATTGAACATCTGTTTATCATTTGAAACATTTTTAAACAAAGTAATTTTCAAATCATTGATCTCAGTGCAAAGCTCTTGATTTACTTTTAAAGACTTTTCAAGTTTAAATTTGAGATCAAAGTTTTCATCTTCAACCTCATCAAGAGATTGTTGCAACATATCAATTTGCTTCATCAATTCAGATGTATGATCATTCACAGAATTTGACGCTTTTGAATTAGAAACAGGATCAGAGTCTGAAGCATTCATCATTTCAGAAAATATCTCTCCAGTCATGGACTCAATAAACTCCGTTTTATCATTTTTAGAACAAGATTCATTCGTGATAGCAGTTTCTTCTTTAACCTCTTCAACAAGTAAAGGTTTAGAAGCAATAGATTTGAGACTGATGGTATAGTAGATGGATCAACATCCGATTCATACTCATCATATTTGCATGCAGTCTCAGGTGGAACTGTGTTGGTGCTTACTGATTCTTTGGAAGGTGTGGTAAATAGTGATTCAAACTCAGTAAATTCGATCTTTCGAGTCTCATAGCTTTTATTCAAATCACCATATGTAAAACCAACTGATTTTAAAAAGATTTTGAGAATCAGTATCACCAGACTTGTTCTTTCCCATTTCTTCTCGACCTTTGGTCTCTTTATAAGGTTTAGGAGAACTCGCTTCAACAAAAGTCGCACGAATGTCAGGAATAGGTCTGATTGCGGATCCAAATTTATCAAAGTTGTATAGGTGCTCCGGTGCCTTTTTCAAAATTTCGTTAGTTGTTACACCCAAACCTAGTTTTAGTTTATAAAACCTTTCGTCTTGGAGTTTATTGGTCAAAAGATTTAATGTTTGCTCAGTCTGACCTCGTTTCATATTAATATCCTCCAGTTGCTTGATTTTGGTGTAAGCTTCATTTCTTTCTTTATAACAAACCTCAAATTTGATTTGAAACTCACCCTTTTCAGTATTAAGATTCACAAGATCCGTTTCTAAACCAGATATTTTTTCTTTTAAAGACGCTTTTTCAGCTTTTAAATCATCCTTTTCCTTTTCTTTTTCTTCCACAACAACTTTTAATATAGCATTTTCATCACGAAAGCTTAAGACAGATTGATGTGCAGAGCTAAGTTTGCCTTTCAGTAATGCAAATTCATCTTTCATACCATGTATTTGGGCCATTAAAGATTCAATAAGTTCAGAATTATCACTTACCTCAGAGTTTACATCTTCGGATTGTGTCTCAGAGTCTTCATCGTCACCATCCAGCTTTGCCATATAACATACTTGGGTGAAGTGAGCTTGCTCCTCGTCATCGGAACTTTGGAACAGCCAGTTTTCTTCTTCAGCCATCAGCACTTTTCCTTCTTCAGCTTTCTTGGCAATAAGTGACTTTCTTGCGTAGTACTCTGAGTTCTTTACCTTCTTGAACTTGCAGTCTCTTGAGAAGTGCCCAAATTTGCCACAGTTGTAGCATCTTCCTGGTTCATCCTTTCGTTCTTCTCGCTTCTCCTCTCTCTTTCCTTCTCTCCTATCTTCCTTCCTGTCTTCTCGTCCTTCCTCTCTCCTTCCATGCCTCGGCTTGTATCGCATTTCAGACTTCTCTTTCTTGTATCCATCATACTTTGGCTTTGAGTAGAATCTTTTCTTGCCAAAGCTCTTCTTGAATCGTCGTGTGATTAGAGCTAAGTCCTCAGAGAACTTCTGAATATCTGGATCTGAATCAGTTTCCAGTTCTTCATCGCTTGAAGCAGAGTCAGAGTCAGTAACTTCGGTAACTAGAGCTTTAGACACCTTTTTCTTTGACCTTGCAGAGGATACAGAACCTTTGCCGGCTATGAGAGATACGGAGTCCTTCAGATTATTAGATTCGTTATTGATAGATCTCACCTCATCCTCATGTTGAGCAAGAGTAGAGAAGATATCAATGACATTTTCTTGAGCCATATTCTTGGACATCTGGAGATTGATGGCAAAGTTCTTCCACTCTGGATTCAGATTCTTGATGAACTTGTAATTTATCTCAGAAGCAGATTTAGCGATATTGTTCCTCCACAAGTCATTGAGAATGATGTTATACCTGTTGTAGGTATCTAGTAGTAGCTCTCTTTCTTTTGCATGAAATCCTTCGTAAGCATTTATGCATAGATTCTGCTTAGCTTGGATAGAGGCTTCACTTCCTTCAAACTATCTTGCTAGTTCGTCCCAGATTGCTTTAGCAGTGCTCTGACTGTCTACATGATTGTAGATGTTGTTTGGGATTGCCATTGTCAGATAGATTAGAGCCTCTTCTTCTATCTTATACTGTTCTTTCTGCTTTTCAGTGAAGAACTGATAAGGTTTAGGAACCTCTCTATCAGGGATTTCTGGATAGGTTTCTGTTGCATCTTGACCCTTGACTGTGATCATTGGAGTTTGTGGACCATCAATGATTGCTTTCATGAATTCTCTGTTCTTGTGATTCAGAAACTGGATCATTCTGGTCTTCCATTGCTGATACTCATTAGCCATGAGGACAGGAGGTTTGACCTGACAGCCCATTGAGAGAAGCTGATTCGACATCCTAGCTGTATGGTTAGTAATCAAACTTTTCTGTATCAAGACAACCAACTAGATGAGATCGTTAGAATCAAGAATTAAATAAAACTACACTCAAAAATTTTCAGAAAAATAAATTTTCAAAAATAATTAAATGCAGAATTCTCAAACAGTAGATAAAATCAAACAGAGTAATACTGAAAATAAGAAAATTTTGAACCCGAACAGAACTTTTTCCCCCTTCGCAGACTTAGCACGGGGGTCCCGCTACCCGGTTAGCGGGTGGGGTCAAGGGGCAACGCCCTTGCGGGAGTATGGGGGCAACGCCCCTAGAGAAAAAAATTACGCAAAAGTGGATAGTGAATAGTGTGAACAGTACTTGTGCAAAGCGAGGCTTGCGCAAAGCAGAGGTTTGCGGGTCTAGTGGGTTGCGCAAAGTGAAGGTTCGCGTATCAAGTGGGTTGCGCAAACTGAGATTCGACCGGAAAGATGTAAAGACCGGTATTTTGTTCGACCGGGAGCTTGCTTCGACCGGTAAGTCATAGGATCGATACCATGCTTTGACCGATATTGGTCTTCGACCGATACAAAGGTATGGACCGATATAACTATTCAACCATTATTCTATTTCACCGATAAACTATATTCGACCGGTATACTTTTAAAGGTCTCGACCGGTAATGGACTAGACCGATATGGTGAACTCGACCGGTAGTGTGATAGACCGGTATAGGCTTTGACCGGTAGATGATATGGACCGATAATCTATGTTCAACCGATAAGGTGCTATGATCGGTATCGAGTTCGACCTATATGGTGCTTTGATCGGTATAGTGTTCGACCGATATGTTCTTAATTCAACCCAGATTGTCGATAAGCAGCCCAGAAAATCAACCCAGAAATCAAACACGAACTCAAAATCAAATGCAAAAATCAGGCTATTGCACTCAGAAACATGTATCGAACACAACCCAATCAATAACAAAGATTAAAATCAACTTTCATGCATTCAATTTAAAGAACACAGTGTCGATATTCATGCAAACCCAGAAAACACAAAATCAATAAATTCAATCACTTTATTCTTTTTAATGCAATTAATCAATCAGATAGCATTCAGAAGCATGAACCTCAACTAATCAGATCAACTTTAAACCAATAAACACATTAATTCATGAACTCAGATGAACAGAAAAAAAAAATCGATGAACAGTAATCGAATGAACAGTAACTTTCGATGAATAGTAACTTTAAAAAAATTTGATTCTTTTGGCTCTAATACAACTTGTTATCCCAGTTTAATCTAGTTGATAATTAACATACAAACACAATATAGATCAAGAGATAATAAGATCAGAATAACATACCAATCCCTTGAATAAACAGTTAAACCTTGTGTGTTCTTGATACCCTTGAATACAGAGAAAACAGCTACCTCTCTAAAATATGATTATAATGAGAGGATTAACCTAAAACCTAACTAAACAAAACATTAAATACCCAGGCTTTTATGCCTAATGGGCTTATGGGCTTGAGGCCCAACTAATAATAAAACTATTAACTTATTACAAAATAAACCCTCTAACATTAACTATCAAATAAATACAGTTTAGACCCTTTAATCTTGAATACAATTATTTGATCCAACAGAAATCCCCTTTCAGCTTGGCCATCTCCTTCTGGTATAGCTCCTCTATCCTTCCAAATGTCATGCTGGTAAACATTCCTTCAGGAACTCCAATAGCTCCTTTCAGAAAGTTTATCATTTTCCTTCTTTCTTGATTTGCCAGGAAGGTCTTTGAAGGCTTTCTTTGTCTTTGTTTAGTTGCTCTCAATGTTACTTTCTTAGCAATAGCTGTTGTCTTCAAACTCCTTTGAAATTCTTCATTGAGCTTTGTAGACAGTTCTAAAGCAATCTCTCTGTCTTTTGCAGTTTGAGACTCTTCCTCTTGTGTTAATTCAGCTTGCAGCTTCTTGGCTAGCTCCTCATCCAGAGCTATTTGTTTCTGTTTCTTCATTGGTTTCTCAGACTCAACCACTTTCTCTTTTCCTTTCTTTTTGATCTCTGCCTCACTGATTTTCTTCTTTTTCTGTTCAGAACCACCTTCTTTTATTTTTACTCCCTTAGCCTTTTGAGTAGCCTTGGGAGTGTCAGTCTTTGCCTTCACAAGTGTCTCTGCAATTTCTATTTCGTCTGCAGATATACCTGTTTCAGCTGCAACTTTCTCTGTTTCTACTACTGTGGTTACTACTTCTGGTGTAGTTACTGTTGTTGGCTCAGTTACTGCTTCTTTCACACTTGTTTCTGCTGCTTGATCTGTTTCTACTTCTTTCACACTTGTAGCACCAATCTCCATTTTTTTTTCAACACTGGTCTCCCCCTCAAAATGAGATTCCAGGCCAACAGGGCTTTTCTTTTCACCTTCAGCTTGACTCTCCCCCTTTTTGAAAGCATCATTTACATCTCCCCGTTTCTTCAATACATACTGCTTTCTCTTCTTTTTCTGCACCAACCTCAGAACCATCTTCTTTAATTTGCTTATCTGCACTTGTTGTGAAAGAAACACCAGTTTTATCTCCTCTATTTCTGCACCCTGTTTGAGTACATCCAGATTTATATTTCCCAATGTTTCCATCAATTCCTCATAGTTATATTTGTCCTCACCTCCTTTGGGTGTGTTGACCACCCTTGAAGGATCCTTGGATCTTTTAGTAGAGGTCTTCTGCCTAGCAGAAGCACCTTCTACCCCCTTGGTATCTTGGCACCTGGGACATTTGGATGATTGTTCACCCAAAGTTGCCGTGGGGAAGGTCTTAAGGATGTTCACAATGTCCTGTCCTGTACTTTGTGCAGAATCAGTAGTGTGAGCCTTGCTACCCACATGCTCTGCCTTCTTCTTAGAGAGCACCTTCATGGGGTTAGGAGACACCCCAGGGGATTCCCTTTCGATATTCTCTGATGGATAATGCTCCATCAGAGGGCTTTTAGGTTGTGGGGGTGAAGATACTAGAAGGGAAGGAACCTTCTGTACCTTTTTCCTTGTGTATGTATGAGTAATGGGTGATGTTGGCTTCTTTAGAAGGGACTGAGGGATATGCTTTGTAGTGGAAGGTGTGGGTAGGTCATCAGTGGGTTGGTCTAACGTGGGCTTTGACCCTGATGCCTCACCTTGAGAGTGGGACACAACCATCATTGTAGAGAACAATGGTGTGTCTATACCAGAGAAGTCCTTATTGGACCTCTTCATATTTGAGAACACTTTCTCCTTTGGGAGTTTTGGTACATATACCTCTTTGAAGGTAGGTAAATCCGTCAATTCCTTATCAAGTACTTCTTGTACAAACCTTGGATACATAAAAAAGCTTTTTGATTTGGTATTCAGGTTTGACATTAAATCGTTTAAGATCATTTGAGAGAAATTCAACTTTCTAGAGGTCGCTAAGCAGACCAAAGCATAGGTTATGGTGCTGCTGAACTCACTCCAGCCAGTTGTTTTTCTTGAAATGCAGTGTTGTAGGGTATGAACAAAGAATCGCCACTGATGTGAAAATATGTTCTTGAAGAACTTGAATACCTCTGTGGGACCTTCATAACCCATTCGATTTAGAACTTGGAAGAGATCTTCCTTAGGAAGAGAGGTAATACCTGAGGCATCATCTAAGCGTAGATGGATGCGAATACACTCTTCTGAGATGGTCAGGGGTTTATCACACACCCTTGTTTTGATGACCTGAGTGCCCTCTTCAGTGTGGATGGTAGCATTTGCCCAAAATTGTCGTAGATGTTCCACACAGATTGTGGGATTGACAGTGAGGGCATAGGCAATGTGTGAGGATTTGAGGAAATCCACAATATGATGGAAACCTTCAGCCTATTTGGGTTTTTGCAGCATAGCAACCTCATTGTGTTCATCAAAGAATTCTAGTCCTGCCATCGTTCTGATTGATTCTAGGGTTCGAATCGCAACTAGGGTTTACACTGGTGAGCAAGAAATCGAGAGAGAGAGATAAAGAGAAGCAATGGAAGTTCAAAGAGTCGTTTGTATTTTGGCGGTCACAAAGGGTATTTATAGGTGGAGGGTTTCAGTTAGAAGCAGTACTAAGTACCCTAGCAGTATTAACCAACTCGCAGTATTAACTCATATTAGCAGTAGTAACACATACTGGTAGTACTAACATAGACTAGCAGTATTAACACCTACCAGCAGTATTAACACTGATTAGCAGTATAATTAAAGCAAGCAGTAGTAACTTTTCATTGGCAGTATAAACTACCTAGCAGTAGTAACCATACTTAACTCTTTTTGGACTGTTATCATGAGTAATATAGAGAGCAGTATTAACTTAACTAGAAGTACTAAGTATCCAGTTCAGCAAAGTAATCTGAAACCATACCTTTACTAGTAAACATCTTCAAAAGGCATCTTACCTTTTGAAACCATACCTTTTCCACTTATCTTACCTCCTGCTGGATTGTCACTAAAAGCAACATGTCCTCCATCAAACCTTTTGAAGTTTTGCAGGCAGTCCATGTTACTTGTCCTGTGCCTAAAGAAACCACTATCTACATGCCAAATGCTCTTCTTCTTGAGCTGTTGGTTGCCCTGCACACTAGATAAAACAGTTAGTTTCTAGGGGGAACCCAAGCCAAAGTGGTCTTGGGTTGCCCTTTCTCATCAACATATTTATAATCAGTAATCTTAGTCTGGATGAGATGATCAGATTTAGGAATCTCATGGTTGGAATACTTTGTCAAAATATGGGCTTGGTAGCATTAACAGTGGTAGCAGCACTATCCTTGTTAGCAGTACTAACTTGGTTAGCAGTAGTATTGCTATCAGCAGCACTATTTCTGTTAGCAGTACTATTTGAGGTAGCAGTACTAACAGGTTTCTTGACTTTTGGAATCCAAATCTTGACATAGGTGTTTGATTTCTTGTTCTGTGAGTTACTCCTTGACTTGCTTGGAGTATTTTCTTTTGATTTAGCAAACTTATTCTGAATATGAGATTTTGCAGTCCCAATTTTCATTGGTACTGTTCTCATATTAGCAGCCATGTGATTTCTTGATTGCTTCCTATAACCAATTGAATTTTGTGTTTGTCTTTGAAAATAAAATCTTTGGTTAATAGGATTAAAATAACAGTGTTTGGCTAGATGATTTAACTTGACACAAATAAAACAAGGCTTTGGTCTATTGACTTTGCTTAGATCAATTCCCTGTTTTTGAGCCCACTGATTATTTCTGTTTCTCTGATTTCCCCTTATTTTATCATGTTTATGGGGCTTGTTCTGTTGACAAGTACAGGGATTTACAACAGCGGTTTGCATGTAGTGAACTCCCTGTACCTTTTCCTTTCCTTTCCTGGAGGTCTCAGCTTTCTCACTCTTAACAGTCTCTTTCTCTGTCTTGGACATCTCCACTTTATCACTCTTAATAAATGGTTTACCCCCTCTCTCATTTGTAAGAATATGGTTTTCTAATGTAATATCTTTATGGTCTTCCTTATTCTTACCCTCGGAGTTCTCTTCTTCAGAATCTGCCTCAACCACTACTTTGTCTAATGGATCTACTTCAGTGGCTCCTGCAGGTAAGTCATTCTTATCCTGTCTTTCTAAGAGATCTGAGGTGGGAGGAATGTAGTTATTGTTGTAAGGTGGAGGGGTGTTTTTGTATCCTATACCTCTCTTTAGTTTGTCATGAATTTGAGATTTAAGTAAAGAGTCCATTGCTTTAGAAGCATTGGAATATTTCTCAATGTCTAGTTTGGCCTTCTCAAATTCATTCTTAACTTTTTCACACTCCTCCCTAGACTTCTCTAGCTTACTCTCTAACTCATCCTTCTCCCACTTCCAATAGTTGAGATCATAAGAATGTTGAAGTTCATTGGCTTGATATGCCTTAATTTGTTCTTCAAAATTCTCAACGATCAAGATATACTCTCTTCTATCTTTCTCCCACCTTTTAAGGCCATCACACATGCTCTGATTGTGATCCCTGTATTTTTTAACAGTTTCAAGACAAGCTTTAGAGCAAAGGTTAGATTTTACCTCTGTGTGGATTGCAGTGTTTGAAGATTCTGAAACCTCAGCCATCAATGATTGATTCTAGATTCTGTTTTGTGATGATTGTTGATTTCTGAGTTCCTTATGCTATGATACCACTTGTCAAGATCGAAAAATTCTAATGAAGAATTTAATTAACACACTCAGAAACAATGTTAAAGAAGTTGCGGAAAACACTTTAACACTCAATCAATGAAACAGTACTTGAATGCAAATCACAAGTTATATTGATTAACTTAATGATTACAAACTAAACCTCAATCTGTTGAACAGGCTCAACAGACGTTCTAAACTTCTCTAAAGAAAGGATTACAATGAATCTTGAGGTTAATTCTCACTAAAACGTATATTGAAATTCTATCAAAAGTCTATTCTAAACTATGCCTTCTATACAGTATATATACAAGACAGATTACAAGATAATTATAAAAGAAAATTTAATCTTCATGATCCAGTCCATAATTATCTTCAAATCTCCTTGACTTTCGCATCATTCCATCATTATCTTCTCAGCAGCTTTAATCTTCATAAGCAGTATTAATTCTCCAGGCAGCATTAACCATATCATGCTAACAGTATTAACTTGTATAGCAGTAGTAAGTTCCTTCAAGCAGTACTAACTACTAGCAGTACTAACTCTCCAACCAGTACTAACTATTCAAGTAGCAGCACTAACTCTTCAATCAGTATTAATTCTACTAACAGCAATAATATTTCATCTTGCAGTAGTAATACCTTTCAAGTAGCAACTGTATTCATCTTTAGCACATTCAGACCCAACAAAATATGATGAGGTCGGTCCGGACGAGAAAACAGAAAGGGTACCCCCTTTGTTGAATCAGCAAAAAATGGGTGTCGCGCTTAAACGCCAATAACTTTTGCTACGGGGATCCGTTTTGAGCCCATGAAATGTCAAAACGAACCTTAAAATGAGAAGCACACCATGTATTGTTCGCTTTCTATCAATACACCATGATTTGAGTAGGTTTCAATAAACCGGTTGATGTACGTTCGTTCAGTTTGGCCAACGTAGGCTTCGGCATTATCCTGCCCGAGAGTGGGTTTTTTGCAAGTTATTTCCCGTGAAAACCTTATCACTTACATTGTAAATGGACAATGTGAAGTTTCTTGGAAATCCGACGAGGTCGGTCCGGACGAGAAAACACAAAGGGTACCCCCTTTGTTGAATCGGCAAAAAATAGGTGTTGCGCTTAAATTCCCATAACTTTTGCTACGGGTATCCGTTTTAATCCAATGACCCGTCAAAACAAACCTTACAACGAGGAGCACTCCATGGCTTGGTCACTTTCTGGTAATACACAATGATTTGAGTGATTTTCGATAAACTGCATCTTGTACGTTTGTTCAAGTTGGACAATGTGTGGCTTCTTGAAATTTCCGGCACGAGAGTAGGTTTTTTGCATGTTATTTATTGTGAAAACATTATCATTTACATTGTAGATGGACTATGTACAGGTTCATAAAAAACCAACGAGGTCGGTCCGGACGAGAAAACACAAAGGGTACCCCTTTTGCTTAATCGGCCAAAAATGGGTGTCGCGTTTAAACGTACATAATGATTGCTATGGGGATCCGTTTTAAGTCCATGACCCGTGAAAACCTTCTCATTTACATTGTATATGGACAATTTAAAGTTTCATGGAAATCCGATGAGGTCGGTCCGGACGAGAAAACACAAAGGGTACCCTTTGTTGAATCGGCAAAAAATGGGTGTCACACTTAAACGCCAATAACTTTTGCTATGGGGATCCATTTTGAGCCCATGAACCATCAAAACGAACCTTAAAACGAGAAATACGCCATGTATTGGTCTCTTTCTGGCAATACATCATGATTTGAGAAGGTTTCGATAAACTACATGATGTACGTTCGTTCGGTTTGGCCAATGTGTAGCTTCGGCATTATCCTGCACGAGAGTGGGTTTTTTGCAAGTTATTTCCCGTGAAAACCTTATCATTTACATTTTAGATGGACAATATGAAGTTTCCTGGAAATCCTACGAGGTCGGTCCGGACGAGAAAACACAAACGGTACCCCCTTTGTTGAATTGGCAAAAAAATAGATGTCGCGCTTAAACTACCATAACTTTTGCTATGGGTATCCGTTTTAAGCCCATGACCCGTCAAAACAAACCTTAGAACGAGGATCACGCCATGGATTGGTAACTTTCTGGCAATACACAATGATTTGAGTGGTTTTCGATAAACTGCATCTTGTACGTTTGTTCGGTTTGGACAATGTGTGGCTTCGGAAATTTCTGGCACGAGAGTAGGTTTTTTTCAAGTTGTTTCTTGTAAAAACCTTATTATTTAAATAGTAGATGGACTATGTACAGGTTCGTGAAAAACCAATGAGGTCGGTCCGGACGAGAAAACACAAAGGGTACCCCCTTTGCTTAATCGGCCAAAAATGGGTGTCGCGTTTAAACGTACATAACGATTGCTATGGGGATCCGTTTTAAGTCCATGACCTGTGAAAACCTTCTCATTTACATTTTAGATGTATAATTTAAAGTTTCATGGAAATCCGAAGAGGTCGGTCCGGACAAGAAAACACAAAGGGTACCCCCTTTGTTGAATCGGCAAAAAATAGGTGTCACGCTTAAACGCCATTAACTTTTGCTACGGGGATCCTTTTTAAGCCCATGAACCGTTAAATCAAACATTAAAACGATAAGCACGCCATGTATTGGTCGATTTCTGGCAATACACCATGATTTGAGAAGGTTTGGATAAACTGCATGATGTACGTTCGTTCGGTTTAGCCAACGTGTGGCTTCGGCATTATCCTGCACAAGAGTGGGTTTTTTGCAAGTTATTTCCCGTGAAAACCTTATTATTTACAATGTATATGGAAAATGTGAAGTTTCTTGGAAATCTGACGAGGTCGGTCCGGACGAGAAAACACAAAGGGTACCCCCTTTGTTGAATCGGCAAAAAATAGGTGTCGCACTTAAACTCCCATAACTTTTGCGACGGGTATCCGTTTTTATCCCACGACCTGTCAAAACGAACCTTAGAATGAGGATCACGCCATGGCTTGGTCACTTTCTGGAAATACACAATGATTTGAGTGGTTTTTGATAAACTGTATCTTGTATGTTTGTTCGGTTTGGACAATGTGTGGCTTCGGAAATTTCCGGCACGAGAGTAGGTTTTTTTCAATATGTTTCTTGTGAAAACCTTATCATTTACATTGTAGATGGACTATGTACAGGTTCGTGAAAAACCGACGAGGTCTGTCCGGACAAGAAAAGACAAAAGGTTCCCCCTTTGCTTAATCGGCCAAAAATGGGTGTCGCGTTTAAACGTACATAACGATTGCTATGGGGATCCGTTTTAAGTCCATGACCTGTGAAAAACTTCTCATTTACATTGTAGATGTGAAATTTAAAGTTTCATGGAAATCCGATGAGGTCGGTCCGGACGAGAAAACAGAAAGGGTACCCCCTTTGTTGAATCGGCAAAAAATGGGTGTCGCGCTTAAACGCCAATAACTTTTGCTACGGAGATCCGTTTTGATCCCATGAACCATAAAAACTAACCTTAAAATAAGAAGCACGCCATGTATTGTTCTCTTTCTTGCAATAAACTATGATTTGAGTAGGTTTCGATAAACTGCATCTTGTACGTTCGTTCGGTTTGGACAATGTGTGGCTTCGACATTATCTTGCACGAGAGTGTGTTTCTTGCATGTTATTTCCCGTGAAAACCTTATAATTTACATTGTAGATGGACAATGTGAAGTTTCTTGGAAATCCGACGAGGTTGGTCCGGACAAGAAAACACAAAGGGTACTCCCTTTGTTGAATCGGCAAAAAATAGGTGTCGCGCTTAAACTCCCATAACTTTTGCTACGGGTATCCGTTTTAAGCCCATTACCCATAAAAACGAACCATAGAACTAGTATCACTCCATGGCTTTGTCACTTTCTTGCAATACACTATGATTTGAGAGGTTTTCGATAAACTGCTTCTTGTACGTTTGTTCGGTTTGGACAATGTGTGGCTTCGGAAATTTACGGCACGAGAGTAGGTTTTTTTCAAGTTGTTTCTTGTGAAAAACTTCTCATTTACATTGTAGATGGAATATGTACAGGTTCGTGAAAAACCGACGACGTCGGTCCATACGAGAAAACACAAAGGGTACCCCCGTTGCTTAATCGGCCAAAAATGGGTGTCGCGTTTAAATGTCCATAACGATTGGTAAAAGATCCGTTTGAAGTCCATGATTTGTGAAAACCTTCTCATTTACATTGTATATTGACAATTTAAAGTTTCATGGAAATCCGATGAGGTCGGTCCGGACGAGAAAACAGAAAGGGTACCCCCTTTGTTGAATCGGCAAAAAATGGGTGTCGCGCTTAAACGCCAATAACTTTTGCTACGGGGATCCGTTTTAAGCCCATGAACCGTCAAAACGAACCTTAAAACGAGAACATGTATTGGTCGCTTTCTGGCAATACACCATGATTTGAGTAGGTTTCGATAAACTGCATGATGTACGTTCGTTCGGTTTGGCCAATGTGTGGCTTCGGCATTACCTGCACGAGAGTGGGTTTTTTGCAAGTTATTTCCTGTGAAAACCTTATCATTTACATTGTATATGGACAATGTGAAGTTTCTTGGAAATCCGACGAGGTCGGTCCGGACGAGAAAACACAAAGGGTACCCCCTTTGTTGAATCGGCAAAAAATAGGTGTCGCACTTAAACTCCCATAACTTTTGCTACGGGTATCCGTTTTAAGCCCATGAACCGTCAAAACAAACCTTAGAACGAGGAGCACGCCATGGTTTGGTCACTTTCTGGCAATACCCAATGATTTGAGTGGTTTTCGATAAACTGCATCTTCTACGTTTGTTAGGTTTGGACAATGTATGGGTTCGGAAATTTCCTGCACGAGAGTAGGTTTTTTTCAAGTTATTTCTTGTGAAAACCTTCTCATTTACATTGTATATGGACTATGTACAGGTTCATAAGAAACCGATGAGGTCGGTCCGGACGAGAAAACATAAAGGGTACC
This sequence comes from Arctium minus, assembly GCA_954870635.1. Taxonomy (NCBI): domain Eukaryota; kingdom Viridiplantae; phylum Streptophyta; class Magnoliopsida; order Asterales; family Asteraceae; genus Arctium; species Arctium minus. The sequence goes on along the minus strand of OX941081.1, from coordinate 179,541,499 downwards.
CCCTTTGCTTAATCGGCCAAAAATGGGTGTCGCGTTTAAACGTCCATAACGTTTGCTATGGGGATCCGTTTTAATTTCATGACCCATGAAAACCTTCTCATTTACATTGTAGATGGACAATTTAAAGTTTCATGGAAATCCGAAGAGTCGGTCCGGACGAGAAAACACAAAGGGTACCCCCTTTGTTGATGTTAGTATATTATTGTATCCAAGATTTAATAGGAAAAGTCAAGTCAAGATAAGTCAAAAAAGTCATAGTTTAGTTTTAGTCAATCTTAGAATTTACTTTGTTGTTAATTTTGTGGTTTTAGACTTGTGGTATAAATACCATATTGCTTTCTAATCATGGAGTTAGTTCATTGTACGTATCAATGTTAGATCTATGACTATTGAAGACTTTCTCTCTCTACTCTCTCTCTAGAAATATACTTTGAATGTCAAAATCTTGAATTGCTTGATTGTAATCTGGGGATTACAATTTCAATTGGTATCAGAGCAGACCAAACAAATTCAGAAAGATTTCATCACCAAATCAGATTCAAATTCTTGAAAAATTCAAGAAAATACTCGTTTCTTGAAAAAGTCACTGTTGAATCGATTTTGCATTATTTTGTTGTTCTTAGATTGTTAAATTGGTTTAGTAGTGATCGATTAGGATCATTGATCACATTGTACTCAAATTTGTTTACAAATTACTCACAAAATCGTTTGAATTTTGGGTTTTCGTATTTCCTTGAAAACACAAACAAAAATGCACTGTAATCGATCAATCACTTGTAATCTTCATTGTTTTGATCATTGTTGTTTGATAAAAAGTGATAAATTTCACTTTTCGAGCCTATTGTGATTATTGCCAGAAGATTTGGAAGAGAAATTCGAAGTTTGGATCGATTTCGTGATCAGAACTGTCAAAACGCGCAAGATCTTCAAAACGCGCAAGTTTATCTGAAGAACGCACAAGCAAAACGTGCGAGTTTGCTTGAAACGCGCTAATAGAGGCAAGCGAGTTTGATAAACGCGCAAGACTAGGCGTGCGAGTTTGAGCGAAACGCGCTAGAAAGGCTTGTGAGTTCTGTGGTGAACAGGTGTTTGCGAGTTTCATTGTCATGCGTTTTGCTACTAATGTCCTGCGAGTTCTAGAAACACGCACGTTACCATCTGCAAGTTCCTCGGTGAACAGTGACTAGCGCGTATAGTGACATGTGAGTTTAAAGACTTACAGATTTTTTTCTGAAAATTAGATTTTTTTTTTGTGTGATCCAAGTTTGACTTTTTAGTCAACATTTCTGATTTGTTTGGGAACGATCATTTTATTCAAGCATTTCTTTCTAGAGAAAAATATGTCAAAAAAAAATTCTGGAGAGTTAAAGATTCTTCTGAAGAGAAAAAGAAGAAGAACAAAGCATTCAACTTCACAACAAATGCCAAAAAGAACAGTGTACATAAAGGTAAATCTTTTGGTAATTCTGATATATATTACTCGACTAATCATCTGATCAGGATTGCTCAAAGGAAAATATGTTGTTCTTACTGTGGAGAGAATGACTTCATTCAAAAAGAAACTGCTCACAACTGGTACGGTTCTTATAGAATAACTTCTCAGAATTCTGGTTTTAAAAGATATACATCTAATGAGAAGTGGATTCTTAAATCTAACATACCAGGACCCAAATACCAGTGGGTACCAAAGCCTGTTAAATCTATTTCGCAGGTACCACAGGTGTAGGGGGAGCAAGATGATTGACTTCTAAGTACTACAACTTAGAACTCGGACTTCAAAGTCAAAGGTGTTTGACTTCTAGACAAAACAGTCTAGGACTCGTACTTCAAAGTACAAGTTTATGGCTCTTGAATAACATAGTTCAAGACCCGCACCTTAATGTAAAGACTATGGCTTCTGATCACGTGACAGATCAGGACCCGTTCTTTCATGTTCAAATATGGATATTCTGCAAATATCCAGGGGGAGCTTACATGACCTAAATCATTTTATCATGATTTGAGGGGGAGTTTAACAGTAAGTATCTTCTAATCTCGATCTGTGATTGTTTGAAAGAAGAACAACTTTCGAACATGAAAAACATTTTCTGAAATTTTCAAACCACTTCTCTATTCTCAAAATATTTCATGAATTTAGAAGTGAATTTTTAAATGTTTTTCATATCTGAGCTTTAATGTTTAACTGGCCGTGTGTTTCCAAAGATCAATACTTGCGTATTATCTTTTCTACATACTGTAAAGTATTCATACACATCGGTTCAGTACTTCATTTTAATCTGTTATTACCATGTCTCTAAACGAACCTATTTTTCGATGGTAATACCCCCGTTTGCTTTCAATTATTGTTGAGCATCAATCATCATTTCCAAATTTGTGCGTTCATTGCACAATTGTTTATATTCGTTCATATAAACAAAATATCCAATTCTTTGATACCCTAAACCATCTTATTTGATCTGATTGATACATTGTCAGATTCTCAAAACAATTCTCTTGATTTCATTTCATTCATTCAATATCCTTGTTTTGAGAGATCTTCAAAGTTCAAATGCTCAAATTTCATTCATATTTTTCATGAGCATACATTTTGACAATGTCATCATACATTTTTTGAGCTTAACTGCTAAAGTTAAACTGTTGAGAAACTATTCTTTTAGGACTTACATGGGATTTGTGTGTGAGCTTAAACAGAACTTCCATTGATTCACGTTAACCAGTGTTTCCTACCCCGGAAGTTATCCTAGAGTGATTGAGGGGTGAGGGGTCATAAATCAAAGAGTGGGGGAGATAACTCATCTGGTTGAGTTTTTCTCATTGAGTTGAGGTAAAATGTAAATGAGAGTTTGGTTAGAAATGAGCTTTAATGTTAAAAAGAAAGAGGGTGTGAGAACAGAGTTAAAAGAATATCAGAACTCTGCACCAATCACTTTCTGAGTCGGGCAGCCACAAAATCTGATTGGTTCACATTATTTGGTGACCATCATTGAAAAAGGCAGTGAGCTCATGCCACATCTTGCAATTACCCCACCAGCCACTCGTTTCTTTCTTAACAAAGAAATGTTTCATTTTCTTTGGGGACGCAGCATATTTGCTATCTAGTCTTCACTCGGAAGATTTAGATATTGAAAAAGAAGGAAAGTTGCCCCACCTTCGCACCTCTTTCATGCACATTGAGTCCGTGTAATATTTGTTGTTGTCTCAATAGTTTACACAATTTGAGCCTTATGAAACACAATCATTGTGCTAAGTTCTTTCATACACAAGCACGAGCACACAGAAAATTTGTTTTTCTGTCAGAACATTCATAGAATTACCTTGTGTTTTTCAATGATTGAATGGAAGTCCTGGGGAGTCATCATCAAACCAGCTCCTTAAATTGTACATTCGTTGTACACAGTAACTCCGTGTTACTGACAGGCACCTCTAACTGTTTCATTTATTGAATCAGGGTTACCAAGTTCATTATGTCTGAATTTGAAAAGATTCGGGTATATGCAGTTCATGATTCAGCTATTCAGATCAAAGTGCAGAGAATGTCAAATGTATCTCAAAAGGGGAGAATATTTGAAAAAGGGGGAGATCAAAGAAAGTGCTGAAATTGAGAAAGTTTTGATGATTATGGTGCTCACAATCATCAAAAAGGGGGGGATATCTACGAAGATCAATTTCAAAGTCATAAAGAAAGATGAAAGCTTGTTTGGATCAAGAAGATTCTAAAGAATTCTGAAAGTTCAAGAAGAGATAATTCTGAAAGTTCAAGAAGAGATAATTCTAAAAGTTCAAGGCAATTCAGATGCTTACTATGTTTCAGAAACAGATTCTGAAGATGATTTCTGAAGAAAGATGATTCGAGAAAGTTTGTTTTTCTGAAGACTGATCAGAGATTACAGAGATGAAGATACAATTTTCAAAGATCCCTAGAAGTTTCAAAGAAGTTTTTAAAGTTTTCAAAGATTTATTCAAGACTTGTTGACTCATCAAAGATGCAAAGTGTTAAAGACTTTTCAAGACTCTTCAAAGATTGAAAGGCTAAAGATTGCCAGAGCTTCAAAGTTTAAAGATTGTCAAAGATAAAAGTTGAAGATTCAAGCTCTGAAGACAAGTGTCAAATTTTTTATTAAATCTTGAATACAAAGGGGGAGATTGTTAGTGTATTATTGTATCCAAGATTTAATAGGAAAAGTCAAGTCAAGATAAGTCAACAAAGTCATAGTTTAGTTTTAGTCAATCTTAGAGTTTACTTTGTTGTTAAGTTTGTGGTTTTAGCCTTGTGGTATAAATACCATATTGCTTTCTAATCATGTAGTTAGTTCATTGTACGTATCATTGTTAGATCTATGACTATTGAAGACTTTCTCTCTCTACTCTCTCTCTAGAAATATACTTTGAATGTCAAAATCTTGAATTGCTTAATTGTAATCTGGGCATTACAATTTCAGTTGAATCGGCAAAAAATGGTGTCGCACTTAAAGGCCAATAACTTTTGCTATGGGGATCCGTTTTTAGCCCATGAACCATCAAAACGAACTTTAAAACGAGAAGCAGGCCTTGTATTGGTTTCTTTTTGGCAATACACCATGATTTGAGTAGGTTTCGATAAACTGCATGATGTACGTTCGTTCGGTTTGGCCAATGTGTGGCTTTCGCATTATCCAGCAAGAGAGTGGATTTTTTGCAAGTTATTTCCCATGAAAACCTTATCATTTACATTGTATATGGACAATGTGAAGTTTCATGAAAATACGACGAGGTCGGTCCGGACGTGAAAACACAAAGGGTACCCCCTTTGTTGAATCGGCAAAAAGTGGGTGTCGCGCTTAAACTCCCATAATTTTTGCTACGGGTATTCGTTTTAAGCCTATGATCCGTCAAAAAGAACCTTAAAACAAGGATCACACCATCGGTTGGTCACTTTCTGGCAATAGACAATGATTTGAGTGGTTTTCGATAAACTGCATCTTGTACGTTTGTTCCGTTTGGGCAATGTGTGGCTTCGGCAATTTCCTGAACGAGAGTAGGTTTTTTTCAAGTTGTTTCTTGTGAAAACCTTCTCATTTACATTGTATATGGACTATGTACAAGTTCGTGAAAACCGACGAGGTCGGTCCGGACGAGAAAAACATAGGTTACCCCTTTGCTTAATCGGCCAAAAATGGCTGTCGTGTTTAAACGTCCATAACGTTTTCTAAGGGGATCCGTTTTAAGCCCATGAACCATCAAAACGAACCTTAAAACGAGAAGCACACCATGTATTGGTCTCTTTCTGGCAATACACCATAATTTGAGTAGGTTTCGATAAACTGCATGATGTACGTTCGTTCGGTTTATCCTACACGAGAGTACGTTTTTTGCAAGTTATTTCCCGTGAAAACCTTACATTTTACATTGTATATGGACAATGTGAATTTTAATGGAAATCCGACGAGGTCGGTCCGGACGAGAAAACACAAAAGGTACCCTCTTTGTTGAATCGGCAAAAAAAAGGGCGTCGCGCTTAAAATCCCATAATTTTTGCAACGGGTATCCGTTTTAAGCCCATGATCCGTCAAAACGAACCTTAAAACTAGGATCATGCCATGGCTTGGTCAGTTTCTGGAAATAGACAATGATTTGAGTGGTTTTCGATAAACTGCATCTTGTACGTTTGTTCGGTTTGGACAATGTGTGGCTTCGGCAATTTCCTGCACGACAGTAGGTTTTTTTCAAGTTGTTTCTTGTGAAAACCTTATCATTTACATTGTAGATGGACTATGTACAGGTTCGTGAAAAACTGACGAGGTCGGTCCGGACGAGAAAACACAAAGGGTACCTCCTTTGCTTAATCGGCCAAAAATGGGTGTCGCGTTTAAATGTCCAAAACGTTTACTATGGGGATCCATTTTAAGTCCATAACCCATGAAAACCTTGTCATTTACATTGTATATGGACAATGTAAAGTTTTGTGGAAATCAGACGAGGTCGGTCCGGACGAGAAAACACAAAGGGTACCCCCTTTGTTTAATCAACAAAAAATAGGTGTTACGCTTAAACACCAATAACTTTTGCTACGGGCATCCGTTTTGATCCCCTGGACCGTTAAAACGAACCTTAAAACGAGAATCATGCCATGTATTGGTCGCTTTCTGGCAATACATTATGATTTGAATAGGTTTCGATATACTGCATGATGTACGTTCGTTCGGTTTGGCCAATGTGTGGCTTTGGCATTATCCAGCATGAGAGTGGGTTTTTTGCAAGTTATTTACCAAGAAAACCTTATCATTTACATTGTAGATGGACAATGTGAAGTTTCATGAAAATACGACGAGGTCGGTCCGGACGAGAAAACACAAAGTGTACCCCTTTGTTGAATCGGCAAAATAATGGGTGTCGTGCTTAAACTCCCATAATTTTTGCTACGAGTATCCGTTTTAAGTCCAAGATCCGTAAAAACGAACCTTAAAACGAGGATCATGGCATGGATTGGTCACTTTCTGGCAATAGACAATGATTTAAGTGGTTTTCGATAATCTGCATCTTGTACGTTTGTTCGGTTTGAACAATGTGTGGCTTCGGCAATTTCCTGCACGACAGTAGGTTTTTTTCAATTTGTTTTTTGTGAAAACCTTCTCATTAACATTGTATATGGACTATGTACAGGTTCATGAAAAACCGACGAGGTCGGTCCGGACGAGAAAACACAAAGGGTACCCCATTTGCCTAATCGGCCAAAAATGGGTGTCGCGTTTAAACGTCCATAACGTTTACTATGGGGATCCGTTTTAAGTCCATGACCCGTGAAAACCTTCTCATTTTCATTGTAAATGGACAATGTAAAGTTTTGTGGAAATTCGACGAGGTCGGTCCAGAGGAGAAAACACAAAGGGTACCCCCTTTGTTGAATCGGCAAAAAATAGTTGTCGTGCTTAAAGGCCACTAAATTTTGCTACAGGGATCCGCTTTGAGCCCATGAACCGTCAAAATGAACCTTAAAACGAGAAGCACGCCATGTATTGGTCTTTTTCTGGAAATACACCATGATTTGAGTAGGTTTCGATAAACTGCATGATGTACGTTCGTTCGGTTTGGCCAATGTGTGGCTTCGGCATTATCCTGCACGAGAGTGGGTTTTTTTCAAGTTATTTCCCGTGAAAACATTATCATTTAAATTGTATATGGACAATGTGAAGTTTCGTGGAAATCCGACGAGGTCGGTCCGGACGAGAAAACACAAAGGGTACCCCCTTTGTTGAATCGGCAAAAAATGGTGTCGCGCTTAAACGCCAATAACTTTTGCTACGGGGATCCGTTTTGAGCCCATGTACCGTCAAAACGAACCTTAAAACGAGAAGCATGCCATGTATTGGTCACTTTCTGGCAATACACCATAATTTGATTAGGTTTCGATAAACTGCATGATGTACGTTCGTTCGGTTTGGCCAATGTGTGGCTTCGGCATTATCCAGCACGAGAGTGGCTTTTTTGCAAGTTATTTACCATGAAAACCTTATCATTTAGATGGACAATGTGAAGTGTAACACCCGTAATTTTTGGTAAGTAAATGTCACCCGGGCATTTCTGTGACCTGTAAACAGTGGGGTTTTGTTGGGGAAATGCATTGTTTAAAGTCCCTCGGAAAATTGGGAGTTTTGACGTTGAAAAGTCGGATTTTTGGAGTTCAGGGCACCCGGCCGACTATGCCAGCGATTGTGCCAGAGGGCACAATAGCTTGGCACAATTGCCGAGGCTGAGAGCCTGCGGTACATCTCTGGCGATTGTGCCAGCGATTGTGCCACTGGCACAATCGACTGGCACTATAGTCGCGCATACCAGTGGATTAAATGTTTTAATTTTCACCATTTCATCTCATTTTCTCATTTCTATATTCTCCCCTTTTCTCTCCCAAACCCCAAAACCGAACCCTAACCTATTTTGGGGGTTTTTCCTCCTCAAACCACATGATTACTCACCATCTAGCTACTTGGGATCTTGAATCACAAAACCTCCATCTTCATCTTCCTCATCAAGTTCAACGGTTGGGAGCTCGGGTTGAAGTGTTGGATTGGGTGATCTCGGAAAGTCTCACCATCTTAAGTGGTAAGCTTTCTTGATATAATGTTATAAATGCTTCATTGGTGGTTTCTTAGTGTTTGGTATCTCAAATCTCGGATTTGATGGTCTCGGAGAAATTAGGGTTTTGACCTTGCTTGGGATTTTGGTATATAATGTTTGGAGAATGGTTCTAAATGGTTAAATATGGGTATTTACGGTTTGAAATATTTGGATCTAGGTTTTGGAAGGTTTCGGTTTGAGGATTCAAGCGGTCTTCAAAAGAGCTCGTTGGGTGAAATCTAGATTTAGCCTAAATCTAGCAAGGTGAGTTCAAGTTGATTTGCGAAAACGTTGTACATGCCAAAATGTCTATTTTAAAGTGTTTATGTGTTCTACATGAAAATTATCAAATGTTGGGTTATTTGCTAATATTTGATTATTTGAAGTATTTAACTTTACAAACTTCGTATGATACTCACATTTGGGATTTTTGAGCATTTTGATAAATGTGTCACCAATGAATGTGTTTTGAGGTCTTATTGCATAAATAGATCTTTGGTCAAAGAAATACACTTTTAAATGTTTGACGGGTTTTATGCATCATTCATGAAATGAAATGCTTTATAAAGTATTACTTGCACTTTTATGTGAGGTAATTGAAAGAATGTTGATAGTCTCATTTTATGATTTTCATTCTTATCAGCAGTTAAGTTTGGGAAAATACATGTCTTTTGGGTTATGAGGCATTTTGGAAATATAAGGGTATAAGTCATTTGGAAAATTGATTGTCTCAACTAATGTGGAGTTTGAATTAATTACACTATCAGTCGTGGCGTTTGCATATCCGTTGGTCGAGTGCGTTTTATTGTATTTTATTCCATTTACCAATGAGTCAATGGGATGCTAAGCCAGCAGCTTGGTATTCTTACTTTGATTGGGTTTTAGGAAAATTGTCCAGTTTTGGTAGCTCGACTTAGAGCCTTGGTTGCGATATTGGATGAAGGACTCGACATAAGGACCATTCGCGGTTGAACTCGATATCCCGTGGGTGTACGTTTAAAGCCACTGAGCTTGACATCCCTTGTGCTTGGAATTATTGTTCCGGCGTGGGACGATTAGTTTTCCACGTCGAGGAACGTTAAGGTACCGAATGAGGTATAAGTCCTTCGTGCTCAAGTATTACGATATTGGATGAGGAACTCGACGTAGGAACCCTTCGGGGTTAAACTCGAGTTTCTGTGGTTGTATGTTTAAAGCCATTGACCCTGACATCCCTTGCGTGTACTTTGTTTTTACAACTAGTCTTAACAACATAAAATGGGCTTACTTTGTGGACCGTCACATTTTATGGAATCGGGTATCCCCCGTCACCGAAAGGTGTTGTTTTTGGGTATTGAGTTTTTATTATCCAAGTTTTCGGTGACGTTTTGTATAATTGGGTTTTACCCTTGATTTATGGGTTGAGTATTATGCCCCACTCGTGTTTTGGGTGTTTTGGGATATAAGGTTTAAACGTATCTTCTTAAATGGAGAGTTCAATTTATATTTACGCTTTGAGTGAGTTTTGGGTTAAAGCTAATTTATGAACGGGTGTCTTACATTGGTATCATTATCTTTGAAGTATTTTGGTTTTGGAAAATGTCCAAATTGGGGTTCTTCGTCTAAAATGTATATTATTGGAAAATGAGTCGTTTCCTCTTGTAAGACGTATCATATTGAAGGACTATAACTTTATCCGCATCCTTTCTTTTAAACGATTATTTTATATATGTTGAAAAACTCTTGAGCTCACTAGGCGTTAAGCCTAACCTTTTTATTTGTCGGCATGTGCATCAGGTTTCAAGGTTGAGAGTTGGTTCTAGCAATCCTGTGAAGAGTAAAGCCTTAGCTAGATCCGAAAGTAAGTATTCGGTGAGGTATTCCGCATTATGGAGATAGTGACTATGCATGGGTATTAGTAGCATCCGTCCCTTATAATCTGTATATATATAAGATGGTATATGTGTATTGTAGTTAAATCTAAATTCGTGGTTGTGGATGATTCATTTACTGATGTATTTAGAAAATTTTAAATAAGTTGTTATTTCCAGATTTGAGAGTGTTATATGAAGTTTCGTGGAAATACGACGAGGTCGGTCCGGAAGAGAAAACACAAAGGGTACCCCCTTTGTTGAATCGGCAAAAAAATGGGTGTCGTGCTTAAACTCTCATAATTTTTGCTACGGGTATCCGTTTTAAGCCCAAGATCCGTCAAAACGAACCTTAAAAACGAGGATCACGCCATGGATTGGTCACTTTCTGGCAATACACAATGATTTGAGTGGTTTTCGATAAACTGCATCTTGTACGTTTGTTCGGTTTGGATAATGTGTGGCTTCGGCAATTTCCCGCACGAGAGTAGGTTTTTTTCAAGTTGTTTCTTGTGAAAACCTTCTCATATACATTGTAGATGGACTATGTACAGGTTCGTGAAAAACCGACGAGTTTGGTCCGGACGAGAAAACACAAAGTGTACCCCCTTTGCTTAATCGGCCAAAAATAAGAGTCGCGTTTAGACGTCCATAACATTTGCTATGGGGATACGTTTTAAGTCCATGACCCATGTAAGACTTTTCATTTACATTGTATATGGACAATGTAAAGTTTCGTGGAAATACGACAAGGTCGGTCCGGACGAGAAAACACAAAGGGTACCCCATTTGTTGAATCGGCAAAAAATTGGTGTCGTGTTTAAACTCCAATAACGTTTGCTACGGGGATCCGTTTTGAGCCCATGAACTGTCAAAACGAACCTTAAAACGAGAAGAACGCCATGTATTGGTCGCTTTCTGTTAATACATTATGATTTGAGTAGTTTTCGATAAACTGCATGATGTACGTTCGTCCGGTTTGGCCAATGTGTGGCTTTGGCATTATCCTGGACGAGAGTGGGTTTTTTGCAAGTTATTTCCCATGTAAACCTTATCATTTACATTGAATATGGACAATTTGAAGTTTCGTGGAAATCCGACGAGGTCGGCCCGGACGAGAAAACACAAAAGGTACCCCCTTTATTGAATCGGCAAAAAATGAGTGTTGTGCTTAAACTCCCATAATTTTTGCTACGAGTATCCGTTTTAAACCCATGATCCATAAAAACGAACCTTAAAACGAGGATCACGTCATGGTTTGGTCACTTTCTAGCAACAGATAATGATTTGAGTGGTTTTCGATAAACTGCATCTTGTACGTTTGTTCGGTTTAGACAATGTGTGGCTTCGGCAATTTCCTGCACGACAGTAGGTTTTTTTCAAGTTGTTTCTTGTGAAAACCTTCTCATTTACATTGTAGATGGACTATATACAGGTTCGTGAAAAACCGACGAGGTCGGTTCGGACGAAAAACACAAAGGGTACCCCCTTTGCTTAATCGACCGAAAATGGGTGTCGCGTTTAAAGGTCCATAACGTTTGCTATGGGGATCTGTTTTAAGTCCATGACCTGTAAAAACCTTCTTATTTACATTGTAGATGGACAATTTAAAGTTTCGTGGAAATCCGATGAGGTCGGTCCGAACGAGAAAACACAAAGGGTACCCCCTTTGTTGAATCGGCAAAAAATGGGTGTCGCGCTTGAACGCCAATAACTTTTGCTACGGGGATCCGTTTTGAGCCCATGAACCGCCAAAACAAACCTTAAAACGAGAAGCACACCATGTATTGGTCTCTTTCTGGCAATACACCATGATTTGAGTAGTTTTCGATAAACTGCATGATGTACGTTCGTTCGGTTTGGCCAATGTGTGGCTTCAACATTATCCAGCACGAGAGTGGGTTTTTTGCAAGTTATTTCCCGTGAAAACCTTATCATTTACATTGTAGATGGACAATGTGAAGTTTCGTGGTAATCCGACGAGGTCGTTTTGAACGAGAAAACACAAAGGGTACCCTTTTTGTTGAATCGGCAAAAAATGGGTGTCGCGCTTAAACTCCCATAATTTTTGCTACGGGTATCCATTTTAAGCCCATGACCCGTCAAAACGAACCTTAAAACGAGAATCATGCCATGGCTTGGTCACTAGACAGTGATTTGAGTGGTTTTCAATAAATTGCATCTTGTACGTTTGTTCGGTTTGGACAATGTGGGGCTTCGGCAACTTCCTGCACGACAGTAGGTTTTTTTCAAGTTGTTTCTTGTGAAAATCTTCTCATTTATATTGTAGATGGACTATGTACAGGTTCGTGAAAAACCGATGAGGTCGGTCCGGACGAGAAAACACAAAGGGTACCCCCTCTGCTTAATCGGCCAAAAATAGGTGTCGCGTTTAAATGTCCATAACGTTTGCTATGGGGATTCGATAAACTGCATGATGTATGTTCGTTCGGTTTGGCCAATTTGTGGCTTCGGCAATATCCTTCACGACAGTGGGAGTTTTGCATGTAATTTCCCTTGAAAACCTTCTCATTTACATTGTAAATGGACCATGTACAGTTTCGTGGAAATCCGACGAGGTCGGTCCGGACGAGAAAACACAAAGGTTACCTCATTTGCTGAATCGTCCAAAAATAGGTGTCGCACTTAAACATCCTTAACTTCTGTTACGAATATCCCGTTTTAAGCCCATGAACCATCAAAACGAGCCTTAAAACGAAAAGCACCCCATGGCTTGGTCGTTGTCTGACAATACACCGTAATTTGAGTGGGTTTCGATAAACTGCATGATGTACGTTCGTTCGGTTTGACCAATTCGTGCCTTCGGCAATATCTTGCACGAGACTGGGGGTTTTTCAAGTTATTTCTTGTGAAAACCTTCTCATTTAAATTGTAGATGGACCATGTACAGTTTTGTGAAAATCCGAATAGGTTGGTTCGGACGAGAAAACACAAAGGGTACCCCCTTTGTTGAATCGGCCAAAATGGCTTGGTCGCCATGGATAGGATGTTTTATGGCATTACATCATGATTTGAGTGAATTTCGACGAAATGCACGACGCACGTTTGTTCAATTTGGCCTATGCGTGGCTCTGGCAATTTCCGGCACGAGATCGATTTTTTTCAAGTTCTTTCTGGTTCAAACCTTCTCATTGACATTGCAGATGACCCATGTAATTTTTTATGGAAATCTAGCACGGTCGGTCCGAACGGGAAAACACCAAGGGTACCTTCGAATGAACACACGTCGTGCAGGTAGCCGAAACTCACTCAAATCATGTTGTATTAACACAAAACTTCCAACTCATGTCGTGCTCGTTCCAAGTTTCAATTTAACTGGTTATGGCTGAAAACGGAGTCCCGTACAGAATTTTTCATGGTAATCCGGCACAGTTGTTCCGGATGAAAAACGAGTTTTCTTCTAACTTTTTTTGTGTTAGAAAGGACTCATGGAGGGTTTCATGAAAACCTGACAAGATTTGAGCGAGTTTTGACAATGCATGTTCGTTCAGTTCGATCCATGCAAAGCCATGAAAGAATTTTAACAATAATTTACTTTTACATTTTTTTAACAACGATCACATGTTTTTAAACAACAATAAACTTTGATATCCATTTTTTGTTAAGAATGATGAACATTTAGAATTCAAAAAATATGAATATTGGCGATATTTTGAGGAAAATTTTAGTTTGAAGATGGTAGTAGCATCAATCAAGTTGTATGTGTATAGGCTAGTTGGTATGTAAGTTTCTTTTGAAATTATTATACAGCAAAATTAGGAGAAATTTCGATAGAAATGCTATCACGTTACTTGTTGTGTTACGTTAATAATTAATGAGTAGATGCATCGTTGTGAATTTTTGTGAAAAGAGATGTTATAGTTAATTTGAGAAGAATTTATTGGTCACGTACAACCAACTAAAGATTGTTTTATTATTATAATTATTATGGTTTTACCATTAATGTAATAAGAAATAAGTATGATGCTGCAATATAAAAGTAATGTGCAAGGGACAGGAACCTCAAAAAAGTAACCAACACTTGGCAACTAAAATAACAACGTTAATAAATTCAAATTTTACAGTTTTCAAGCATTATGACCTAGGAGCCGCCATTTGTTGCTTCTTTATCCTTTCATCATGTTTAACCATGCTGCATACAATTTCACAACCAACGTTTTTTTAATTAATTAAAAATCAATTCATTAATTATATATCCAACCAAAATCAATTCATTACCTACCTTATATCATGAGGTGTAATAAATATCCACTGTGAACCTTGTGCCAAACCAAAATCCACAATTGTGTCCAAGCTGATTTTCCGGCTCACAGCATCCTGCAAACCAAATAACAACAATAATCACTTTATTATTATTATTATTATTATTATTTATTAATTAAAAAAAATAACATTTAACAAATTTACCTACCATGAACACATCAAACTCATCCATAGCTCGAAATGGAGCTTCTGTCATCTCATGAAGAGCTAGTGCAAAGCATAGCGTTGAAAATGATCGCTCTCCTCCTACTCAACCCATCATATATATACGCTCTTTATATATACCTCTAACTTATGCAACTTAACAAAAGCACTGTTAGGATGATGCTAAATCAAATTTAACCTGATAGGCCTCTCGTATCTCTAACATTACTGCTAGATGAATCTTGGGGCATCTTAACCTGAAAATTACACACATTGGGATGTTATTTAGGTATTCATCATCATTTCTATCTGCTTCTGTAAACCATTTTTAAAGAATTTTAGTTATTTGCCTCGATTGAAAGCTTCTGCTCCTCATAACTAACTTTGATGTGCCCACTGATCCCCTTTTTCCGGAGATGACCATTAAACCTACCACAAATATTAATATGTCAGTAGCTTTCGAAATTGGAGAAGCCAAATAAAACAAATCTTTAGAAATTGGCAAATGGGGTCATACTGCCACGTCAGCTGTCTCTTTAAAAGAGTTGCATTCCTCTGAAACTTGCTCCATCGTTTGTCAAGAGCCATATGAATTGTCTGAAATTGGTATGAAGATAACAAAGAAATAATAGACCATAACAGAACCATTACACAATAACAAAGAATGACATGATACTTGGACCAAATAGATAAGGGCACTAGAATTGCCAACTCGAACAAAAACTTCAAAATCCATAAATGATTTAAAAAACAATATAACACATATTTCCAACGTTAGAATGCCATAAAAAAGAATACAAGGGAAAATAGTAACTTACAGAAAGTTTCTCTCTAAAAGCTTTGTAAGTTTGCTGTTGCTTCTTAATCTTACGCTCTTTCTCATCATACAACATCCGAAGTTCATCAATAGATTCCTGGTGCCTGCATAGGAAGCATTCTACATGAAACTGAAAAGAGAAAATGTTCTCGGAAGTTACCACCACATTACCTCTGGCTTTCTTGCTGAAGTCGCAGTTTTAGCCTTTTAAGGTGGGCTTGGAGTTGCTCCGAGGTAGTTTCACCACATCCTCCCAAGGCCTCAATCTCACTCTCAGGACATATGATAGAAGCCTTTTCATAACTTACCTGCATTTCCAAAATTCAAAAAAAAAACATCAGATGGCTGTTGATCTAAATGATGTGGGTAAACCTGCAAAAGACCAGCTTACAGTGTATAAAACACCAAGGAGCATACACATGCACACACAATGTCTCAACCTCCCAAAAGAAGAAGAGAGGGAACGGCTGCCAAATGTTATCTACGACTACGAGAATACAATACTTCCACTGTGAAGTCTAGATGTTCAGCCTACGCAAGATTGCATTTAGGGTTGATTAGTAAACTAGATTATTATGTTTCCATGTTTAAGTAGCTCTTTGATTAGGGAATTAGGTATTTGGATTAAAATAGGCATCATGGGAGAGATGGCTGCTTCTCAAAAGCAGACCAATTTTGCATTTCTTTTATTTTCTATAAAAATAGTTGGATTTGATCACTAGATTTATGTAGTCTAGATTAGAAACAGTGTTGGATTGGCTTTGTCATGGTCAGATAGATTCTTCAGTTTATATCCAGGCCGTTATCCTCCCCCCTCCCCCACCGGCGTAGGCCTCCTCTCCGGCACGACTCTCCCCTATTTCCTTCATTGCTGTCTTTCGTGTAGCAGGTACAATGAATGACAGGAGGCCAGCATCACTTCTCTGACAGGAACTCAGCGATGTCCCAGAAACAAGTGTGATCCAGTGGCCTTAAGGCCATCGTTGGTTAGCATTCTCTCTCTATTCTCCCCTCCCTTCTCTTCCCACATCCCCTCTTCAAGCTCCCTGCTCCCTCCTCTCCCCTTCGACGACCTAAACCCACCACCCTCTTCCTGTCGAACTCAGTGGCGGACCCATGAAGTTTTCTGAGGGGGTGCACCTTTAAGGCAGATCAAAGGCCTACAAAGTCGCAGTTTGACTAGAAGAAAATTCAATTGTGTCGATTTGATTCAGTACATTTTCAAATGGAATCGACACCGACTTTTTGAGCAAGGCGCAAGACTACGTCTTACATCCGATGTGTTTTTAGCTGAATTCCACCGTTAAGGGGGCTTTTTTTTGGATGATCTCATAATGGGCAGCAGATGCAACAATAAAATATAATTTTACCAATTACCTACATAAACATGTTTGATGGCAACATAAATAATAACTTGTTTTCAAGTATTATCTAGATTTTTTTAGATAAAACTCATACAAAGTATTAATTGTTAGATTTGATTAATTTTATTTCTTTTTCAGTTCATTTCAGACGCTTCATGGAAAGGTATAGCGTAACCCAGGACGTAAATAGTAGGTTCCCAGAGAAGAGAAGGGTGTCATGGAAGTATGTCAGGGTAATTCGAGATATGTACGAGCAAACAATGAACTGTACTGAAAGTGAAAATGAAGAGAGAGAGAGAGAGAGAGAGAGATGAACACTAGGTTGGAAAAGTGGAAGGCAGCATTGGAGACTCAAGAATCAAGACTTGCGCATTAGCCAGTCCAAGACCAAATACCTTCGGTGCAATTCAATAGGAAGTGTAATGAAGAAGATGCAGAAGTCAACATGGAGAAAAGGGTACCTCAAAGGAACCGTTTCAAGTACCAAGAATTATGATTCAAAATGAAGTGAGATCAACAATGTGGTTGTGTATCGCATAAAAGCAGATTGGTTGAAATGGACAGCCATGGGAGTATTGTGTGACAAAAAGATACCTATACCGCTAAAGCTAAAGTGCAAATTCTACAAGCAGCCATCAGACCATCAGACTAGCTATGCCATATGGCATTGAGTGTTAGGCAACAAAGAAGACACATGAGAGAAAGGTGGTAGCTTAAATGAGGATGCTTAGATGAACCTATGGTCGAACCATGCCAAACAAGATATTAATTATTAAACGAGATCTTTCGAGCTAAGTTGAAAGTAGTGCCTATCATGGATAAAATGTGAGAGGGCAGACTACGGTTGAGCATGTTCGTAGGAGACAGTTGTTGTCAACGACAAAGAGAGTGGAGAGAGCCAAGGTCGATGGTGTGAGGAGCAGGACGAGGAGGATATAGGACGAGCAAACAAGACTAGAAATGGTAGCTTTAGGCATTTTGGAAAGGATGGCCTCAAATAGGAGTTCGTGGAGAAGCATGACTAGTTTGACTCACTTACACTTCAGAGGGGAAGATGGAGAAATACACATATTCAGCCATTATATTGATTTGCTTTTCTAACAAACTTAATGGTCCTCTTCAAGCGCTCCCTTTTAGTATTCAGACCTAGCTTTCATATTTTGCCCTCAACCACTTAAAAAAACAAACGCCCCCTAAATATGATTATTCATTTTATAAAACAGATTGTTATACACCGGAGCAATTAACAGTAGAAATTGACACACAAATGATTCCAATCTGGAATTAAAACTGAAATTGAATGATTACACGTAGGGTTCCAGCAATTCGAGAAGCTGGAGGTCTCCCAAAGGCTTTCGCCCAACTCTAAACTCAATAGAATTCACGATACCTCCTAACATACAACCACCTCTTATTTATACTACTAACCGATTCCACTAAAAAGCTTAACCTACCGATGACCCAAAACAGCCCACCCTATTTGACCAGCCCTATTTGACCATATTACCAGGGTATAACAATACCCGCCCCTAAACTTTCACCTTGTCCTCAAGGTGGAAAGAAATAGAAAAGGAACTGACACACTGTTGTAATTGAAAACCGGAGACTGGTAGCTTTTGTTCCAAGGAGTCTGTCAACTTCTTCCTTGCACCAACATGTGGAATCCTTGACCCCCTGATGTTTAGCCAACAAACTCCCTTTTCCTTCTAAAACAATACCCCAAAACAAACAGAAAATGACCTGCTTACGCCACATTAGGTAATCTTCCCAGTTGGCTTCAGGACACAATAATCCCTTCCGATCCAATTTCAAGCCACACTCAATCAAACTTGTGTCTTCCATCCCAGAAAGTTGGCCAACATTATTTTCACACTCATCGTCCCTAACTTCAATTTGGTCAACCAACAGGCCTCCATTACCTTCCAAAACATAATCCAACCGTGTCACCAAAGCTTTAAATAACTTACCCAAGGGTCCCAATGTGCAAAACTTCTTTATGTTCTGTGGATCCGTTCTCGTCCAAGTTTCACAATTTACCAATAAAGCCTTGCTTTGATACCTCCAATATCCTTTCTGTGCTTCAACCACCATGTCAAAAACAAGGTATTGTTGTCCATTTGGTGATCCTGATACTCTCCATCTTGAATGAGACAACAAACAACTTCCTAAGTCAGCAGACCCGACCACTTTAGATTTCTCTAATTCACTTACCCCGTTTCTTTGTCGTGGCTCTGATCCTGTCTTCATCTTTTCCGACACTCTTCTCTTCTCCAATTGAGTAGACGAGATGTATAGATGGGAGTTCTTGAATTAGAATTGACGTTCTAATACTCGGACTAATTTGAGTTTTAACAATCTGCTCCATAGATGAAGGTTAACTGTGATGGTCTCACTGTCGAATTTCCACTTGACAGAGCCGTAAGAAGACATAGTTAGGGTTGACGACAACGATCGAAATGGTAGAGACAAAGGCAACGAGGGCGGTGGTAACGACGGAGGCGGCGACAGCGGTGGAGGTGGTGGCAGCGGCAGTTTCCAATGACCGTCATTCAACCAAACTCTTTGTATCGTCGCCAAATTTGTGAACATGGACTTGACACACTTATTAAAGTCGCTTCTAGGGTTGGGCCAACTTGTACCAACTTGTTTGGGCTTGGGCCAAATTAAAGTCCCTGTAACATACTTCGTTGATATCAACGACTCTTCATACCTGGACTGGGTTCTCGTGAACGAAACGACATTCCTTTCTTTGGACGGAGGATGAATACACTGTGGTAATGCAAGCATCGTCGACCATGGCGTATATGATGGTGGAGAGAGCAGCGACGACGGCCAAGATGACGGAGACGGCGATGAAAGTCGCCGAGAGGGCGGTGACGGCGGCAGAACCTGATCTGAACGATTATTGTCTTTCTTGCCTTCATCTCTCTCACTGATTTCTCTTCTATTCTCTTCTTTCTTCACTTTCCTCTCATTATCGCCTTCATCATCAGAATTAGAATGGTCTCCTTCAATTGCTTCCTCATCTATAACCATTCCAGGCTCAAAATTCGGATCTAATTTTGAAATCAGGTCTGGATCTGATTTTGGATTAATTTTTTGATATGGATCTGAAATCGGATTCGGATCTAGATACGGATCTGTACTCGGGTATGGATCTTGATACGGATCTGGATGAAGATACAGATCCGGATTCGGATTTAAATCCAGATTTTTACCTATATCATATCCGTCGTTTCGAATCACCGTATTCCTCCCACGACAATCACCTTGACTCATCTTCTTCAAGTTGTCTTCCAACTTCTCCATCATTTTCATCATCCTCTGCATACATTTGTTTATCGATCCAAAGTGTTCCTGAATTTTCTCTAATTTCCCCTCAACATGTTCCAAATCCTCACTACTCTCCAATTCCTCGCTTTGAAATGAAACGTTTTTGCTCGTCGTTCTCCCGAAATCGAACTGCTCTGATACCATTTGTTATACACCAAAGAAGTAATAACCCCTAAAGAAGCTAGAGCAAGGCCTAATTGAAAATGAATCGAATTATTAATTGTGTCATAAAGGCCCTCCCTGTATGAATGAAATGCAACAAGACTTGAGCGTCAAGTTCCATACATGAGAGGCCGGAGCAATTAACAGTAGAAATTGACACACAAATGATTCCAATATGGAATTAAAACTGAAATTGAATGATTACACGTAGGGTTCCAGCAATTCGAGAAGCTGGAGGTCTCCCAAAGGCTTTCGCCCAACTCTAAACTCAATAGAATTCACGATACCTCCTAACATACAACCACCTCTTATTTATACTACTAACAGACTCCACTAAAAAGCTTAACCTACCGGTGACCCAAAACAACCCACCCTATTTGACCCATTTGACCAGCCCTATTTGACCATATTACCAGGGTATAACACAGATACATCTTGATTTAACCATTACAACTAATTGAGTTGGTCACTTAACTTTGACACATTTAGTCATAACTCAGGACCTATTTGATATATAAGAATAGATAAGCGAATAGTCTCAAAGTTATTTCAAAACCAGTCATACTATGTCGCCGTTTACCAAACTCTCACCGAGCAAGTGCTTACCCGATATCACTTACCTTACCGGATAAGCATGGCAAGAGCCGAGAATTTAACCCGCTAGGAGGCATAAGAGGACCACGAATCTTACCCGGTAAGTGAGAGAGAAGACTCTTACCTGGTAAGCACTTACCGAGTAAAAGACGCTTACCAACAATTCATTTTTATGGAAGAGAATATCACCTGATAACGTAAGCGAGGGTGATGACTACTGCCTGTAAACGCTTACCCAGTAAGTGTTTGGTAAACGGCCCCTAAGTTGTTGCATTAGACACAGTAATAGAATATTAGACTAATGGGAGCAAACGAAAAGAAGCAGCAATCCGAAATATCGTTTTGTTCAAAAGTCAAAACATAGACATTTATAAGAGCAAGTACTGATATTCAACAGTTTAGGTACACACACCTTTCGCTCCTTTTCCAAAGTCTGAAATTGTTGTTTTGCAACCTCAATCCTCTGATGGACTTTCTGCTCCATAAGTCCTTCATAATAACGTTTGTCCTATATAGAAAGTTGGTTGTTAATTTAGTAGTTACAACTTACAAACATCAGAAAAGAAGGAAGAATTACCGCTTCTGCAGAACGCAGATCCTCTTCGATCTGAGTCAGCTGGAGGGTTGCTTCTTCTAGAGCGTTGATATCTGCTTTTGCTGATTCTGTATGGGAAAAGAGTAGAAAGAAAAGATGAGAAAGACGATAATGAATTTAAGTCTGTAAAAATCCAAGAGGATATTTAATTAGAAAAAATAGTATACCACATAGCTCTTCAAATGAAACTTTAAGTTCATTTGCTTTAGCTTCGGCTTCCTTCACTCTCTCCTGAATCTTCTCAAGCAAAATCTCACCTTCGGTTTTATCGTTTTGTACTTTCTGGATATTGTACAAATTGATTCATTTCAAAGGACACACATAACATGAATGTCCAAAGAGGCAAAGTGGAAGAGAGAAAGAGAGAGAGAGACAACAAGAGAAGAAAACTTAAGTAGGGTGGTATAGAAAACAAACCGAAACTTCATGCTGGAGCTCATCAACACTAGACACAGAGGAAGTTATCGCTTCTGCAGCATATGAATTCTTCAAATCTTTTAGCCCAAGATTCTTAGACATTAAATGTTTCTCTGCACCCACACGTCGTCTCTAAAGAAAGAAAACAAGGGGATCTTGAAAAACAAAAGCACTAAGATAAAAACTTAGTAGAATATACTAAACTGAACACCAAAGATGCTTTACAGCGAGCACCAGAGATATCAAGAATGTCAAAGCATTAGAGATATTCAATGTTCAACCAGGGATAGGCACATCTTTTGCTGGGTGTGTAAAAGTAAACGTCTCTTTTACAATATTACGCCCATGCAACTTTATGTTTCAGTATCATTTGGATTAAGCTAACACCTCTGTAGATAAACTCGTAACCAGTTTACAATTAGTTTTTAAGCTGTACTTAATAACCGTCAATTTGCAGAGACGCAATCGTAATACCTCTCCAGTAGCACAATCCCTCGGAATCTCTTAAAAAATACCTCTACAGTAGCACAATCCCTGTCACCCCCAACCAAGCATCCCTAAAAAAATATCAGAATCTCTAATATAGGCATCTTACCTTCGCAGTTTGTAGTTCATCCTGAATATTCTGAAGCCGTTCACTGAAACTCCTTTTCTTTCCCTGAGCTTGTTGAGCTACTTCTTGCATGTGTATTGCCTCTCTTTCATGTTGTTTAATTTGATCATCATATGAACTACAGAGACGCCCAGTCCTTGCACTCTTGTTGGGAGGTAGAATGGTCTGTGCTGAACCACGAGAAAACCTAGAAAGGGACCAGTATTGTTTTAATTTAAGTAATGTATTAATTGTGCAAAAATGGTGACTCTATGCCACTGTTGGGCTTGTGAAGGTTGGGGCAAACATATTTGTATGCAGGCTTCACCTTGCATTTGCAAAAAAACTGTTTCTGAGACTCAAAACCCTTTACCTTCCCCTGATAGAGGACTAACCTTACCAGTGCTCAAAAGGTTGCCCTTGTGTGAAATACGAAAAAGATCACATAGATGAGTAAATAAGCATAAAACTCAGAAGTTGCATGTTTTTGCATATACCATACAAGAAATCATGAAGTAGGTTCTTTTACTCTTATACTATCAGACTATTAGTCATCCCTAATAGTCACTGTCAACAGTAAGACCAACAACAGAAAATTTCTCCCTTTTGGCCATCTTCCAGTGATACTGGTGGTTTATATCATCAAGGGAAAGAGCAAATATAAAGTGTTAATTAGTTAAGTTCTGTTTTTTGAGCACTCATATATTAATCTTTTGTAGAGGAAGAAGTTATAAACTAGATCAGCTCCCAAACCCAAACTGTTTTCCTCCACACTCTCCTGCCTAAGCCAAGCCCTTGGTTTATAATAAACCAGTTGAGTCCGTTTTACTACTTCAACCAAGGGTTAATCCAGGCCTTATCGCTTGACACCATTCCATTGGTACAAGTCACCCTTACACAAATACCAATTTGTCCAATGGCCTAGAACCATCTCAAGTGGCGTTCCCTTAAGCGGTCCTCAATCATTGCCACCTTGACTTTCTTCCAGAACTTTGTTTTTAATGTATTTTAATTGTATATGGACAGACAATCCAAATTGCCGTTGTATTTCTGCTAATACTGATCTTACAAATATGTTAGCTTCATGGTGACCTAACACGTAATGTTTCTGAAAAGCTCATTTCTGTGTTAAAAGATAGATCATCTCACTACTATTCTATTGAAGCTTTCCTGGGAGTCTACGACTTTGGTCACAAGAACAGTTATCATGCTTTTACATTATTACTAACATCCTTATCAATCTTATTTTCCAAATGATCCGGGGTCCTAGCATCAAAAAATATGACTCTAGGCACCTCTAGTCACAATATACTTCCATGTTACTAATCCACTTGCTTGCATTGCTAAAGATATACCCTGGACAAATAACTTGAACCTATCAGCAGATACCCTATAATAGAAAATAGCATACACCAAATAACCTTGACCTGTATGTATTCGTCAGTTTATCCACAAGTTAAGAAAAATAGACAAGGGTTTGATCTGGTCCTGATTCCATGTCTTATGTAATCCTATTTTCAATAATATCAATATACTCTGCACATACCTCCATAACAATAACTATCTTTTCTTATTCATATCACAAGATCATTCAGAAAATAATCACAAACTCACAATGCAAACATGAAAAACAAAATGAAATATTTTGCAACTAAAATGCAAATGTCTTCAATAATTTTCCCTGCTTATGTTGACCAATCGACATTTCTAAAGAAGTATTAAAATTTGTCCATTAAGGCTTTCTGGTTAGACAGCAATACAGATGCTTTACAGTTAGGCATATGATTAAAACGAGAAATAAAGCAAGCAATTTTGCACACTGATATATGACTTGGTTTCTGTGCTACCAAAATATTTTTCTATTTGCTTGTTTACTCAAGATATGTGCTATCACCAACTAACTTTTCAATTCACATGGACAATACCAACATCTCACATATCGTATATATTAACTGCAGTTATAAACTTAAATAACCTAAGCTAGTGATAAATCCCGCCAAACAAACTCCATCTATTGATCAATATATAAAGCAACAAAAGCACAAGATAATGATGAAATGGAAACGAATATAAATTATCTTAATCTTACATCCTATGACCCTCTAATGTGTAAACCTCCTTCAGATTTGAAATCCTTTGGTTAAAAGCAACGGCAGTTCCCATATCATAGTCTCTTACAAGCACTTGTCTCTCAGCCCCACCCTAAAAAACACAGCAGAGTTTTACACAAAAAGTATCAGTCTGATGAAAAACATGCATAGTTGTTAATATGAAAGCAAAATGAAAGAGCAACATGATAAAAAAAACAACCTTGTTCATGAGACTCTGACCAATGCAGCATTTGCAGGACAAGTATAAATATGGCTTACTCAATATATGTGTGTTTTGTAATAGTTCTTTCAATCATGCACAAATAAATATGGAGCAACCTTGATGCTGGGCCAAGGATCATCCTTGCATCGAAGGATGACGGCAATTTTATCGGAATAGCCAGGAAGAAATGAAAAGTATTAAATGATTGGCAAGCATTTAGATAAGCTCAATTTCCCACTTGCCTTCTTTTTGCCTTCCCGCTTTTTTCCTTGTGTGTGCCAATGTCAGGGTGGGGTGGGGTATGGAGCAACAAAGAAAAAAAGCATTGGATATAAGATATTTTATGCAACTTTTTCTCCGACTCTGAGAAATTGCCATGATTAATACATAGAAAACACTGCACTCCCACCCAATCACAGGTGATTAAATTTTCTACCATGTGAAATTTGTGCATCATACTTGTTAAAACCCATGCAGTTAATTGTTACCAGTCATCAATTTGTTAGTTGTTTATATATTTGGCCCATATAATGATACCTAATAAGATCCGAACTCCTTTGTGAAGGAGCCTGTATCATATGAGGCTATAAAGGTCTATTTTGAGACAGAGTGTAACATTTGAAATTTCTGACTTGGTCAAGAAACAGTTGTGTGCTTTTGAATCATGAAGATTGGCAAGGGATATGTCAGGGAGATTAAAATTGAGACAGAAGCCATTGAAAGGGTAGTTAATTTCCTATATCAAACTTCTAGGGTTTTCAGGAGATCATTTAAGAAGTGAAGTAAAGGTTTTGTCAGTCCTTATCTGATAAATAGTATACGGAAGTGGGTTGGGAACCTTAGCCGACTCAAAGAAGGATTTTATGATAGAAGTTACCAAGGCTTAGTGGGCATAATTGTGCAAGCCACTGAAATTCAGCCATGTTCTGGCCTACTGGTTTGTGTTAAGAAGCAAACTATACTTCAAGATAGAAAAAGAATCACCATCAGGGATCATAATCGTTCTTAAAAGGGTTTGAGTACAACGTTAAAGTCAGAGAAAGGAATGGCTTCTAGTTTTTGCCAGAATTTCTATAATAAACACAAGGAGGAGAAATTAGATCTATAAATAGATACTTTGTCAATGGAGAATCTTTGCTCATTGAGAAATGGTATCCCACAGGTGGTACTACGTGGTAGTAACAATGATATATTGAAATCCTAAACTCAATGAATCCAAGCTATCAGTCTGAATGTCCTTTCATGGGAACCAAGAATCAGTAAAGGCTACAAGAAACAGATGTGGGGGATGCAAGCAAGGTGCACTTCAAGCAGGCAAGGAAGAAGATAAAATGTAATAGGGAGATCAAAGCAATGACTAACATCAGGAGTAGGGTGGAAGTGTGATGTTCTTATTATGGTGGAAGGCACTGTAGGTGTAAAGCTAGAAACAACACAACAAAAATTGCACAAAAAGAATAGACTGGCAATATTCATGATGCTGGAAGAAAAGCCGAAACTTCAAGTTAAAAAAGTGTCATTACCATATCAACCAAGACATTCACAACTGTTGGAGTGTCAGATTGTATTACTGAAATCGTAGTAGGGTGATTTGTCTGCGGAAGCATGTGATTTGGAATTTGCAACCTACATTAATAGTTTAACTGTCAGATACTAAAAACTCTTAAACAATTATGATATGAATATACATACCTTGGTATAGAAAAATCATATATGATGATCTGAAGGTGGTTGTAATTTGCTTCTTTAGCACATGATCTCAATACAAGTGAATCTTTATGATTTGTCACTATGAAAGCATTAAGCAACTTGCCGATGGCATTTTCGACAGCAACAGCCCATTTGTCGCCATGAATTAATGCCTGTAATTAGAACGCAAGGCATAAAGATAGATAGTTTGATGCATGAGAAAAATATGAATATAGTTATTTTAGTGTCATGTGTCAAAGGTACATGTACATATGTCAAATGCACATTGCAAATAGAGAACGTCATAGAGCATCAAAACAACATGTCATGCAGATAACAGGAATCACACGATTTAAGAGTCATACATTGAGAGCTTTCCATGTAACAGCATGCAGCAAAGCCAGAATGACTGCATTAACTTCACAGTTCACACATTGAAACGTTACTCACTCTACAACTGCATTTAGGACATCCAAAAGCAAAAGTGACTCATACTCCAAACCTACTAGTTTTAACATTTTTGTTGGTCAGTTATGGGAAACGCTGCTAACTCTACCCAAAATTTTCTATATTAGTACAAATGCCTCAATTTTTAGAATGATAGACAATATGACTCACAGAAACATAATACCTCCTTCCAAAATCAAATGAGCCATTTGGCATTTGTTAACTTCTAAAACAGAATAGCATCCTATCTATCTAGTTTTCATTTAGCATGCATATAACAGATAGTACTAAACTACATTCTACAGTCTTCTATAAATTTTTCCCATGATTATCAACTTCAGCAAATCAACCGACCTACCACAGTTGTTAAAAGCCTCATGAGGCAAGGTCTTGGGCTTTTTTAAAGTCAAGACTAGGCGTATTCACGACGCTCACTAAGGCATTGCGCCTTGGCTGAGGCACCTTGTGGGCCGAAGCGCGCAAAGAGTTATTAGAATACCTAGTCAAACCCTAATATTAAATAAGTTATCTCATCTTCTCATCTCCTAGACTTCTTAAAAAATAGTTATAAGATAAATGACATAAGTCAAACCCTAATATTAGGTCCTTAGAACTTGAAGCGTCATTCTCTATAAATACCTAGACCTTAAAACTTCTCCCTCACAGCTCACGCTTTAAACCCTTCTTCCTTCTGCCTCTAATCCTCCATCGAAGAACTGCCGGTTTCTGCAACGGATTTGAGTTGTGTGTGTAACTGTGTATGTCTATATATATATATATATATATATTGATAAGATACGCCTCGCGCCTAAGTGCCCGTTGAGCCTTTAACAACTTTGCGACCTACATATAAAAAGTGCTTTTAAAAAAAATACGAATTAGCTCATTATTTTCTAGCATAATCATCAATCTGGAATAGAAGTCCTCGTAGTGCACACCAGCAATTTAAGCAAGTTCACCTGACCTCATTAATGCATATGTGAAGATGGGAATAGACATGATAATTATTAAATACTGACCACATGCGCTCCTATAGGACCAATGGGGGGCTTTCTGAATCTGTGATGGTTCCTCTCAATAGCCTGTAGAAGATTGGAAACTTTATGTCCTCCAAATGCTGTGACCTGTGGAAAAAGAAATAGACCAAAAGCTACAATTTTTAATTAAATAAATAAATAAAAGTATGACCATAAGCATGGTAGATGCACAAAGATCCCAATTTTTTCACTTAAACAGCAAACTTCTTATAAAGTTCTTTTGTGCGTACACATACAGATAATGAGCTTTGTTGCCTTTCGCTCCTTTCGACATACAGTACATATGTGTAATAAACATGAACATAGGTGAATATCATTTGCACATAATTAAGAAATCACCAGACCTTATTTGTCTGATTCAGTCGCAGTTCACGAATGCGACGCTGACTTTCACTGATCTTCTTCGCATAATCATCAATCTAGAAAAGAAAAAACTAGTTTGGTATATAAAAAAGCGGAGATGCATTTGCAATTAAACTGGCAGAAAAGGAAGTGCAAGGCACATAAAAGATTTCACTAAATCAAAACCACAACTATAAAATTTAGATGCCAAAATCTATCAAAACAACAGATAAAATGGCAAAAGATTTATGAAGCACCTAGTCAAGGATTCATGCAAAATATTTGGTGCAAAAATGGAGCAATCAGCCATATTATACCATGTAAGTGGCCTATACAAAATAACATATACAAACATGAATCAACTTACACCAGTTACAAAGATAAAAAAAAAAACTAGAGCATTATCTATGCTATTGCACAGATTTCTAATAGCTCTACTGAAGTACACTTGGCATTGTCATAGTTTTTCTTGCAATTAGCCAAATTAATGGACATAAAACACGTTTTAGTTAGCATTTGAAAGACGACACACTAAGAAGAAAATATATGATGGAGCGACATCTGGAAATCAAAATAGAATGACAAAAATAAATGTTCATTTAAAGAAGTGATAAATAAGACCTAATAAGAAAGCTTTTGAAGCATATGCCTCTTCTTCCTTTTCTGTTTCTTTTTTTCTTGACAAAAAGCTTGCTAAAATGTTGGGAACCCTGCTAAAAGGTGGCCAACAGAAACCCACAAGTCTGAACAATACAGTCATAAAGCACAAGTCTCCTATCCTCGAAACATCCAAGAAGGGGAATTCGAAGAAATTCACAACAATTTATGTCAACTTGGGCTGGGTCAGCAGCAAAGCCTATATGTATCATCAGGAAATTGTGACATGCATATCAGCCTCATACTTTTCTATGCTAGCATTAAGAGACATGAGGTCCATCTCATTGGATGAGAATGTATTTATACAAAAATGAACTTCTAATTAAAAATAGAAACAAGTGACAAATTAATGCAAAACTGATTACAATAACAGGTTTGGTTTACTGTTGCCACTTGATGGAGCTTCCGGAGTCAAAATCCCCTATTTCATTTCGGGTTGGCTCTGTAATCCGATGGCTGCTATGATTAGCAAACTTATTCAATAATGTCATAACTTTATCTTCTTTATATATACTCCAGAAAGTAATTACAATTAGAACCAAATACATAGATCTTATTTGGATAAATGTATTTTCCTTAAAATAGTTATGAGCCAAAAAAGCAACAACATTCATGAAACAAACCCCAGGCAGGTCTTAACTCAAGACCTACATGATGAGCAGGACTAGGTTCACCTCAACTCTTGGACAGATTGATTCACGAGTAGTCCAGTAGCCAATGTGCCAACTGAACAATGTGAGATCAGTCAGGAGAAAAATTGCAGATTTATCTAGACAGTTGAAATCCAATATTCTTTGAACAGGTTAAGCTCAAATCTGCAATATTCTGATTGCCATTTACAGTTCTAGAACTCAGCATATAGCATGCATAAGTGTCCTCCAACTAGTTGTTGACATTAACTATTTCAACAAGACGAAGAAGCATTGTTCCCAAACTAAATGTGGCTGGCAAGCCATCAAGTTCAGCAAGATTCAAATTTAGATCACATAGTACATTTTCAGTATAAGTAAGCTTATTTTCTTATACGTACTTCCAATGTCTCATACCTACTTCCAAGCAGAATAAGATATTGAGAGGATACAGGCAATATGAAGTGAAAATCCAACCAACTGAATAGAATGATGTAGTAAAACATATTACTCGCACAGTTCTGGTAAACTAGGAAAGCAATTGCATACCTCAGAAGTGATCATTCTAAGTTCATCCCTTGCAATCCCTAGACTTTCTGACAAATCATCCTCAATTTTCTTCAATCTGAAGATTGACAACTAATAAAGCTCAAAGAGAATAGGCCTTAATGTTTAATACAAGCATACATTGCGAATTACTTTCATGTCCAGAAGACTGGTGAAACAAACAAGACACCTTTGAAACTCTGAGTCAGCAACATTGATCTCATTTTGAAGCTCCTTCAATTTTTTCTCCATCTCAAATTCTTCAGCCTACAGAATGCCAATATGAAACTTCATATCCATGTACGTTTTAATGCTATGCCAATTGATTTGCTAGCCAATGCAGTTACTGGTTAGTAATTACTACAACGATGCAAAAACCATTTTCAATCAGAGAGCTAAAATACCACATATACAGAATGCAAAAACCATAGTGACAGGGACTGGTGCAGATAACAATTGGCCATCTTCATAGAAGTTGTAAAACAAGGTTTTAAAAAGCGGAATCGAGCCTCGAGGTGTTTTCCTTTTGACGAGGTGAGGTTCAAAGAAAAATCTAAGTGAAGGGTCACAATACTATATAAAAACAAGCATGGTCTTGCACAAGGTGCAAGCCTAGAAGTTGAAAGGTGCCAGTTCCAATAGGCTTACCCTTTTGCAGACTAAAAACATGAAGAAAAAAAACATAAATGAATTGGAAACAAACAAATCTTGTTATTCAAATATCAAAACAATTAAATAATGCCTATTAAACGAGGCAGGTGAAAAATCTCCCAAATTGACCCATCAACCATGCAACCACATCTTCGGGCACAGAAATGCAATTTACACTCTTTACTGCTGATGACTCTATAAGACATCATGACTACTATGAAAGGCCCAATAATATGATTTGACTGAACTCTGAAGCAAATGAATAGAGAGACTGAAACAAAATGAGTGGAGCATCAAGTTCTCATTCATTGTGTGAAGACTTGCAGGCCAGTGGTTTTGATTTGATAGCAATAATTATGGTAGCATATATATTTGTGAGAATAATGCCATGCTGATAAGCCAGTTAGAATAAATATTTTTGGGAACTTTGGCTTCATATATGAACAGAAAACAAGTAGCCAATCATAGTGAGGATGATAAAGACATAAAACCTGTGTGTCCTTCATATGTTGCTCATTGACATCGTTGATTTGTTGCTCAAGTAATTTGATTCGCTTTGCCATCTTAACAATGTTGTTACTTCTGCGGCCATATTCTTGCTCTAGCTCAATCCTCTCCTTTGTAGCCTTGTAAATCAATATTTGTATTAGTAGGACAGCTCATAGTTGAATAGTTGTAACACAAATTAGCAATTGACACCATTGGGTTAACCATGCCTAGAGAAGGTAATAAAAACAAGTGAACTTATGAAATACAAAGCACAAAGTTGTGCTTCAATATTATGAAGACATCACATAGTCTTAGCATATATAGTAAAGAGGGAACCAAATTTCTCAGAGAACAGTTCACTATTTAAAGGTTGTGGCCTCAAGTTATGCCATTTGCATCAATTAAGCCTCTGGATGCAAGAAAGACCTTTGCAGGAAGAAACCAAGTCTTTTGTAGAAGAAAGTTCACCACGTGATGGCACTACAAGTCTACAAAATGGATGGAGTCACGTGATTATGGGAAATGTTCGGTTAGAAAAAGATGCTATTGAGACGTATGAAGAACAAAAGACTTCAAGGATCAGGAAACGTTTAACAGACCCTTCTCATTGAGTCTCAAAATACTACATGTAAAATAGTTTACATTTGGAGGCGTTAGATAAAAAAATGAACAAACGAAATTATGGATTGAAAAGTAACAGCAAAGTACATAATGTACAATCAAACTTCAGCAAATTATGCCATAAAAAGACAGTGCACTAAAGATATGTTCAATCTTTCAAACATACCAAAGAAAGTTTCTGCTCCAATTCATTCTTTCTTTTCCTTGCTTTCGAAGTGCTTTCCATCATGATGGCACTCTCAGCTTTCCTTTTGTTCAAACAATCCTGCAATTCTGCTACGTTTGCCTGTCAATAAATCAAGAGTCTTCCTCTCAGAAACAGAAAAGCTATTTCCAACGTAGAATTACCAGACCAGCATTTGAGTAAATGATATAATTGACCTGTGACAGTGAGCAATTCTCAGACCATTTTTTACACAAAAATAAGTTTTCTTTGATCGATATGATGCCGTTGAATCGAAGGCAAAACTCATATCATAGAAATCATAAACATGTTAGGTAGTGAAAGTGGCGAGTAAAATAGACTAAACCAAACCAAACACACCCAGCATGTGCCACTCGGAGGTAGGGTCGGGGTGGTGAGATGTAAGAAGTTTTGTCCTCTACCCCAAAGTGTAGAGCGGCTTTTTACGTGAAAACGCCCGTCGTTTCCAAAAATACTTTAAGAAGAACTGAGTGCATCAAGAAGTTTGTACAAGAATTGGAAGAAAAAAATAGTGAGTAAAATATGCAAAACAAACCTCAAAGGCAAAGCTTCCACAAAGTTGTATATGACATAAAACTTTCACCGCATTTGCAGTGTGCCTTTGGTTCTGACTTCTGGAGCTTGCTTTTTAAACTATTATTCTTCCGATCTTGCTTCTAGTGGGATTACTACACTAAACTAAATCCCATACCTCTTTAATAGTAAGCTTAGTGCTACAAAATAGATCTCCTCAATAACACTAATATTGAACCTTTGTCCTTCTCTCATAGTTCATTCACTTGCATTAAAATAGATCCCTTTAGTAACAACACATCAAATAAAAATATCTATGATATACTATATAAACAGCCTCTTTAGAGGACAATAACTGCAAGTACTTTCTAGTTGTTTCTTTCTATCAGCACTTTCATTGCAAAACTAGAGTAATTGTCCATGCATCAATA
Organism: Arctium minus; assembly: GCA_954870635.1. Classification (NCBI taxonomy): domain Eukaryota; kingdom Viridiplantae; phylum Streptophyta; class Magnoliopsida; order Asterales; family Asteraceae; genus Arctium; species Arctium minus. The sequence goes on along the minus strand of OX941081.1, from coordinate 179,508,686 downwards.
TGACATGATTTTGACACTAAGTAGAAGATATTCAGAAACTGATGCTTACAATCTATTATCATTAGAGCTGACGGTGTCCAGAACAATTAAGCTTGTATGTTTTCTGTCAAACCAACTATTTTGATAATATATTTAATTCTAAAGCACATCGGCTTAAATATTTAAGAAGCAGTACAAATAAATCAAAAATCACGCAGAAAGCAAATGAACTCTTACAATTTTCTGATCAATTAGAGCTTGACACCGAGGTATCCGTTCTTCCAGTTTTCTAATCTTTGCGGTCTCTTCCTGCATCCGTTTGTCTATGTCATATACCAGTGACCACGCACATTTCTTCGTTAACAATTGCACCTGCTGAGAAATTTCTTCAATATGTTCCATGCTTTTAATCTTCCCTTGCAACTCATTCAGTTCCTTCTCTACAGGTGCTATTGACCTCTCCAGCTCTAAAACCTCCCCATTGGCCTTATCAAGATTGTCCTTGACACTTTTTAGTAGATCGTCCACTTGACTTAAAAGTGTAGCCTTGAAAAAGAACTGAGCAACATTATATCAGAAAAAGAACCTATATTATCTTGGGCTCTCAGCTAATTAAAACTCACATCCAAAGTATGAATGTTAATGAAAAGAAAGATGACACATGGAAAGCTAATGCTCTGTTTAACTTCAGACCTTGAATTTATCTTTGTCATTCCCTGAATGCAAAAACTCTCTGCTCTTGTCCTGGCTCATTACTACACAAGGATTCTCAACATCGATCTGCACATGGAAATGCCAAATGTCTAGAACATGTACGAAGTGTGAATCAACTTATGCAAGTTCTACATAAAATTAAAATATAGGGTATATAATAACAAAGGTAACATGTAGATTTAGGCAGATACCCACATTAAAATGTTCCACAAGTTCACGGATCTCCTCTCTTCTGGTAGCTACCTTTTTTCCTGTTACATGTCGCACATTGAGTAAAGATAAACAAGCATATGCAAAGTAAGTCAAAAGATAAGGGCCAATTCTGCAAAAAAAAATATACATCTTCCAGCGACCACCCAAGAGAATAAATGCACAGTTGCATCAACCACTGAATAGACCATGCAAGATGTACTGAATAGACATGTCACATTCATGGTTTTAAAACTCGGTTGAGGCGAGGCGGCCAAAAATCAAGCTTGAGGCACCGCCTCACACATCTTCTATTGATCGTATGCCTTGTGAAAAAGAGATCATTTTGCATGTTTATGATAGTGTAGATAAGCAGATCAACTTTACCAGATGAATAAGTACATTTTTTAGTTCAAGTAGGATATTATTTCTTTCATGATTATAAACATACTAATTTATAGCTTAGATTTAAAGACTTTGTTGCTATATATTCAATTAGCTTAGCTTTGACATGTCCATTTAACGTTTGTAGCTTTGGCATCCAGAAATAGAAGGCCTACAGCATATTGTTACTAAAGAAAATACAACTGGTTTCACCAACACTTTTAAGTTTATAGCAGATGATCATGGTTGTCGCTTTAAGCTTATATTTTCACAGAAGCTTGGGCCTTATAGACTCTGAAGGATAAGATTTCTAATGTACACACAACAAAACAATGTCAGAAGAAACAGTAAGTATCAAAAGAGGGCACCAAAAAGTATAGCATGCATGCACACCAATTCTAGAATGTTCCGGGAGAAAAAATAGTGATACAGGGAGAATTCGGGAGTTAATAAGAATTTTCGAAAGTAATTAGAAAAGAGGAAAACGGGATCGAAAGAAAAAACGAGCTCGCAGGAGACTCGGAATTTGGCATCAAAAAAGAGGCAAACATAAAGCACCAAATATAAAGAAGATTGCCATAGAAATTGAAGAGCAGATCGAAAACCGTAAACAGAAACGAATGCGAGTGCCAAGCGACTTGAGCCGGATGACACCCGCATGACAGTGACTCTCGCGACTTCTTGGCGACCTTCACTCATATGATAAGCCGTAAATGTCACTGTTTTCTAAACTAACATCACGTGATCATTTCTCATCCACGATTTAATTCTCCACGTGACATCCATGCTTTCCTCTTTCAATTCAAAGTCTTTTAATTAGTTTTATTTAATTTCTTTTTTAATTATTTTCCCTAGTAATTTAGGATTAGTTAATTTAATTTAGTATTTATCTTTTCCCTAGTTTAGATTATAAATAGGGTTTATCGTTTTCAGTTTTAATCAAGATATTATCAATAAAAGTTTAGTTTTTAGAGAGTATTCTCTTGAGTTTTCGAGTTTTACGCGTCGTAATTCTCAACCATTAAAGGGTTTAGACGCTTGTCGATCCTTCCGCAAACCTACGCTGCGTCAAATAGCCTGGACAGTTATCTTGTTATAATACCCCAGCAGCACAGAAGACATGTTGTGACAGATTTTCCATCAGCATATGCATTGGTATCTCACATGTTTATGTAGTTGATGTGTTTGCATGGAAAATTGAACAGAGAGTTTGTAACCAGCAGTTCAATTAATATATACAAAATTCAAAACCAAATAAGAGAAATAAGAAAGTAAAACAAAAACCTTGATGATCTTTAAGAACGCTAGTGCTGGTTGACTCAGTGATCCTGCGTTCTAATATTATGACATCTCCATATGTATCAGCCTTAAAAGCATCCTCCCCCTGATTCTTTATTTCCAAATGAACAAGAGCATAGCTGTAAACAAGTATATGGTGTTAAAAAATAGATCAAGTTAAGAGGGAAAAAAATAGCCTATATCTACGGTTTGGAGAACAGAAGAAAACCAAAACAATAACCATAGAGAAGCAGGTTCCATTTAATTAACCTTCAAGAAGTTATAATCTCGAGGTTTCACATACAAATTAAGCCTGAGAACATAAGTAAAAAAAAACAAATTTTCACCACCTACACCAATGATAATACAAACCTGCAACCAGTCTTTATAAACTCCTTCAATGTCGTTGCCCTATCCGTACTTTTTGCTCGACAACCAAACGCAATACACAACGCCGTAAGTATAGCACTCTTCCCACCTATAAAACAAAACAAAAACCTCTTTTAAACGTTTGAAAGCAGACAAATAGGACATATACAGAGACATGTCTCAACTTACTTCCGTTTTGACCAGTGATGAAATTCACACGATCGCCCAAATCAATTTCCATATGACTATGACACATGAAGTTCTCTAATCGGACTTTGGTGATAACGCCTGCTTGGAGAGCCCTGTCTGGTGCATTGAAAACCCTAGCATCTGACATTTTTAGGGTTTTATCAAGAACCACAAAATACCGAGTAATTGGGTGATCTCTATTTCTTGATCGATTTCAATCGCGATCAACAACAAGAAGCAATTGTCGCTCTTCCTTTCGTCTTCTCCGTTCCTAGTGAATTCTCTCTGTGATTGGGGAAAATAATTGGCGGGAAAAATGGCATCATAAAGGCAAGGGTAGGTAGTATTCGAGTGTTTGGGCTTTTTGGGCTGAAGTCGTACTATTATTTTTATTTTATTTAATTTAAAATTAACGAATAAAAATTTTAGAGTGAATTACATTTTTGGTCTCTCATGAATGTATGGATTTCACTTTTCGTCCCTCCAGTTCTGAAAGTACATTGATGGTCCCTAAAAGCGAGATATGATGCCCAAACTCGTCCCTGGCGCTAACGCCGTTAGTCTAGGCTCCGTTAGAGCAGCCATGTGCCCCTCACGTGAGGGGCATTTTGGTCTTTTTACCCTTTTCTTCTTCACCCACACCACCATCACCACCTGCCGTCATCAGCCCCCTTCCAAACTCCACCTGCCACCACCCACCGCCACCGCCCGCCACCACCAGCCACCACCACCCAACGGTGGGTGACATCGGAAGGGACGAAGCTCAGGAGGAGGGTTCGTAGAATCACCCACCTATGAACTTCTGAATTCACCCTTTTCACCTTCCTCCCGTTTTCCCCACTCGCCGCCGTTAACCACCATGGAAGACACCGCTTATGATCGTTTTCCGATCACCTTAAACCCTACTGCACAAGAATTCTGACCAACATACCCTTTGCCTAATAATTTACCTCCCCTCCTACCCCACACTTACTACTCATACAACTTCTACGGTCCTCCACCACCGCTACCACCACCGCCGGCGGCGGTTTACGTCAAACCTCTTCCTCTTCAGGAACAACACATGCAACAACAGTGTCGTTTAAGGAAACACTTCGATTCACTCACGTTGTCGTCGAACAATTCGGTTTCGCCGTATAATTATCATACAAACAATTATAACTTACCACCTCCGCTGCCTCCGTCGGCGGCTGGACTCGTCGGCGGTCGCGCTGTTTGGGCGCAGTTCACGTTTCCGGTCGTCGTCGGACTCCCCGACGGCTACAACAAAGGCACGATCGTTAATATTCTTTCATATTAATCAAAATGTTTTGATTTTGTGTTGGGTAATTATGGAATTGAAGGGTGTGTGAAGGAATTAAGAAGGACGCCATTGAAGAAAAACCAAAAGTTTGTAGAGTTTTACGACACACGAGATGCAGCGAAAGCTTTAATTAACATCACCGTTGGGTGGTGGTGGCTAGCGGTGGCAGTGGGTGGTGGCAGGTGGAGTATGGGAGGGGGCTGATGACGGCAGGTGGTGTGGGTGAAGAAGAAAAGGGTAAAAAGACCAAAATGCCCCTCACGTGAGGGGCACATGGTTGCTCTAACGGAGTCTAGACTAACGACGTTAGCGCCAGAGACGAGTTTGGGCACCATATCTCGCTTTTAGGGACCACCAATGTACTTTCAGAACTGGAGAGACGAAAAGTGAAATACAGACATTCATGAGGAACCAAAAACGTAATTCACTCAAAATTTTATCTAATGGAGCACTTTTCATAATAAATAATGTAACTCAAAACTAAGTACATGTGATATTCCATCTTCAACGTTGATATCGTCATAAATAAAACGTGTGATTGTTGCTGTAGGTTTTGACTAACTATAAACTATACTTTGAAGCTTTTTCTTATCAATTTGCATTTGTCGACTTTCTCATAAGGTATTTATATAACAATAAATTTTAAATAAAAATTGCACATGAGTAATTGTTACCAAAACTTAGAAATTAAAAAAAAAAATTGTGCATAACACATAAGATTATTTCCTTATATTTTTATTAAAAGTTCTAAACATATATATATATATATATATATCATTTAATCATACATTCATGTAATTATGCCACAACATTTAACATGATATGTATAATTCATTCAGATTTTATAATATTTAACAAATACATACCTAAAACAACTTATAAACATATGAGCTAAAATCATGATCCTAATTAAATATTTGCAATAAAATTATTAACAAAGAGGAAAATGAAGAAAGAAAAGAGTACATGCTCTCAACATTGCATGGCTTAAGTCAATAGTTGACTTCATCCTAAACGTGCCCTCAACATAACATGGTTTAAAAAGGTCAAAGTTTGACCTCCCATGCAACTATATATAGCTACCGCCAATTACTTCCCAAAAACCACAAAATGGATCGGCTTCCTCGATCCGGTAGCCGTCGACCTCCATCACCATCACCATCAGCTGCCGGAAAACAACATCTACCACGCCTCATACGTTGCAATAGCGAGAATCCAACCTCATCTCCACCAGCTACGACAATATTATACAACAAATCAAACACCAAATGCCGCTCCAGATCCACCGCTAAAACTACAACTTATAAGGATGCGGAGGTGAACAATTTCATGATCCACTTTCAGAATCCGATGACCATAAATACAAAGAAGATCAAGCTGGCACAAGACCTCGGCAACAATATTAGGAAAAAACCTACATCTCCTTCCGCATGGGCTCTGTCCCCAGGGCGAGCGACGCCTTGTTCAATGGCGGTGCCGGCAAAACCTCCAAGTCCCGGTGGTAGTAGTGGAATCGGTGGAGTTTTAAAGTACTTTAGGCCTAAGAAGAAAGTGGCTTCGTCGGAAGAAGCAGATTGGCGTTGTTCTAAATTGATGAATAATCGACTATTGCAATGGAGGTTTGCTAATGCTAGAGCTGAGACCACCATGTCTGTCATTCAAATTGTTGCAGAGGTAATTATCACCCATGGATTCATGTTTTTCTAACTCGGATACATGTTACACTTGTAATATATTTTTTAATACTCCGTCTATTATAATACTCAACAAGAATTTAAAATACATGCCCAATATATACGTAAAAACGTAACGTGTTATCTCGGTTCTTTTTTGATGTAGTTGTCAAGTTATATCGCCATTTTAATTTTGTTAACAACGAAATCAGCCAATGCAAATAATAGTTGTCTTTGATGGTTTTATGGGTCCCACTTGTCATGGGTGTGTTATAAATAGGTATGTACAAGTAGTATTTGGGTATTTTGCATTGATAAGTGTAACTTTATGCAGAAGAAAGTGTTCAATGCATGGATAAAGATACTTGCTATAAGAAACTCAAACATGGTAAAGCGAATGGAAGTGCAAAAGCTCAAAAATGACATCAAATTGTATCATATTATGAACTCGCAATTATTCTTGCTAGAAAAATGGTCGAGATTGGAGGCTAAAAACTTTGAAGCAGTAGGTCGAGTAGTTAGAAAATTGTCAGTGGCATCGGTGAATATCCCATTGGTCGATGATTCCAAGGTATTGTTTAATTTATTACAATCTTTTTTACATTGCCACTTAAAAGAATTAATATGTTTTTTCAACTTTACATATATAAAATAGCACTTTTTCTTCAAAGTCTTATTTTCATCGTGTGCAATACATACAATGCTACCAACAGGGTTTGGAACTAATCATAATAGTAATACGTAGGGAGATGTTTTTGCGGTTTGTGATGTACTGGACAACGCCACAAGACTTTTGGAAGATATAGAATCAACAATCACAAAATTATATTATCAGGTATGTATTTTCTTTTGGTTGAGATACAACTATACAGACATAACATTTTTATGAAACATGCAAGATGTATGACTTTTGAAACAGGCTGAGAACTCGTGCTATCTATTAACCGAGCTTTCTATTATCGCGAAACAAGAAAAAGAGTCTTTAACAGAGTTACAAACATGGATGTTCGTTGTTGCCTCATTAAAGGTGAACATTTATGTGATAAATTAAAAACTTTACCCATAGCCCGAAACATAGAAATTAAGAAAGGTTGTTCTTTATTAACATATATATTTTTTGATATAAAGTTTGATTTGGTACAGGAAAAAGAAACAAGTTTGAGAGCTCATATAATCCAAGACAAGTGAAGATTCTTTTGTGTTGTATGCCTAGTACCACCATTTTTTAAAACTTGGTTTGAGCTTAACTTGTTGCATACATATTCATGACACTAAAAGAGGGTTTTGAAATTTATTGATTTGCATCTTGCTATTTATATGGAGTTGTTTAAAGAGCAATGCTCAAAAGAAATCAGACACACAAGTCATTCTTAAAATTGTGCACAATGACAAGATTTGTAGGTTCTCAAACTTCTCCATAGCAAGTTAGCAATTACTAGCTTTTGAGGTAAAAGTGGAAAGACAAACATCTTGTAAATTGTGTGGTGGACATCTCTACTCTCCAACATAAAAATAATAAAGATAAATTTCATGTCTTGTTAAAAGATATGTAAATATTTTGATTATAAATAAAGCACAAGTACTCTATGGCAAATTGCTGTAAGATCAACCTTTTTTAGCATGTAAACAAGACATAAGGCATCAAATGACAAAATCAAAGATCAAGTTCAGACCATAAACATCTGGAAGAAATGTGTCCAATATCCCGAAACACACACAAGTTGTTTAACAACTAACAAAAAAACAAGCAGATAACAATAATAGTAATAGTCTTTCAACGGTAACGACGAAGAGATAGAGTGTTGTTCCTCTTCCAGGTTGCCCTTCTTGATGGACGTGCCTTGTGATTCAAGTGTCCCTTGCCACGTAGACCTCTGTATTTCTTGCCCGCAGATGTCAGTCCTCGAAGCTCTCTGTGCTTGTGCACTGGGTTGCAGATCCAGTTGATGCGTGGATCATTACGGATAGCAGCATGGGCAGGGTCCACCAATATCACCTCAAAGTACTTGTAAGTTGAGTCCTGCATCCCAGACCATAATTTCAAATTACCACGACTTATTGGCCAAAATGTTCCAAAATTTCTTAACCTAGTCACAATTAAATACCAAATTTTTTGAATCTTTCTGCCCTGAACTTATTTTGCAAAATCCAACATTTTAATATAACATCAATACTAATGTTTCTGTGGGATCTGCTGGGTTCATTCAGTTCGATTTGCAATGTTTATACAACATGTGAAGATGGAAAAAAACGTCTCATAAAAAGGAAGTGGTTAGAATACCTCATTGAGCCAGTAAGAGTTGAGAACCTTAAGACCGCCCAATTTCCTTCCAGCACGCTCCTCAGCAACAGACCTCTTGCTGCGCTGGAATTTCAATTGGGTAACACCCTGGTTGGTTGGCTTTCCATACACAATACCCTTGGGAACTGGCCTCTTCCTTCCACCACGTCTCACACGTACACGATAGATTACATAACCCTGCAAAGATTTCAATGAACTCAGAAACTGGTTTTTAGATGTCTAATGATATTATCGACGAGGCCAGTAACTTATATAAACAAAACTAATAAAACAACCTCATTTGCATCATGGTTGGTAAACAAGAAGTGAAACCTATTTAATAAGCATGAATAAAATTACTCATAAAGTTTTCTGAAAACGTAGCAGATCAATTAGAAATTATCTTGGTTGAAAAAGATGTGATATTTAAAACCAAATGAACAGTGACTGCAATCTAGGCATGACAACATAGGAAACACCTTGATGTTAATTGATGCCATACAGTGTATAAAAAGGACAAACACATAATTTCATTCATGCCATCAATTAACATCAAATCAGAATCAGTTTTCAATACCAAAATGTAATTTGCGTGTCTACATACAACACAAGACCAACACTATTTGCTGCTCTAGCTAGGCATTCTGATTTGCAAAAGTATATCAAGGTATTCAAAACGCAAAGAAAATGATTAAGGTCCTGGCCTCTTATAACAAACAAATAACTTATAACACAATTCATCTTCTTGAATACAAATACGTACACCAACTGTAAACATTCTTCAACATCCAAAAAGAAAACTTACATTCAATTACACAATGAATTTCATATCAACACAGCTATTATTCTTAACTTGCACATATACAATATTGACTTGTGATATACATCATGATTTATAACAACTAAGAAGACATTGCAATTTATGAATATCCACTGTTGAAAAGAAGCGTTTTGACTGTCGGATTTATTCAAATATCCAAAATACCATTCAAGACATGAGCTAGGAAATAGAATCATTAAATAAATTTAATCATCTAAACTCAGAAACGATCAAATTGAGCAAATGGGAAGAAAATAGGTTAAAAATATTCACACAAACTATTTTCATGGGATTGGGAACAATAGTGAACTCTTCTGATCAATCATCAATGTTATCTTAAACATTTTCATAATTCCCAACCTTCAAAAACGAAATCTTAAACCTAAATATTGGTTGAATCAAATAATATGCATACAGCAGTAATCATGTAGAAATCCGGAAACATTATTAAAATGCATACATTAGTGTATCTGTGAGTTGAAAAAGTACCTGCTTGGCTTTGTAACCCATACGACGAGCCTTATCGGGTCTAGTGGGATGAGTGACCCGGACAATGGAAGGAAGCTGGCGGTACTCCCAGCACCTGACCCTCTGCATAAATCTCATGACATCGGACTGCTTCTTCCTCCATAGCTCCGACACATAGGTATAGGCACCTGTTAAGCACCATAAACATTTCAACTAATCAAAACAAATGAAAAATTCACAAAATACAAGGAATACAAACACGATTTGGCATGATACATATAAGATGGATTTGCAGAACAGTAGATGATGGAGAGAAGGCATACCCATTGTTGCTCTGTCTCGTTGGTAAGAACCGCACAGGGAGGGAAGGCTGCTATTGAGCGTTAAAAATGACGATGTGCCTGCTGCCAGGGTTAGGGTTTTAGTATAGAATTCATTGGGCTTCGGTCCATAGGTTTCTGTTTCTATTGGGCCGAACCCATTAGTCCAAATTCTTTCAATCATCGTTGGTATATAATAATACTAGAGTAGAGGTCTCCAATTTTTGTAATATATATAGAAATACAACTATAAATAAATTTGCTTGGCTTTGTTAATGGCTCTAACCATTCGTTTATTGATGAACCTTTAGTCATGTTTTACCACATTATGGTCTTTAAATTGCAACAAGAAAATATCAACCCAAGTTGATATAATTCCTCTCTTAGAGTAAGTAATAGAAAGTTTAAATTGCATGAAATCTGTATTCTAAAACGTATAATAGTGTATCATTGTTATTTTAGGCAATTGATCTTTCAAAGATACTAGTTTATCTTTTCTTATACTTGTAGTAGTAGTAGTAGGTACTATGTACATAAATATGTCTAACAATACATATGTTGGTTGTTTTTTTAGAAATACTAAATAGACGATGGTGGAGCTTTTGTGATTATTCACCAAGTAATAAATTTAAATTCAAATTCTTTATTTTTTTTTTTAAATACCATAGTTCCGGATCAAATTAACCCATATGCTCGTAAAGAAAAGGAAGTTGTTGAGAAAACTTTAACCATGTAAACAAAGTCAGGTATGCAATATATCTAATATGTTGTTAATTGTTTAACATGTATTAATCCTTTGTTTTTTTTTTGACAAATCAAAAAATGCATCAACTACCGCATACAACAAGGCTATGTTTAAGTTGAATAAAATAAAAATATTTTACCATCTTCATTATACACAAGACAAGATTACAATTTTAACCAAACAAAAACAACAACTATATATTAAATAGAATACTTCCAACAATTTACACCATAGGACTTGGCACCTATTTACGATAATCAATTTAAACCACCGCTTTAGCTTTGCACCATTCCCTGATTAAGGTAAACATGACACCACAAGTACGCACATCACTTGAAGAAGAAGAAGAAGAAGAAGAAAAGAACATCACATTTCAAAGTGTTGACTTTAAATCAGGTACTGGAGCTCCCCCCGAGGTCAAAGTCCATGGTGTAATCGTATTCGATGGTTGGAATGACAGTAGCAACAAATTTCAAGAATAAGAAGAGATACCTACACACCACAAAATGCAGCCAGATAAATAGCAGCAACAAGTTTCAATAAAAACATATATATATGTAAATTAAGAGAAACCTATATGACATAATAATAAACCAATAAAAGAAATCTAGACCTGCCATGTCGAAAACATAGCTCATAGTGATGCTCTAAAGCCTCTCAATGGTTCAACCTCAGTTTCTCTAACATATAGCCAATATTTGGCAACCATAATCAAACTTTTTTTTTTCAGCTTATAGCTTGTTAAAACGCTACTTCCCAAGGGCCTTTTTTTGTTTTCTTTCAATTATGTCATTTATATTTTCCAACTAATCTTTTTAACATGTCCTTTTGGGTCCCCTTCTGTATTGTTGTCTAGCTTATTGGTGATTCCAAACATCATCTTAAATTTCACTACAATTTACCTCTGGAAGTTATTGGTGATTCCATAATTACTCAAGGAAGAGCAGAAAGAAAAAAATTACTTGTCAACTTGTGGCTCAAATCCTCCAGCTATCAGTGGTTCAATTAGTTTCTTCATCACAGCTGCATGTTTGCATGGATGTACAGATGCATGTTTCCTGGGTAAGTGTGGATGGTCTTCGATAGTTACCTGACCATGATAAACTTCAGTACCAGCAGAAAAAAAAATACCCTATGGAACTAAACTAGAAGCAAACAGAATCACAAAGTTGTTCAATTTAACATTTATCAGATTGGAAGTTCAAATTTTTTTATGATGGTTTGAAACTGAAGAAAAGGTACACTGAAAGATCGTCTTAGCATATCAACAGAAAGATTTGAGATGTCCAATACTTTGTGGTTAACAAGCATGTACTGCTTACCGTTTTGCGGGCATGATCTTGACTGACATCTTCAAGAACTAATTCTGGCTCAAGAAGCATCCTTGACTGTAATTTACAATTGGCCAAGTGTTAGATTGAGCAAATAGATTCAGCTCATAAATTTAAATATTCAATGCATATGTTTAGAATCCTCGATGAATGCCATAGAGGTATAGAGCAGATATTATGTTAACAGTTCCACTGTATCTAAATAAGATGATCCCTTAAGGAAACACACAACTGATATAAATTGGCTTGAATTTCACAAAGATACTCCTCCAGTCAGATGATCAAATTGAGTAACAAAAAGTGGATGCAAGATACAAGGGTGTAGCTGTCTTTTGTTTTGAGAGGCCAGACCCTCTCCAAGGCTTTTGTCCAAAACTGAATAACAAAAAATACAGATACCCCCCTTAGGCCTTCCCCTATCTTATTTATAAAAGCTAAACAGAAACTCCCGCCCAAACTAACCCTTCCCCGGTTCCCCCTACAACCTCTAGACCCTTCTGGAATGTTATTGTACTACTCACGCCTCATCTGTACAACTAATATTACAACAACATCCAGCAAAACAAGGACTCAAACTAGGGAAGTGCGTTGAGAATTTGAAATACGAATTTCAAGCCTCTAGTCATCGAAATAAATGCCGGCAAACCGGAGGGTCTCCTCTCTTAACATCAAATAGCTGGAAATCAAAAGGTATACCCACAATTTTCATCATCATGCAACCCTCCTCTTCAACAGATCACCATAAGGGACCTGCCATCACTGTTTACCACCATAACCGTCAACTGCAATCAATTACTTTGGTTATCTCTTCGGCCTGTCTCCTCAATTGGCCACTGCCAACGACCTCACAACTATTCACCACCGTCAGTTGTCTTTGGCTTGCCTCTTCACAGAAAGTAGGTGGCCATTGACAACATCTATTCAACTCAAATTGGCCACTGCCAAGGAAAAAACCCACACCACAACCTTCAGCATATATGGCCCACCTTAAAACCTTCACCATCTACCCTTAAACCTCAGCGGCCTTCAGTTGAGGTTATAACCATCACCAGCCTCAGAGGTATTCCACCGGACCTCAGCAACCAATGGCAAAAATCCCTTGATTTTTTTAAAGCCGCCATTAACATTGAAGGACATCCCAAAGACAGTCTTCACTGCATTGGGTGATTCTGCCGGAACAAGAATGGATTCAATTTGCTCGCTGGAATCCATGATTTGGGTGGTACCATTGTTGACCTTCAAGATCTCAACATTGTTCGATTGGAAGGCATCTTAAATCTCACTATTTATTTATTATTTTAGCTTTACACTGGTGATTTGCTCTTCAATCATAGTTCAAGTAGTTTGGGTGGTTTACAAGTTTCAGTCACCCTTCTCGCTTCAATTCGGCGTGTTGAGACTTTACCTGTGTTCGATTAGAGGTTCAGTTGATATTAATTTTTTTGCTGGGAGTAATTCACCAATTCGGTGTTGGATATCATGTTGGTGATCCTTCAATTTGTTGGTGCTGATTCTTTCAATTGCCTCATTTGATTCAGTCTTCTCTGCTATCCCATGATGCAATCCTAGGATACAAAATCCGCTACCAAACTGGTATCAGCTAGAAAATCAGTTTTTTTTTCCAATGACTAACTTCTCGCAGTTAGGATCAGTGTTCAGTTGTGTTATTTTAACCCAATCATGGTTCATCAGGTTGCTTATGGGATCCATATGTAATCTGAGGATCACTTCAGCAGTTGAAACTTGGGATTTAACAGTTGGCCATCCAATCCTTCAATCTGGTGACCGATCTTATCCACTCAACTCGCTGACAGCAACCCACAACACATCTTGCATCTTTCTTAAGGTCTAGGGAGAACAAGGATTTTTGGTACAGTTGTAGCTGACACAATGAGGAAACCTTTTTGAGGAGGGTTCAAGCTGTTGGAGAACCAAATCTCATCATAAACTTATTTTGTATCCCAATTTGTGGCTTTATGCAGATAGAATTCACAATGATATTGCCTTGGTGTTCTCACAGGAATGTGTAGGACTTATGCCTCAACAAGCCTTAAAGAAAAATTTCACAGCATTGGCAGCCTCCAAAACAGAAAAGGACTTACGTTTCGTAGTAGGGCCAAATAGTAGGTCTTTGTAGTTTGCAAGTCTAATCAATTTCATGTATGCATTCAATGCAAGTCTAAATAATATTTCCATTTACTTCAATCTGTAATTCTTCAACCCATTTTGAAGTATTTTAATACTTCCACCCAAAAAAAGAACTAGATTCAGACACACAGGTGCACCTGGTCTATATCTGACTATGTATGTACGATGTAGATCTTTAATAGGATGCAACCTACACTAAAAACAAATTTTCTCTAATATTGCACTACTTTTTTGCAACTTTTGTTGTCAATCTATTAATCTATTTAGCACAACAACATTGAATAACCTGAGACCTTCAGCTTTCCTACCAATTCATAGCATGTGAAGCAAACACGGCAATTACATAACTAAATTCAAGTTTACACATTATATTGATGTTTCTAACCTCATCATAACCAGTAAGCCACACACGAGGAGTTTGATAATATTTATCATACCTGGAAGAAAGGAAGAAAAAGGAGAATGGAACATCAGATCATAAATAGCAAACTAAAACAAATGAAAGTTCCATCATAAACAGCAAATCCATGAGAACTAAAACAGCATACACAGTTACACACACATATTAGAACTAAAATAGAATGAATGGAATCGAACTTACGTGATGCTGACATCATAAGTTCGAGTTCGTAAAATGTTGTCATCATCAGGCTCATGAGCAACAAGATATGTCGTCTGAAGGGTTGCCTGAATATTGCAACATACAAATTCATGTGTGGAAGAGAAATCATCAGAGCTCTATTCTCATCACACTATTTTTTGTTTCTAACCATTTAATAGGGCTCCCTCAAACTCCTAACGAATTTAGTCTATGACTGGTTTCCAGTTGAATTTTTCAAATATATATTTCACCATAGCACCAATCCCTTTGATTATGGAAGAGCAACTTTCACATACCCTATCACATGACCTTAAGCCACCACATAGTATAGACAAGAAGTTGACACTTGTCTTAATATGTTTGTTTCCTCGAACCACATTGTCTAAACTAAACAAAGGATAAGTCCTACAAGCCAAATTATTGCACTGAAACTAGATTATAAATAACAGTAAGAGATAGCATGTATCTTACAGGATCTGACTCAATAAGGTTGTCCGGTTCTTCAAACTCTTCCATGTCTGGGATGTCCTCTTCCTCCTCATTGCCAAAATATGAAGAAATTGACTGGATGGTGTTCTTCTTGCTAATTTCTAGGGTCTCCATAGAAGGAACATTCTCCTCCTCGTCACCCTTGGTATCTATATAGATAGTCAGACCAAGTTCAAAACATAAACAAAGTTCATCCTACAGATCTCAAGAAGGCTCTACATACCTTTTGGTTGTCCATGAGTAGCCAACCAACCATCATTATCGTCATCATCGAGCAATATCTCACCTCCTGCAGCTTCATACTCTTCTTGTATTGATGCAACTCTTCGCAAACAAGGAACTGAATGAAGTTCATATTAAACTTACAAGAGATATTACTTAAATAATGTTATGTGACTAATTTGTGTCCATGTGGAGAAGGGGAGAGGTAAAGGGGAACCCAAGGCAAATTATGTGACAAAGATAAATACTTTTTTTACTTTCTAAGCCAAAGAGGATATATGCAACGACATTTCTTGAATGAACAACACAATGAGAAAGAAGCAGATCCAAGATTTGCATAAGAACAATAGGCCATTCTGGTTTAACTTTTCTTCCATGCCATTCACAATGAAAGTTTGGTCTTTCTATGGTAAGCCTCCTCCACCAGAATCGTGTCACTGGGTGCAGAAACCACTCCTCCCCTCCCCCCACGCACGCACACACAAATTTTCACCACCTACCCCAAATGACAAATGTTATAGCATTTTTTTTCCAAATGACCCCCAAGTCCCCAACCCCCTCTGAAATGATTGAACAGTTGTGTAGCTTACCAAAGAAACAAATCAATGGTTAAAAGGAAGGGGGAAGCAATCCACCAAAAGATTGGGAACACAAACCCTAGAAGAAGAAATCATGCCAGCGAGAGGGTGAATATCTTGATGCAGAAACCCCTATACAGATTTTGCAAGATGGCAAACTACATGTTTGAAATTACGTTAAGATTCAAAGATAGTTAATGTTAACTATAACTATTCATTGTTTCCTTTTGTATAGTTCATAAGCATGCATATGAGTTATATGACCCTTAGAAGATGGAGAACTCATGTACGAAAAGAAAAGACAAGAATTAACAATACAAGGATAATTCATTTAAAATCTGAATTCAAGCATCAGGACAACAGGCAACATTATTTTACCATTTCTAGTGATCAAAAATTGTTTATCAGCCGGCAAATATGACTTCCTCTTGTTTGAATCACCTGATTCCCTAACAAAGAAATAAACAAAGCGAAAGTGAGTAGTAAGCTCGAATATCATGTAAGAAATCACCCATTCCTCTTCTAATGAGGTGCAGTAGTCCTGCCTAGTCATCAGCTTGTGTTCACTCATTCTAGAGAGCTCATGAATAATGCATATATTTTCAGCAGTCATAAATTGTTTTTATAAAAATACCTCATTCTTGTTTTTCAAGTCAGACTAAAGCTCATTGAAAAAGAACTTCTAGAGAGAACACATGTTTAAAGTTTAAGGCCTTACAGAACCTAAATGAATAAAGTCCTAGAGTGTAAATTGTAATGTGTATATTTCATCGGCCACAAATTAATTTTACAAAAAATTATCAGGATTCCCAAGGAAATAGGAATGTAACGAATTAAATTTGGCCAATATATCTAACCCAATTATAGTAGCTCAATTCAAATTTCCAAAGTACCTCCTAACATTTGAGGAAGCGAGAAGCACTTTTAGAGCAATATTGGACATTTTCTTTCGCATATATACCATCAAGCAGTTTCAAACCTTTTAATTGATAAGAATAGGAAAACGTAATTATTGAAATAGTCAAACGTAACAGACTGTGGAGGAACAAGAGGCAAAACCAATGTCTATCAGTATAATGTTCCATTATGGGAGGATAAAAGAGAAGCCAATTGACAGTATAACTAAGTCAATAACTTGTGTGATCATGAGCATAAGCTTTCTGTATATGTTACTCATGTCTTCCATCACTTACTAATAGATAGGGTATGAATTAGAGGGCTACGCGATGTTTGCTAATGTCATATTTAATATATGACAAAATACTACACTCAATAAAGCTTTGAGATATCGAAAACTTTGTACAAGTTATAGCATCAATGATGTCCTAGAAAACAAAAAAAAACTGTTCCTGTTCTCTTTAAACAGCTTGCAGTTACAGCAGAACACTTCCACCTCTTGTATAAACACAGACAGACCTACCATCCAATTGCATAGACACATACTAAATCCATGTGAGCTAACTGCTGGTCTAAAGTTGCAGTTCCACAACCTGCTTCTGCCATGGTAGCAAGTTGGTGTCATGCTTTTATGCAAGACGAAAAACTTGAACCGACTGACAGAAAGCAGTAGTACCAACTGCCTGTGTTGCAGCATGTAATGTAATTAATACTTGCTCATAAAACCTTTAAGCAACTTATTCCAGTTTTGATTCACAATATGTATAGCATAATGGAGTTATAAGATTGTCTTCCTCGTTAACAAGCACGAGTAGATCCCAGTTTCTAGGCAAGTTACTTGTTTTACCCTCCAAATCAATACCCCTTGTAATAACATTGATCGTGATTCAAAATATTCGATGGACAACGTTGAATAATTAAAGGAAAGGGAAAGTGAATCTACCATGACCAAGTAGGACATTTGGACACGAGATTGTCTCCAGCGATGACGAATTCGTTAACGCTAAGCACGCCTTTCTCTTTGAAAGCAGATACAGTCCTAGGGTTTGTGATCCTCTCTACCGTACCTTTGAATGCCTCATGAAGCTTTTGCGATAAAACCATCTTCGATCAACACACCAAAATAGGATTCGAATCGAATCGAGCAACGAATATATACAAAATTAGAAAGAGGATGGATCAAAAATCAGATTTTGGATTTGGATTTGCGTAGTAAGGTGGGTTTACGTTAATCACTACAAACTCCAAAGGGATGACGGGCAACGTTATAAACCTTCAATTTTTTTATCAATTATGTACGATTTGGTTGTTGTAGGATTATGTTTCATCATCAAAAAAAAGAAATGATTGACATAATATTTTCCTAGTATTATAATTTAGTGAATTTAATTAAAATACCCTTTTTTGAAAAATCAGTACCCAAAATGCCCTAAATCTTATAATTTTTGCCAAAATACCCCCTAGGTCCGCGTTTTGGGTCAAAACGCGGGTTGGATCCGCGTTTCCACTGTTGAACGCGGACATGGGGTGGAGAACGCGGACATGGCTCAATTGAAATGTGAAATTTAATATATATTTACACTTTATACCCCTATAATTATTTAGTTAGTTTATTTTATACCTTTTACTTTTCTATTTTTCATTTTTCATTTTTATCATATTAACACATAAAATCGTATATTAACTAAAATACGTTAAAATAATACGTTTTAATTTTAAAAAGTTACACCATTATAATCGTCTCTTCGAAACCTTCGAAATGAGCCCAATATTGAATATTTTTGGATTTAATTATTTAATTATATATCATATGTACTACACAAAACGTATGAAACATATGCATATGCTATTTTTCTTTTTTACCATAAAACGCAAAACGTATTATATATCACATCTACTACATATTTTTGGACAAAGTATTTATAATTTATGTTATTCTTCTTTTTACCATTTACTAATAACGATATGTTTAGTCCAATGATAGAATATCGTTATTTTTACTAAAATATCGTTATTTTTAATCCAATGGTAGAATATCGTTATTTTTAATAAAATATCGTTATTTTTAGTCCAATGGTATAATATCGTTATTTTTATTAAAATATCGTTATTTTTAGTCCAATGGTATAATATCGTTATTTTTACCATAAAACGTATTTGGACAAATTATTTATAATTTATGTTATTCTTCTTTTTACCATTTTACTAATAACGATATGTTAGTAAAAATAACGATATTCTACCATTGGACTAAAAATATCGTTATTCTACTAAAAATATCGCTATTCTACCATTTTAGTAAAAATAACGATATTATACCATTGGACTAAAAATAACGATATTTGAGTAAAAATAACGATATTCTACCATTGGACTAAAAATATCGTTATTCTACTAAAAATATCGCTATTCTACCATTTTAGTAAAAATAACGATATTATACCATTGGACTAAAAATAACGATATTTTAGTAAAAATAACGATATTATACCATTGGACTAAAAATAACGATATTTTAGTAAAAATAACGATATTTTACCATTGGACTAAAAATAACGATATTTTAGTAAAAATAACGATATTCTACCATTGGACTAAACATATCGTTATTAGTAAAATGGTAAAAAGAAGAATAACATAAATTATAAATACTTTGTCCAAAAATATGTAATAGATGTGATATATAATACGTTTTGCGTTTTATGGTAAAAAAGAAAAATAGCATATGCATATGTTTCATACGTTTTATGTAGTACATATGATATATAATTAAATAATTAAATCCAAAAATATTCAATATTGGGCTCATTTCGAAGGTTTCGAAGAGACGATTATAATGGTGTAACTTTTTAAAATTAAAACGTATTATTTTAACGTATTTTAGTTAATATACGATTTTATGTGTTAATATGATAAAAATGAAAAATGAAAAATAGAAAAGTAAAAGGTATAAAATAAACTAACTAAATAATTATAGGGGTATAAAGTGTAAATATATATTAAATTTCACATTTCAATTGAGCCATGTCCGCGTTTTTTGTCACATGTCCGCAGTCTCCACCCCATGTCCGCGTTCAACAGTGGAAACGCGGATCCAACCCGCGTTTTGACCCAAAACGCGGACCTAGGGGGTATTTTGGCAAAAATTACAAGATTTAGGGCATTTTGGGTACTGATTTTTCAAAAAAGGGTATTTTAATTAAATTCCCTATAATTTATCATAATGAATGTTTCCTTTTCTTTGTAAACTCCTCCCTATTTAAAGGGCTTATGATTAATGAGAATTATAGATTTCATTGTCTCTCTATTCTATTGTTATTTTGTTTGGATTTTCCTTTAACACGTTATGAGCACGTACGCTCCTTACAACAAAGTAATCACGAAATCAAGCTAAAATTCGGCATTTGAGGTAAATTTTATATGTCTAAGTTTTAAAACTTCAGCATATCATGTTTTATGATATGAACAAATATGATAATTTTTAAGAATATGGTTTTTCTCTATATGTTTAAATATATTATCATTCTACTGTACTTTATGTTATAGACGTAAATTATGATTTGTCAATCTCATGAAATCCTAATTCACATATTGTTTTTTTATGCTTATAAAAATTGCATAATATGTGATATCATGATGCATTCAATTTAAAACAAAATACATGGAATTGTTCATATATATATATATGTTTTTTTTTTAGAATACTAAATTGTTATCAGCAATTTTCGTTTTTCTTCTTTATCACTTATTGGTAGATAGATTGGTTAATATAATATTTTTTTATTACTGCTAAAATAAATAAATAAAACCTAGTCTTTAATATGTTTGTTTTACGAGTAATTTGTATTGATGGATTAATTTATTTTTATTTAACATTATGTTTATTAATTGCATATTTCATTATTCGTAAAAAAAAATCTAATTATATATATGAGTAATCATTTTATATTTTTCTTGTAAATCTACCTTTTAATATAAATAATAATGATATATTTGTTATAAATTTATTTCTTAATTGATAAGGAGTTTATAGTTTATTCTTTTTATTAAACTGATTTTCTTTCCATAACAAATAATACTATAATATGGTTATGTTTTAAAATCATTAGATCTCCTCGATAACGTACACATTATATTTACTTTGTTGGTTAATTTGATTGGTTAAAATTATTTAGGCGAATATTACATTATTTATTTAGGCCCACTGCCATAAATTATTTTAGATGTTTACGTTTATTCAAATCTATGTTTAATTTTATTTATTTATTTGCTTAGTCATAAATCATAATTAATTGGAAGTTACACTCCCACCCCTATACTGTCTTGTTTTGCTCTTTTGCCCAAGCTATTAAAATCTTATAATGTATGATATTAAGTCGTTCTTAAATACATAAGTATGTTTGTCTTGATCATAAATCGTAATATTCTTTTGGTTTCTTGCCAAAAGCTCCTAAAATACCAATATGATCTTAATTTCGTTTGAATTTGATCTCCCACACAATATATTCAATGAATAGCTTAATTATAAGTTCATACTTATAATTCCAATCATATAATTAAGTTTTTAGAAGTTACACTTCCAACCTTCATATATTTTGGTATTTTTCCAAAAGTTCCAAAAATATTATTAATATGTTAAAAGTTTGATATCGACTTTATGTCAAAACCAATATTTATTGTCTCACGACAGAATCTCTCAAAATACCATTAAGGTATTAAAACATTGAGATTGGCCTAATATGCCAAACTCATGTCAATTTTTGGTCTCATGTCAAATGCTCTATAATTAACAATGTTATATTCAAGGTTTTCAATTTCTATACCAATTAACTTTTATAAAACCTTCAAACACACAAGTTTTATAACAATTAAACGTGCGGTAAAATAATACACTACCGTTTATTCGGTAGGTTTCAAAATTGATCGCCAACAATACGCATATAAAACCATTTCCAAAACTCATTTGATTAGTACACACTTTAATATGGGTAGAAATAAAAGATGTGTAGTAAAATTTTAAATGGACTACCATGGTCGTAACGTACATCAAATTATACTATAAATGTGAAAGTAATTTTCTGTACCAAGGCACGTGCAACAAAAGTTTGTACAACTCCCCAAGGGAAATTTCACGACTTCAATTTTAAAATCTTTTCCTTAAAAGAACGCAAGACATCGGGAGATAAAATTTCCAATAAGGTCTATATACGTCCGTTTATTTTCCCCAAAATTAATCGACACGATAGGAACGTAAATAAATTTTAAATCGAGTCCCAATTTTTGGGCCGCACATATGAAACACACTTACCCAACGCGGTAACAACAACGACATGCAAACCGAAAACTCATTTCACGCATTGCGGAAACTTATCACAACAAAGTTTACAATTGAAACACGTTTAAATAAACAGTTCTATCTGAAACAACATATAGTTTTTTTTTTTTTTTTTTTTTTTACAATTACTCACACCAACGGAATAATTTAATCCAAATGAAATTAGTATGCGACGAGTGACACTTGGATATAGCCTATAGATAAATCACGTGAAAATGAAATTTTCCCAAAACAACGCGTGGGATGACCGTCTATTACCAAAATTTATAAATCAACGCACACAATAATGTATGTATATACGTCCCAAAATTCATCTACGCGACGTAAAAAGTCGTAAGATAAGACACCATAAAACTCAATTGAATTTTTATAAAAACTCAATAACGTTAAAATCAAACGGTGTCAAAATTTTATTTCCCAACATAAATAAAAATAAAATAAAATAAAAACGTGATACGACAACAATTCCAAAATGTCAAACTCTAAATCGCAACGTAAGATAAAGTGACCATTTTCAACAAAACCTTCATGAGACACTATGCCTAAAAGTTCGTAAGTTTATACGCAATAAAATTGAAACTCACGCAACTCAAAGTACACTCACGCGCTCCAGAACGTCGTAAAACAATAATCCATAAAATTCAACGCGACTCGTACAGACTAAAATTCTCAAGAAAATTCCAACTCAAACATGGGACAACTCTTCCTTTAAAACCTTAACATACGCAGAGGAGATCCAATGTCAAGGTCAAAAATTCCACAACCACTTGCCCAATAACTCAAATAACATTAAAACACGGATATTACAATCTTTGAAAATGGCGTAAGACACGGAACGTGGACGAAGAGATTTTTAACAACAATGTGCAATAGCTTGCAATAAAACAATTTCATGCATGCTTAAACTCGAGGTTTAAAATCCAATGAGAAATAAATGCTTTGTCGAGACTTTATAATTTAGCTCACTTTTTGTTTGAGAACATGGGAAACACTTTGTGCAACTTATTTTAGAAATAAATTTAGTGCATGAAATTTGGTCGGCACTCGGCATCATAGGACTACACTCCTCCATTTTTCCGACAAACCATTGCCATAAGGATGCATCACACATCTTAGAGTCACCAACCCACTAATTTGGTTAACTTACAAAAACTCCTCGAAATAGAATCGGTCAAACAAACTTATAGTTCTAATTCAACCAATAATTCTGACTCGAAATGATCAACTTATAGCATCCATCGCGCTTAACTATCACTTCAACGTGACATTGCTATAGACATCGACCTTTCCTTAAATTACTCGCTTATAAACTTACTCACTACCCCAACGGTCATCATACCAAGGTAGTTCAAGTATACACATGTAACATGTAGGTTCACCATGACACTGGCCAGGTGCCATTATGAACGTACCATACATGATCATCCTTGCGATCCTTGACAAATTCCCCGTTTTTAGCGACTCGATCAACTCCAAGATATCTTATCTTAAGGTGCCTAATGTGCAACTTCATTTTCAATCACTTATAAGAACGCTAGTTTGAGTCTAGGCATCCAACTTGTAACACCCTAAATTATGGAAATAACAACTAATTTAAAAAAAATTCTAAATACACCAATAAATAAATCATCTACCACTACAATTTAATATTTAACCTCAATACACGCATTCTTTCTATATGAACAGTCTATAATAAAGACGGGTGCTACTAAAACCCAAAAGTATCGCTATCTCCAAACTGCGGAAGACTTCATCAAATGCTTACACTCATGAACCACTAAGCACATCCCTTCATACGACTGCTAGAACCGAACCCCCTTCTGGAACCTGATGCACATGCCAACAAATAAAAAGGTTAGGCTTAACGCCTAGTGAGCTCAATAGTTTTCAACATATATAAATAAATCGTTTAAAATGTAAGAATGCAATTAAAGTCATCATCTTTCAAAATGGTATGTTTTGCTTATGAAACAACTCATTTACCAATAAGTATATATTTTAAACGAAAGAGACACCACGTTGATCGCTAACCAAACCAAGATGTTTTACAGAAAGATTCCAATATAAAACGTCTTTCGTAAACTTATATTTAACTCAAAACTCACGCAACCATAAAATGAAAGGAAACCAAATACTGAAAACGTAGGAATGACGCATTCCATTCAAACCTTAATATACGTGGGGGAAACCCAATATTAAAGCCATCATTTATCGTCGACCACATAAAAACCCAATTTGGTAAAATACGACATTACCATATAAAACACCACGAATCAACGATGAAGAGACCCGTATACACTGAGAATAGAGTAACACGCAAGTAGGCCGTTCACGCGACTTCCTTATATGTCATCTAAACGTTTCCATCTTGGGTGGCGAGAACACGTGAATGGGGCCACCCGCGATGTTATTGGATTTCACCAACGTGCCCTGGTTCTAGTTCCCATGCCATAACAGACATCACAATCCTCGAACATGTTGCTGCCCCTTGCCATACTCCGTCGAGTTCCGCCCCGCGGTCTTACGAGCAACCGGGTGCCTAATCCAATCTAGACGAGTTCCAACTCTGCGGCTCAAACCACATATTCCTACTCGCTAGCAAACCCGAGCGGTCACTAAAAGTAACCCAAAACCTTAGGCCTTACACAACCAACAGACTTACGTGCCTATGGATCCATTACGACACTATCTAACATTACATGACTCCAAAAGAATGACCAAAGCACCCAAAGCATGTAACTCACCAATGACACAATTAATCGTCAACACTTAAAACCCACGACGGTTATAAATCTGGACAAATGTCCACACGACTCATTTAGTCAAAACCGAGCCAAAGGCCCAACACTCTACGTAAATCACCAACGAATCCTTTGTAAACATTAAAAACACGTTTAACCGACTAACGAAGACACAACGACCCAAAAGTGTAAAAATAACACAAACTCAACATTGTTTGAGGCAAACCATTTTCCCAAATAAACTCTTTACTCTTATTTCCCAAAATATTTCGTGACACAGATATGCACATTTTCCAAATAGACGTAAGAACAAAATCATGTAAATGACATTTACATCAAATGAACTCCATTTATATAAAAATACGTCAAAGAAACATGTCAATATGCCTAAAATCCCCAAGATGCATGTTTCATGAGTTTATAAAGATAAATATAACCAAATACTCAAACTTATCAGCAGTTAACAATTTGGTGTTAAACATAAACATTTTAAAAATAACCATTTTGGCATGTACACCGTTTTCATAAATCATCTTGAACTCACCTCGCTAGATTTAGGCTAAATCTAGATTTCTCCCCCAATTATAGCTCATTTGAAGAACACTTGGATTCTCAAGAGCAAACTTCCAAAACCTACATCCATACATATTCAACCACAAATAAACATAATCAACCACAAAGAATCGTTTCCCAAACCATCTACATGAATACCTCTATTACTACCGAAACCCTAACTTCCATAACCGAAGAGAATAGAAGATTACCTTAACCCAAGCTTGAATCCATCAACCAAAACACTTATAGTTCACCAAAATGGTTACAAAACTCCAATCTATGAAAGGGAGAACAAATGGTGGATGAAAACCAAGAAAACTTTGGGGAAGAAGATGAATAATGAGAGACGAGAAGCTTACCACCACCAAATACTATAGTATACTCCAATATACTTCCAATATCTTTCCATATCCTTGAAAAGTTCTCAAAAACGAAACCGTAGTAACTTGAATCGCCCAAATCGGAGTTGAAATGAGAGAGTTATGAAGAAATGAAGTATGGGGTTGAAAATCACGATTTTAACACCCTGAAACACCCAGGCGATTGTGTCAGGCTATAGTGACAATGTCATAATCGCCGGGCACAATCGCTGAGATTGTACCGAGTGTTTATGGGCTCCAGCGACCATGACAGGCGATTGTGACACTGTCACAATCGCCGGGCATTATAGCCTAGCGCGTACCGAAATTGTTTTGACCATAACTTCTTTGTTATAGCTCCGTTTTCGCTCTGGAAAGAACCGTTTGACTCGTAATTGAATCATTCATCCATCTAGACTATAAAATATAAGATTCAAGTCCAAAATCAAAAATCTTATTTTTCATTGATATATCGGTTTCTGTATTAACTTGAATTGATACCTCACGAAACTCAGGGTGTTACACAACTGTTTATATACCATCATGCTTAATGTACGAATCTAAGAGAAAACTAGACTGAAGGAAAAGTCTATGTATTGCAAAGAAACTGGTGCGTTGTACTATTTCCTTCGTCCTATTTTTTATCCCACTGGGTTTTTAATTTGGCGTAAGGTTTTAACGAGGCAACAATTGTGCACCTCTCTTTGACTCGGCACAAGGGGGAGTGTTGTAGGATTATGGGCCATCATCAAAAGGAAGTGATTGACATAATATTTTTCTAGTATTAGAATTTACCATAATGAATGTTTCATTTTCTTTGTAAACTCCTCCCTATTTAAAGGGCTTATGATTAATGAGAATTATAGATTTCATTGTCTCTCTATTTTATTGTTATTTTGTTTGGATTTTCCTTTAACACAATTCCTTTTATTTTAAGATTATTTCACTGTCGACCATATTTTATCTAATTTTTTTAGACAACTCCTAAGTAGGAAGGACAATGGACCGGTTTTGAGTTGGTTTTTAGGGTTTCTGTTTTCGAAACCGATAAATTTTTCAATCCCCGTAATCGTACCGATCGCCGTTGCGGATTTTATCGGGGATCCCCATCGGGTCCCCACGGTTTCCCAGATCCCTATTGGAGAACCCGTTAAGAAAAAAAAATCACCATTATCCATTGATTACCACTAAATTTGAACCGAAAAAAAAAGTTTAAAATTGGGTTTGGGCTTTTAATATATCTATACTATATTATAAAGATGACATAAAAAACTCTTAATTACAACTCACTAAGCTTTATGTACAATCATTTAAAGCTATCTACTTAAAATCTCTTAAAAATAACTACTAAAGCCTAATGTACTACCTGTAAAGCTTTTAACCCTAATTAATATATTTCATCCTTATCCCCCAAAATCCTTATCTCTAATCCCCAAACCCTAAAATTATGAAATTTGAATTATGATAAACATAATCAAAACATAATAAACATTTAAATTTAAATATAAAAAATTTAAAATATATAAGATAATTAATGAATTTTAACAAACTACTTAATTTTTTTTTATATAAAAAACATTATATTGTTAAGCCTAAATTAAACAAATTTATATATAAAAAACCATTATCACTCAATAAAACCATCCAAAATCGTACTGTAAATCAATAAAAAACAAAAAATAAAAATAAACATTAAAATCGTGATGTATTAAGCATTATGTACTATTATTTAATGTTAATCTACTTAAAATCTCTTAAAAAACAATTAATGAAGCAATATGTACTACTTTTAAATGTTTTTAACCCTAATTAATAAACTTTATCGTTATCCCCCAAAATTCTTATGTCTAATCCCCAAATCCTAAAATTATGAAATTTGAATTCTGATAAACATAATCAAAACAAGATAAACATCTCAATTTAAATATAAAAAATTTAAAATATATAAGATAATTAATGAATTTTAACAAATTACTTAATTTTTTTTATATAAAAAACATTATATTGTTAAGCCTAAATTAAACAAATTTATATATAAAAAAATCATTATCACTCAATAAAAACCATCCAAAATCGTACTGTAAATCAATAAAAAACAAAAAATAAAAATAAACATTAAAATCGTGATGTATCTCACTGCATTGCGCGAGTACGCTTCTAGTGTATATATAAGTTTTCAAAATAAATTTTGAAGTTTAAAATATGTATATATAAAATATATTTTTTATATCTACATATATAGGGCCACTGGGCCAGGCTGGGCCGATGAGGTTGGTCCGGTTAAAATCACTGGTACCATCCTAATCCCCGCCCTGTCCCGGTTAAAAAGTCCCCTAACCCAACCCAAAATATTCAATTTTCAATTTTTACCATAGATTTCGTTTTTTTTTTGTCGTCCTCCCTACTCCTAAGATATAAATAAATAAATATTTTTTTTTTAAGTTTTTAAAATACTAATCTATAAAATTACTGTGTTTTTTTTACCTTGTGAAAAACGCATTATTATATTTTAATAAAAGATTGATTGATTCATGGCGATGGATGTCGATCTTACGATTTATCTCCTGTTAATCCGGCCGCATCCTAGCTAGATAGAAAGATTTCAACAACCAAATCAAATCAAGAACGCCTCCATTATCCAAACAGGAATATCCTAATTT
Organism: Arctium minus; assembly: GCA_954870635.1. Taxonomy (NCBI): domain Eukaryota; kingdom Viridiplantae; phylum Streptophyta; class Magnoliopsida; order Asterales; family Asteraceae; genus Arctium; species Arctium minus. Next base: position 179,480,058 of record OX941081.1, on the reverse strand, counting down.
TGTTCAATCTCCAAGAAATCTTGATCCCATCCTTCCCATTTTGAGAAAGTTCCATCTTTTATAACATCAATTTTTCTGGGGTTTATCAATATTATGAAGAGAAACGGAGGAGATTATTCAATGGCGCATGATGATTCTCAGCCACATATCCAATATAATGTTGGTGAGAAACCATCAATTTTGACTTCGAATTTCTTCATGGATCAGGTTGGGGAGATTGTTCTTGCCCTTACACCAGATGGATTATCTTGGAAATTGATGGAATCTCTTTCAAATGTTAGTTTCTCCAGGTTAATATATATATATCACAATTGTTGATTATGCTTATATTTGTTATATTATTCATGTTCATTATTGTTAATATCAATTATTCATCAATGGGTATCCTGATGTTCCTTAAAGAAGCCATAGTAATCCAATATGATTTATGTAGCTGACCACATTGAGATCAACACTTCAGATTATGTGCTATTAGGTCAACTTGAAGCTACTTAACGAGACAATTTTCGGGATTCATAAGGGTTGTGCTTAATTTAATATATAAAAGGAGGTTGTTAGAAGCTATGGTGTCATTGCTTTATGTGGTTTCATCATCTACCATGTTGTCCTTTAGATTATCAGGGGTATATATTAGGGAATTTACACACACACACACACACACACATATATATATATATAGGGCTGTAAACGAACCGAACGTTCAGTGAACCGTTCGTGAACTGTTCGGCAGGAAGTTCGTTTATGTTCGTTTATTTAATAAATGAACGAACATGAACACATTTTTTTGTTCGTTTAGTTAAATGAACGAACATGAACAATGGTCTCGTTCGTTCATTTACGTTCGTGAACGTTCGTTCATTTATGTTTGTTAATGTTCGTTCATTTATGTTCGTTAATGTTCGTTCATTTATGTTTGTTTATATTTGTTTATATATATAAATATATTTATATGTATTATGCCATTAATTTGTCAAAGCATTAATTAAATTAATTTTTTAAAATTCCTTTTTTATACCTCATAAGTATATCCATTTTTTTTATTTTGTTATGTTATTTTTTACGAACGAAATTATGAGTAACGGTGGTTGTTTTTTATTCATTTGTGTTCGTTTATGTTCATTTATGTTCGTTCGTTTACGTTCGTATATGTTCATTTATGTTCGTTCGTTTACGTTCGTTTATGTTCATTTATGTTCGTTCGTTTACGTTCGTTTAACTCTTAATGAACGAACATAAACGAACACGAACAAACATATTTTCTTAACGAACGAACATGAACACAAAAAATTTCGTTCGTTTACCGTTCGTGTTCGTTCGTTTGTTCGGTTAAGTTAAACGAACGAACACGAACAAGCCTCCGTTCGTGTTCGTTCGGTTCGTTTACAACCCTATATATATATACTAGACCACCTTACTACAAATTGGTGCAAGTTTTATTGTGAAAAACGCCCTAAAAGTAGTTTAAAGATACAAACTTTATCCCACTGTTTAATAGTTCCTTTGATGGTCATCTGACATTTCATTTCTTGTTTTCTTGATCTATGTAGAAATCTTTACATGTTTAGGCTTTTGTTATCGCATGATTTACATATTGGAACTACACATATTGACCTTTCTATTCTGTTATCTTGAACGACCAGGAGGATGGCTCAAGCTGTTGGGGGATACGACTTGCTTCCAAAGGTGATACTTCAATCAAGAGTTCTGATGTATATGCTGCTGACTTCATTGATTGGGGCTTGGTGCATGAAACTCGTCATACAAACGCTGGATGCCTGTTTGATCATGTATCTGAGGTTAGCATAGTTATACTTATATCAATGTATTTTTTGGGGGGAAGTATAACACTTGGTTGGTCCATGCAAAAGTGCCCACTTTAGAACAATTTCTCAACTTTAACACTATACAAAAGTTTAAAATCCCATTTAAGCACTATTGTTCTTGAAATTGATTAGTTTTTGTGTATGCTGGTTGTAGATGTACCGGTTCAGAGTGCATGGTATCCAGAAGTCCAAGGCTCAACCTTCTCATTGGACTTCAATTATACACACTTTTGGTCACGACAATAGGCAGACATGTCAAATGTGGGTGAATCGAATAAATATGTTTCTTGGCTTGGAAACCAACAGGCCTAAGAGTCTTCTGGTATGTTTAATTATTTTATTCTTTGTAAATGGTTCCTTATAAGTTCTTATGGAAAACCAAAGTGCAATAACAATAAGGTAGCAGGAAGGATGGCTTCTTGGATTTTTATTAATCTTGACTAGGTTTTTGTTCATCCGAGGAGTGGAAAAAGAAACGGATGTCGAATTTGGGAAAATGTGGCTCCTCTCTTTTCTCAAGCCAAAGTAAAAACAAAGGTATGCGTTCTATGTTTTCCAAAAAAGATCGTTACACCTAATTAGGGTGTGTTTGGTTCAATGCTTACACAAAACCCTGGAAAATGTTATCATTTGTTGAATCTTGATAAATTTTCTTCAATAGGTTGTTGTGACGGAGAGGGCTGGACATGCCTTTGATGCAATGACTTCTATTACAAATAGGGAGCTCAATTCTTATGATGGGGTTGTTGCCGTTGTAAGCTTTGTGTTCCAAAGTTGTCATCTTTTTTAACTTTTCAGTATCCAAATAAAGTCGCTCTACTCTTTGGGGTAAAGGTCGAGATCCCACCTACGCGTGGTTTATACTGAGCTCGTTTGGTTTGGTTTTGAATCCACGCTGTTGTGGGGTGTTTTGACACAAAAAGCTTTGAAAATTTTGCTTACTTGATGTGGTTCAGGGAGGAGACGGCTTATTCAATGAGATCCTAAACGGGATTCTCTTGTCAAGACATAACGCTCCCTATCCACCTGTCCCTCCGGATCATGGTCAAACCGTTGATACCCATAATGAAATAGTGGATCCTGGCCCAACCGTAACTATGGCTGAGCCGTTGGCTTCTGGTGAGGATGAGTCACCTCTCCTGAGTACATCACTTGACTCACATGTCGCAAATCCTAGTATGCTCTCTTTTCTATTGTTTCCATTTATGCTATTGCTTATATATGAAGGTCCTTTGGTTAAATGACCTTCTGTCACGGTTCTTTTTAAATGCATGACCTATCATAAGGTCATGGATTTAAAAAGCACATGTTGGGAGGTCATATAGCTAAACAACCCTATATATATGATGGGTATAACCTAATTCCTGATAAGTAATAACTGCTTTGCTATATCATGAGCAGACCCTGATCCTGAAGTTTCTTTCCCAAATGAACGATTTCGCTTTGGACTCATTCCATCTGGTTCAACCGATGCTATTGTCATGTGGTATTGCTCAAGTTATATTCGTTTCTGTAAATTTCGCCTTTTTATAAACGAAAATACATTCTTTTGCTAGCTGATTTCATACGGGTTTCGTTGGTTATTTTAAAATCTTGATGTTTTCTAGAACAGAAATACATTTTTGAAGACAATTTCCATCATCTGTTGTGAATTTTCTGAGTTGTTGTGATCAAGATTGTGATGGTTATATGGTTTGCAGCACAACTGGAGCCCGGGATCCGGTGACATCAGCGTTGCAAATTATCTTGGGCGAAAGATTACGATTGGATATAGCTCAAGTTGTGAGATGGAAAACGTCACGAACATCCAAAGACGAGCCTCGTGTACGCTATACTGCTTCGTTTGCTGGGTAGACTCTTGTCGTTTTCTCGTGGCCTGTTACAACAATGTTTTCGTCTATTGCTCAATTTCTTTCTTTGATGTTATCAGGTACGGATTTTATGGAGATGTGATTACAGAGAGCGAAAAATATCGATGGATGGGGCCAAAGCGATACGATTATGCAGGAACAAAGGTGTTTCTTAAGCACAGGTATTCATCAAGATGTAAGTCATTCTAGATGCACAAAAGGACCGCTTCTAAGTACAAAGAACGGTCCAAAGATAACGGGTCCTAAGTCCTAACCGGGACTTTTTGTCAATTTTCCATGATCTAGTAGCTTGTAAATCGTTGTACTGAACTTGGTTTTGTTTGTTTCTTTTAAGATCATACGACGCAGAGGTGTCTTATATAAACGTAGAGCAAGAGAAAACGAATACGTGGGCTAATGGAAGAAGAATAAAGGCATTTTGGGACCTCTCGAAGGAGCCAGAAAGAGCGCTTTGTCGTGCCAAGTGCGATGTTTGTAACACAAACCAAACAACATCCGACACACATCAAGAATCAAAGTTGACGAGAGTTAGAGGACGGTTTCTTAGCATCGGTGCGGCTGTCATCTCATGCAGAAACGAAAAGGCACCCGATGGGTTTGTCGCTGATGCCCACCTTTCAGACGGCTTCCTGGATCTTATTCTCATCAAAGACTGCCCTCGTGCTTTCTATTTATGGTAACCCCTCATTCCCCTTCTTACCTTTTCCACAAGCACGGACTGAAATATATTGGGTTCGTTTGGTTTGATTAAAGGCTGTAACCATGGTTGATTCTGACATGTAGGCACCTCACCGAACTAGCAAGAAAGGGCGGAACACCGTTGAACTTTGATTTCATCGAACATCATAAAGTGCGATTCTTTACCCAATTTTGATGTTGTTGCTAAATAACGAGTGTGTTTTTTAAATTCAGCACCTTTTCATATTACAGACGACAACTTTCACATTCACTTCATTCGGGGAGGAGAGCGTATGGAACGTGGATGGCGAGGTTCTTGTAGCCCACAAACTGTCGGCACAAGTCTTTCGTGGTCTCATTAGCTTGTTTGCTTCTGGTCCTGAAACATAGTTTCATCGAGCATGAAAAATGACAACTTTACCCTTGTATCCATCCCGTATTTATGTAATTTGTAGCTGTATATGTAGACACAGTTTTATTTATATCTGGATTAGCAATAGAGTTTCTCGTTAATGAAATAACATATTTTGTATATGTGTTTCTAAGTATTCATCTAATTCTTTAACTTTAATCACTTGTAGGATGATGTTAGAACTTGTAACCATAAAACTTTTGTCTAAAAAATTCAAGTTGACTGACTAATTCAATTGAAGCAACAAGAAGCTTGTGTAGGAAGGAATCTTGGTCATTCAGCTTCCATCACAATCTTTCTTTCCCCATCTTTACTATTATTAATTAATTTTACAAGCTCCACTCTCAAAAATGGCCAAAATCAGGAGAATCGAAAACACCCTCAAATTCCGCCTCTCCATGGCTGATCAACCCACCATGTCTGCAGCTTTGGTTGGTTCTAACGATGATCTTTTAACCCAAATCCTCACCGCCTCCCAGTTACCTCTGTCCTACGATTCAAATCTTTTGACTCACCGTCGTTTCACCCTCCTTCATCACCACCCTCTTAATCTTTCACTCTCTCCTGGCTTCTTTCTTCGCAATTTTTACATTCCGTTTCAGTTTCATGATGAAAACCCAACCACTCCTCCTTTACGTACTCTCGATTTCCATCCTGATCGTCGTGGCATTAGAATTGAGCAATCATGCAACGGCTTATTGCTTTGCTGTAGTGATCGAGGGAAGGAACGTGATCGTAAATACTACATATTCAATCCCACCACCAACCGCTTTGCGATGGTCCCATCAGCCCCTGGAGGGATGGATGTTGGTACAAAAATATGTTTTATGGGTCTAGCATTTCATCAAAGAGATTGTCCTCGTTACAAGGTTATTTGTATTATTCGTGTCAAAAAGTTGTTTCAGATTCACCTTTACTCGTCTGATATAGGGAAATGGAAGGTTTGTGTTGAATCATACTCTGCGTCGCATATGCATACGTCCTTCCAAAATGGAGTTTATTGGAATCAAGCGATTCATTGGACTGGCTTTTACACTGATGCATGGTGCTTTAAGCTTGATGTAGAACAATTACAGAAGCTGGCGTTGCCGGTGCAGGTGAAATCTTACCGAGCAGTGCACCGTTACTTTGGGGAGTGTGGAGGGCATCTGCATTTGGTGGAGAGACAGCATGGTGAGAGCTGTTTACACCTGAATGATGAAATTTTTAAAATCAGAAAATTCAGTTGTGAACAATAAATCAGTTTTATAAATAAAAAACACAACTTTATTTATAAAGATCACAAATTTATTAATAAAGATCCGAACTTTATAGAGATTCAAGCTTTATTTATAACGTTAAAATCTTTATGATTAAAGTTCGACAATTATCACAGATTTATAAAGTGATCCTAATAACGTGTCTATCCTTCGCGATAGATACGATAGAAGGAGTAGAGGATAAACTGTCCACTCTAGTGGACGGAAAATAAAACAATGCAGAAAATGTAAGATACTAACCTGTGTAGAATATCAGCAGCAACCACAAACAGGACGGTTTAGAAGATGTTCAACAGCAAGAAACCAAACTGCACGGTTTAAAAACATGTCCTTAAAGGTTTTAACGACACTCTTTTGAAGCTGTGAGTCTACAGTCGTTTAGCCCAGGATTTGATGCAGTTTTAGCCAAATACTAACAGCTATAGTATCGACTAATTAATGCAAGTCTTGACAGAAAATTAGTAGATGACAAAAGTGTGCTGCAATTCGTGAGACAGAGCACAGATCAAGAGAGAGATAGCAGATTGCGAGAGAGAGATAGCAGATTAATTTCCAGTGTAATCAGGAACCGAAAACTCCAATTTATACTTGAAAACCCAATGGAATAATCTGAGAATATTCCTTGATTAATCCCCAAGAATCGGATTAAGAGGTTAAGTTGGAGACTAATTCTCCAACTGATTGTCAGATTAATAGCCACGTTTTTAATAAGCTGGAAAAATTAAAACTTTATCTGAAAAGTTAATTATCTGCTCATTATCTAATTAAATAGAATTTTATCTGCTTAAATTAATTAACTTCATTTAATTAATCTTTTCTCTATATCTCGATCCTCAAAAAGAAAGCTCGTAGCTCGGTCCTCAGCTCCGATGCGAAGTGTGCGTCATTTCACGAGAACCGCGCCTGCGCCCTTGGCCACGTTGCACTTCTTTGAGACCCCCACCATAAGTCCATCATTTTACTCAAGACCCACTTGAGAGTCTAAACTCAAGCTTCTTTTGTATTTCTACCAATGTGGGATGGAAACATTCCAACCTCACACTCAAATTTCCAACACTGAATGTGTATGAGATGATTTGTGATCATTCCGGCTGGTTTGTCAAGTATGAGGTGGAGCTTGATGAGCTTCCGCGTTGTTATCCAGAGATGATTCGTAGTTATGAATTCGAAGTGTTAGATGTGGTTAGGGGTGCCGAAGAAGGAACATTCATGGTGGTAGGTATTCCGGGGAAGGTGATAAGGTTTAATCTCTTGGACAGGAGTTTCACACAGATATTTGATCTGACCAACATTTTCCGTCTCGGAATGCCTTACACTTACTCACATGCTCATCGTTATACCCAAACCCTAATAATTTCTAAAATCTTACAATAATATTAAGTTAAACTCTCTGTATTGTTAAATGTTTTTACAAGATTTTTAATTTGTAACATGAATAATAATAATAAGTTGTAATCTCATTGGTAGTTTTCACTTGTCCAAGCAACATAAAACGATGTGTTTGAGGAGCGGAACATATATATATATATATATATATGATAGATACATAACTTAAGGGACTGATTTGGTAATTAATACTAATAAATCTTTCAACATTTGGTTGCTAATAATATACTGTGTTTAAAATAAATCAAACTAATCCATCCATAATCATTAGACCATGTATCTTGGAGATGGGGTGACTTTTTTAACACTTTCATCCAAGGCTTATGGACTCTCAATTTTTTTATTTTAGTGTAATGGATGTTTTCTTCTTTCTTTTTTTAGTTGTCTTTTTTTAGCAATAGGTTGGCCCAATAACTTTGACCTCATAAATCCTAGTTTCTATCCGAGTTGTTACAAACTCCTTATAACTAGTGACGTGAGATTCGCCTAATATGTTACAACCCCCCCTTCCTTTCTTTCTAGGACTCATCATACCCGATGAGGTTTGCCCCACCATCCCGATAATATAAAGATCAACTCTGATACCATTTGTAACAACCTAAAGGAGATATACATGTTGCTATTATAATACCACATCTACCCATAGGCAACAATCACTTTTTGTTAACCAAGAGGAACACATATCACATTAAAGCGGGTCCACCTTTAAAGGTTTTTTCCTTTATGAAATATTGTAATCGACTATTTTTTTTCAAAATGTCTTTTTTGTTCGTTTTACATGTTTATCAGACAAATCTTGTCTTTGTCCCTCAGTTAGCTTATTAGCTACCAACTATATTATAAGTTAGTTTGCCATTTGATAACCTTAATAACAAATGTGTAATCACATATACGGGTTTAACTTACAATTGACTTAATAGGTAATATTTTTTTATTGGAAGGGTGTCCCAGGCTAAGCCCAGCTAATCCCTGTAAATTGTGACCACAAGTAATCAGCCCTGGTAAACTCAATCGCTACAACTGTTGTCTACGTCTGGTATTGAACCCTGGGCAAAAATGGGATATTCCATCACATCCCAGGACCTCAAACACTACGCCGAACATCCTAAAAATGTTTAGGGTTTAGGGTTTGGGTATAACGATGAGGTTGTGGGTAAGGCATTCCGAGACGGAAAATGTTGGTAAGATCAAATATTTGCTTGGAACTCTTGTCCATAAGATTAAACCTTATCATCTTCCCTGGAATACCCACCACCATGAATGTTTCTTCTTCTTCTTCACCCCTAACCACATCCAAACACTTGGAACTCATAATAATTGGGGCTTAAAGGATGTAGGTAGCTATGAATCATCTCCGGATAAGCAGCCGGAAGCTCATCAAGCTCCACTTGATACTTGAGAAACCACCCGGAATGATCAATCATCATCTCATACACATTCAGGTGTAAACGGCTCTCATCATTATGTCTCTCCACCAAATGCAGATGCCCTCCACACTCCCCGAAGTAATAGGGCACTCGGAAATAATCCACCTGCTCAGGCAACGACAGCTTTTGCAATTGTTCTTCATAAGCTTAAAGTACCATGCATCAGAGTAAAAGTCAGTCCATTGAATCGCTTGATTCCAATAAACTCCATTTTAGAAGGCCGTATGCAACGCAGAGAATGATTCAACACAAATCTTCCATTTCCCTATATCAGACGAGTAAAGATGAATCTGAAACAACTTTTTGACACGAAGAATACAAATAACCTTGTAGTGAGGACAATCTGTTTGATGAAATGCTAGACCCATAAAACATATTTTTGTACCAGCATCCATCCCTCCGGGGAGTGATGGGACGATCGCAAAGTGGTTGGTGGTGGGATTGAATATGTAGTAATTACGATCACATTCCTTCCCTCGATCGCTACAACAAAGCAATAATCAATTACAGGATTTCACAATTCTGATGCCACGGTGATCAGGATGGAAATCGAGAGTATGTAAAGGAGGAGTGGTTGGGTTTTCATTATGAAATTGAAATGGAATGTAGAAATTGCGAAGAAAGAAGCCAGGAGAGAGTGAAAGATTAAGAGGGTGGTGATAAAGGAGGGTGAAACGATGGTGAGTCAAAAGCGAGTTCCAGTGTTTGGATACAGATTTGAATCGGAGGACAGAGGTAATAGGGAGGCGGCAAAAGATTTGGGTTAAAAGATCATCGTTGGAAGCAACCAAAGTTGCAGAAATGGTGGGTTGATGAGCCATGGAGAGGCGGAATTTGAGGGTGTTTCCGATTCTCTTGATTTTGGCCATTTTTGAGAGTAGACCTTGTAAAGTTAATTGGTGTATTAATAATAGTAAAGATGGGGAAAGAAAGATTGTGATGGAAGCTGAATGACCAAAATTCCTTCCTATACAAGCTTCTTGCTGTTTTCAGTTGAATTAGTCAGTCAACTTGAATTTTTTAGACCCTTGAGTCCAAAAGCTTCCATGCCAATCTTTACCCACAACCTTCCTTAAATACACACATCTCTTTTACAAGCTGCAACGCACTCCAAAAATGGTGAACACCAGAGCCAAAACCAAGAGAATCAGAAACACACTCCAACTCCGCATCTCCAACTCCAAGGATTCCATGGCGGATCATCAACCCATCATGTCTGCTACCTTAGTCGCTTCCAATGATGATCTTATAACCCAAATCCTTCGCCGCCTCCCTGTTACCTCCATCCTTCAATTCAAATCCGTATCCAAGCATTGGAGGTCTCTTCTGAGTCACCGTCGTTTCACCCTCCTTTATGACCGTCTTCCGGTCACTCCAGGCTTGTTTCTTCGCAATATCTACGTTCCATTCGATGAGGAAAACCGAAGCACTCCTCCTTTTCGTAGTCTTGATTTCTGTCTTGATCTTTGTGGCATCAGAATTGTGCAATCTTGTAATGGATTATTGCTTTGCTGTAGCGATCGGGGGCATGTGCGTGCTCGTAAATACTACGTATTCAATCCCACCACCAAGCAGTTTGCGATCGTCCCATCAGTCCCTGGAGGCATGGATGTTCGTAAAACCATCCGTTTTATGGGTTTGGCATTTCATCAAACAGATTGTCCTCATTACAAGGTTATCTGCATTCATCGTGCAAAGCCTGACGAGGATCTGTTTCAGATTCAAATTTACTCGTCCGAGACAGGGAAGTGGAAGATTTCTGATCAAACTTTCTCTGCGCCTTATTATACGTCCTTCACAGCTGGAGTTTATTGGAATCAAGCGATTTACTGGGCTCCCTCCTGCATCAATCCATCCTACTTTAAGCTTGATGTAGAACAGTTGCAAAAGCTGCCGTTGCCGATGCAGGTGACATCTTCTGGTGGTTATCAAGAAGGAGCGATTCCCCATTACTTCGGGGAGTGTAGAGGGCATCTACATTTGGTGGAGAGACATGATCATGATGAGAACCGTTTAAACCTGAATGTGTACGAGATGAAGAGTGATCATTCCGGGTGGTTTGTCAAGTATCAAGTGGAGCTTGATAAGCTTCCCCTTGCGTATCCAGAGATGATGCATAGCTACTTACATCCCTCAAACCCCTATTATTATGAGTTCCAAGTGTTAGATGTGGTTAGGGGTGAAGAAAAAGAAGAAGAAACATTCATGGTGGTGGGTATTCCAGGGAAGGTGATAAGGTTTAATCTGAAGGACAAGAGTTTCAAGCAGATATTTGATCTGACCAACATTATCTATGGAAGATTTGGTCACTCTGAAGTTCATCGTTATATCCAAACCTTATCTTCTTTCTAACACAAGTAACGATTAAATCCTACTAAACATACAACAATGAATTTGTGTATTTGTCAGATAGAAAAATGTAAATATATATATATATATATATATCTGAATGTTTCAATACTATTTACTACTATTTCTTTACCAAGAATCAAAGAACAAGGCCTATGCTACTACAGTACAACCCACCAATGCATCTAATTGCAACTCCCAAAACCCAGAATGAGTAGATTACAATTTTTCCAAGATTTTCCACCATGAATCTCAATGATTTCTGAAAATTCAAGCAAGATTTAATGGTTATTATCGATAATTTGGTTCATATGATCCAATTTCTTGTAGCTTCTTGCAAATGTGTTTTATGCTGGGCCTGAGAGAAGGTGATAGTGAACAGCAAACCATTGCAAGCTGAGACAGCTTCAGTATTTGTTCTTCATCAACCGGACTGTCAGGAGGGTAGAAATCTGTTATCCGGTGATCCAAGATTGCGTTTGAATGGAAATCTTGATCAGGGTCTGCTTTCTCAGCTTCTTTCCTGGTAAGTAGTAGTAATTCAAGTAAGATCACTCCAAAGTTGAAGATATCGGTTTCAACACTGATATCATTCATTGTAGCCATTTCAGGTGGCTTGTAACCTTCAACAGCAGCGTCTTCGACCATTTCTTGTGTTGCAGATGGATTCAAGAGTAGATGTAGACCAAAATCGGACACATACGGCTGCTGATTTCTGCCTAAAAGTATGTTCTTTGATTTCAGATTTCCATGGATAATTGGCTTTTGAAGACCTGTGTGGAGATGATCTAATCCTCTAGCAATGCCAATTGATATCCTATAAATCACACTCCATTTCTGAGATTCACCATTTCCATCTACACAATTGAAAATTAAACAAAGAAAACCATAAAACATTACAAGAGGCTTATGCAATCTGTTACAAGTAAAGTTAAATAAAACCCAATATAAAGATCAAATCTTTGTTGCAGAAATTTAAACAAGAAAACCACAAAGACTGGTTCTTTGCTAGAAATCTTTAGCCTCTTGGTAGAGCAATGGTACAACAGAAAGTACTACATTGTAAGAGGTTTAGCCTTAGAGAAGTTGTTTCAAGTAAAATTAAACAAAACCCAAACAGAAATTTCAAATCTTTATTGCAGATATATAGTCCATCAATCTCCAGTTTATTTCATCCAAAAACAAGAAAACTAAAAAGATTGAGATTTTTACCCCTAATGAATTGAGCAAGATTTCCTCTCCTGTAAAAGGGATGAACCAGAAGCTTTTCACCTCTGGGACCAACATAAAACCCACAAAGAGGCACCAAATTAGGATGTCTAATTGATCCTATAAGTTGTACCACATGCATCATATCTTGTACCTTCCCAGTGGTGCATGCTGGTCTCAAGAATCTCAACACCACAACTGAATCACTTGTCACCAAATTAGCTCTATACAAAGTCCCATAGCTAGATTTACCAATCACTTCACCAGGAGCATCCAATATATCAAAACAAGTGAGATCTTCACCACCTTCAAACTTGATCAACTCCCCTTTCATCTCCATTTCTTCAACTTGAAAATTTGCTTCTTTATCCCAAGATTCATCTTTTGAAGGCCCTTTTCTTCTACAGATGCATGAAATCAAGGCTAGAGTAATAGTGATGAACAATGCAAAAGAAGAGGATAGTGCTAGAATTAGCATAAGCTTGTGTGTGCCCTCCATGTGCTTAAAGAATTGAAGAAATTTGTGGGTTTTATGAATGCAGACAGGATCTTTGTTTTCAACTCACACCCATTTGGATTTGTGTGTTTTGTGAGTTAAATGCCATGTGAGGTTTATAAAAAGAGAAACAGGGTAGAAGCCAATATGATTTTGGAAGGACTGAAAAAAGAAACAAATTTTTTGTTTCTGTTTGGAAGATAGCTTTCTAGTCTTATGTTTAAAACTATTTTTAACAAAAACAAGACAAGGAAAAGCTATTAACTTTAATTAAATAATAAACTGTTTTTTTTTTTTAACCATTTAAAACAAATATTGGGCTGTTTTAAGATGAAATGTAATTTTATTCTTACATAGAGTTGCAAAATGCCACTAAAAGATGATGCTTTTTATGTTAATATGTAAATAATTTGTTACAATTAAGATATTTTAATAATAATTGAGATTCTTTAAATAAATAAAAAAGCAATAAATTTGTTCCTAGAAATGTGGCTATGATTATTGGGCAAGAGCACCAAAAGCCATTGGGTATTGGTGGTTGGATGGTCTCCAATTTAATGAATTAAATGATGGGGGTTGTTGGGTGAAAATGAAAACTCACCCTGGTTTTAACATCTCTTCAATCATGTGCAATTAATTATTTTGTCTCAAAAACATGCCTATAACAAAATAATTAACTAATTAATCTATATAACAAATATCTTAGGCATTGTTTGGCAAAAAAAGCTAGCTTATAAGCTAATTTTTTTTTGTACATGTTTGGATGACCATAAACTAGCTTATTGAAAAGTTACTCATAATAGCATTTTGAAAAGCAACTTATCAGCTACCAACTAGCTTATCAGTTAGTTTGTCAAACATAACCTTAATCTTGTAACGTTTTCTTAGGATGGACAAATTATTTGGCTATTCCTAGGAAAAAATTAAATGTGATTATACAACAATATAGTAATTGTTGTAACGGTGCTTGATACATTTGTAGTTATGCTCTATAAATAAGAAGCAAATGGTATTAAATTTTTATATATTTTCGGATGAAAAACTGTCTCTTAATAAGTTTTATAAAAATTTAATGATAAAAAGTTAGGAGAAATGGTTAAAAGTAATATAGAAATCACATGCGGAGAAATGAATTTTTTTGACACAAGGAAATTGTGTAATTGAGTGGATCCAATCATGCCTAGAGTTGATTAAAATATTATTTCTTTTATATCATTTTAAATTATTATATAGTTTATCAGTCAGTTATATTATTAGCCAGCAACTAGTTTTTAACTAATATATAGTTGATTTATCAACTAATTTGCCAAACATAACCTAAATATAAAATTGCAAGCAAATGATAAAACTAACGTAAGAATCATGAGCACATTTATATGGAATTCAAGCGTAGTTACATAGCAAGATATGTTTTGACCTAATTATGTATATGATTATAATACAACAAAATAAGTTTTTCAAACCACGAAGCTTATAACCTAAAAGCAAGTCTTTTACACATCCAACGACCGTTGTTGCATACACATGTTTCACCAACCGGAGAGAGATTGAAATCAAGAAAGAGAAGCATGATCACTTTAGGTCCACACTAAGTAAGAGGTCCAATTCTATTTCTCATGTTTATTTAAAAGAATAAAATGAAGAATTGTACGAAAGAGTAATACATGATCGAAGATAAAAAAAAATTGTAATTATGAGATCGGCTAGCCACCACCTTAACGGTGTTCACTCTGTCTCCCTCCATCATTTGCATGCGTGTAGAGAAGAGGTTGAGAGGGATGAAATGTTTCTTTTTGTCTCGAAATGGATTCATCAAAATTAATTTTAACATCTTTTGATTTTCAGTATCTTTGATTATCATGCTTATTTTTATGAATCAATGAAAAACCTATGCTTTTATACATAATTTTTTTTTTGTCATTTTTTTACAAATAGACTTGCACGTTTCAAAATGAATGTTTCCTTTGTCGTTCATTGTATATGAGAAATGGTGAAGTTTTCCAACAACGTGCCCAATTAAAACATAATAGAGAAATAAAAACTACATAATTTACACATACTTAATTTATAACAAGATAACAAAAAAGAAATGAATCAAATACTTAAAATGCATTAAATTGGGACGGTTTAAAACCAAAGTTTTCGACTTCTTATAGGCATGAAATATATGTAACGCCTCAATGTCCAAAGCAACATACTAGTCCAATAGCTTCGGATTCAACTTAAAATCATTGTGAAAGTCATTGTTAACCAACAACTTTGAATTCATAAGGAGCTGATAAATCCAATTTTCTATCCATAAGGGATGGGTTGTTATTATATAACCCATCTTTTGTTGCTCCACTGTTTCAAGCTTGTCTTTTTATATTAGCCGAAATTCTCAACATAAAGAAGCCTATTTATATGTGACAATTCGTCCCACCTTAGTGGGATATGTGAGCTTGTGAGCTCATTTAATTGGGAAGAGGGTTGTGACAACCCGTTTAACATAGATAGAAAATAAGATTTGTGAGTTCATTATTAACCATAAGATGTGGGCTATCAATAATTATCACAATGGTTTAAAGTGATTTAATGGTTATTAGGCAAGTCTGTTGCTTTAAGTTTGAGGAGTTACAAGTGGTATCAGAGTCGAATCTTATACAAACGAGATAATTGGGCAAACTTCATATAGGATGATGTGTCACTGAGGGGTGTGTTTGTAACATCTTTGGTGAATCTCACATCACCGATAGACAATGAGAATGTTGGGTAGACTTGACGATAATGTCAAGAAGTTAAGGTGGGAAATTTGTGACAACTCGTACCATATTGGAAAATGGGATTAGAAAGCTTTTATAAGCCATAAATTATGTGTTGCCAATAATTTCCTCCATAGTTTTAAATAAATTTAAAAATTATTGGGTTAATCTGTTATATTAAGCCTAGTACATATTTTTATTTTTGTCAAAATTCACACATGCCCTAAGAATGTCATCACTTAGGCATGTTTTTCGATCCTATTTATAAAAGAACATATCAATTACATATTGTATCACATCATATTATTAATTAGTATATAAATCTCTCAAACTTTCAACTTATGGTAGTCATTTCATCTACAACAAATATCATCATGGTATTGTGAAATAGCCGAAGCCCAATTGGGAACATATACAAATACATACATGTTTAAATTCATTTCAAAGTCCTCACACTAGAACGTTATCACAATAAAAAGTTTTATTTAACAAATCATGATATATAATACATAGGGTTTGAAAGCTTGAATGATTTTACGGATATAAATGAACCTATTAGGTCGCTCCACTGGTCACCCGAGTTCCCAATAATTCGAAATCCCTCTTCCATGATCTCCTTTCTATTTTCTGACTTAAATGCTACCGCGGTTTTTCCATGGTCTTCCGTACCTCTGTAAAAAAATGAAGTGTTAGTTTAGTAAAAAGAAAGGAAGGAACTTGTTAGTTTTAAAACACTTACCTCAAAATAAGTCGGTCCCATTTTTGAAATCCGGCCTTGATCAAATTATTTATGGTGATATCCCTTTTGTCCTCGGAGCGTCCTGTCAACAAGAATATCTTAAACCCTAGCTTTAAAACCTCGTTATACAACTTCAAACTAGGTTCAATTGCCGATGCCATTCCCTCCACGACCCATTTGTCAAATTGAATATTGTCGAAAATCTCCGACCTGCAACATTATTGTGAAATAATACAAATCAATTGAAATCAATAGAGTAATTTGTAAAAAGCTACCAACATAGATCTATGTAGTAAGCATTGTTTGTCTCTTGATGTCTAGTAGTAATGATAATAACAAAATCCAAGTAATCTTCAAGTAGAGTTGGTTTCACTCTCTTTCAAGATGGGTCAAACCCACATATTGTAATTTCATATATGTAAAATTATTTACAAAACTTGATTCAAGTATAAGTCACTACCTCATCTCTCTCACTTTTAGATTGTGATTTGTAAAGAGACATTTAAGTCTTTCAAATTACGAGAAGGATATGGGACGAGCAGCTAAGGCTATGCACATGATCATATTAAATATTTTCGAGCACATGACTTGTAATAAAAGATCTTGAAGATGTGGTGTGGAGGGGTTTAGAGAGACAACAATATTGTAGTGTGGTTGAAGTGAGAGGCCATGGTCTAGGACTTTGTTTTAGTAGTTTAGGTGGTTGGTTGGTTTGGATCGTATTTAATTGTCTTTGATGTTGTTACTACTTATTTGTTAGCACACTCCTATTACTTTATTTCCTATATATATATATATATATATGCTCCAATCTCTATTAGAGAATAAACCTCTTGGGCTAGAGCGGTGGAGAAAATATATACTCTTGAGTGAGATATACTAAATTAGTTTGGTTTAAATTGTAAATTGAGAGACCTACTAACTTTTATATAATTAAATTAATTGTAAGTTTAAGTTTGATGTTGGTACAATTCTAATTCTAATTCTAATTCTAATTCTAATAATTAAATAGAATGGAACAAAATGTTTTTAGTTTCTTGTAATCCATCCATCCATCAAATGATATGTAAGCATCTTCTTCTATACAAGATCAATTAAGTTTTGCTTAAACAAAACACAAAAGCCCTCTAAATCTATATAAAATTATATGATCGAACTCCACATACATATATATATTCTTTAAACATCAAATTCAAAATTCCTACAATAATAAATTACTCGCATTATCCAGTTATTTCTTTTATATTTGATTCTTTTTAAACATAACATCATTCGATCATGATGGGGATTGCGGATTGTATTCAATTATCCATAACCTATCTTATCTATCAACAATATATTCTTAAGCAAAATCTCAATTCATCATCCATGAAATGAAATTCAAAACCAAAACCAAAACCTAGAATCAGAAAAGAGAGTAGAGAAATCATACCCGTAACCATGTTGAGCATAATAAGGTAGATTTGAAAGCAAAGTTTCATCAATATCGAAAATCCAAGCATCCATCCCATCTTCATTCAAATCAACACTCTTTGCATACCTTCCTGCTTCATTCGACACCATTTGAAGCTCAAATTCATAAGATGGACCCAATACATATTCCTTGACGTACTCAACACATTCCTCCGGAATCGTCTTCCATGGACTCAGATTGTTTGCCTCCCCCGCTACTCTCCAACCCGTACAACGTAATCGAACCTCTTCGCTCAAACTATCAGATCGTGATTCCAAGTTTCCTGGAAGTTGGATGATCAAAGCCCTTGGAAGTAGGTCGGTGTTCAACTGTTGTTGGTGACAGAAAGCTACAGAAAGAAAGCACAATAACAGGGAATTCCTGAAGAAACTCATTATGATGAGATCAAATTAAATTAACAGAGATGAATCAGATGTTAGAAATTGGTTAAAAAAAAAAAAAACTGATAGATTTTTTTGTGGCCAATTGAATTTGGTTTGGGGGATGAATTGCTTGGGAAGGAAGGAAGGAAGCAAGCAAGGGAAAGGATTCTTTGTTTTAATAAGAAACAAACAAACAAACAGTAGTAGTCGTCGTCATGACAATGAATGGCATGCGTTTGGAATATTCCATTTACACGGGAATTAATTACACTTAGCCCCCCAAACTTTAAATTTATTCTATTTTTGACCCTTTTGTTTTCCATGTGAGTATTATTTGTCTACGGAACTTGTATTACATTATTAATTATGCATATATACTGGATTCAATGTAAATATATACCAGATTGAATGTAAAGGAAGGTTTAAATGAGAATGATAAATATGACAATAAAGATGTAATGATAAAATAAATCTGTTTTATCCCCAAACAAAAACCAAATTACAAAAGCCACAAAGGCCTATCAGACCAACCAGCAACAGCGAAAAGAGGCAAACCAAACACAAAAGCAAAAGCCAAAAAAAGGAACAAACCCAAATAAACACCACTAATTACACAAAACTTCATGCACACCTTATTACCCAACCCAATCCTCCTCCACACCCCATTCTGACCGAACAAAACAGCCCCTGGGAGCATGGGTGGGTGCCTTTCTGATCACCTAACAACCCCTCGAACTTGGGCAGGAGCCTACAACCTACCGCATTCGATTTTTTCGTTTCCGTGCTGACCTTGAATTTTAAGTAATGTGTATTAATAAACAGTACTTAATGCATAAAAGCTTGTTTTTAAAAGTTTTTTCAATAATTTAATAATAATGTGTTTTATTTTAGGTTTAATAATAAAATGTTCTTTTTTATAAAATAAATATTAAATATTATGTTAGATTTTTTTAATTATATTTAAAATTTGATGTTTATCCTATATTTGATTATGCAGGGAGTAGTTTTAGGTTGGAGATAATGATTGAAAGTTAATAAATAACATTAAATGTAATACATAAAGTTTTAATGATTGTTTTTAGAATATTTTAAGTAAATAGGTTAAGTTTTAGCAATTGTTTTTATGTGTATGTGTTATATAATATAGTATAAATATAATCATTAATGTTGAAAACAAAATTCCGTTGACGGTGGGCTTTTTCTTGTTAAACCCCAATGAGGTGTTGGCCCGATAAGGAAATTCTAATTTAACATAAATTTGGGCTTTTGTCATTGTAAAAATAATACAAATGAATTATATACTCAACTCAATTTCAATGAAAAATAATTGAGTTGGGCTGTATTATATCTGGAAACAAGTAATAAAATATAATCGTTAGTAAAAGAAATGAATGAGATAACAAGTCAAAATGGGTGGTGAATGGCTAAAACGAGTCGAAACTTGCATTCAATAACAAAATATAATTCCAAAGTATGTTTTTGAAATTGTAATTGGATCGTATGTTTTGCCTTTGCCTTTAATGCAATTTGTCATTTAAATTATAAAACTTCTACACTTGTTAGAATTTGGGTTTGTGATAATAGTTACTTGGATAAAATCTTCGATAACATTTTCTAAATACAATATTTGGACCCTCTTAGTTACAAAAAATCTATTTTGGGATAATCCAAAATCTCACTATTCCTCTAAGATTATTCAACGGTAAAATTGTTATCTTACATCAAATGAGACAAAGAATTGTCTTTTATATGTAGTTATTGTAGCGGTTATTTGGGGTGATCATGTTGTTATTTGAATATAAGGGCACTTATCAAATAACTACGAACGAACAAGATTAACAATGGCTATTGCATTAAAGTTCATAACGCAACTTACCTTCAAGACTAATATTATGAAGTGAAATTCAAAATGCTACAAACCTTCCAAGTTAAAGTTCATAAAACAACATGTCTTATGAATAAAAGTACAGAAGGCAACACGACTTCTGAATATAAACTTAGCGCATACCGTTTTGGGACGGGTATGCACGGGTTCCCGCCTCTCGGGTATGCTCGGGTCCCCTTCGTCTCATCCCGAAATCTTTTGAACCTGGAAATCACCCAGGATTTCCAACCTAGATCGAAACCCCCGGAGTCGGGGAGAGTGAGACCCGAGGAGACTGAGTGGGGTGAACCCGGGCATACCCAGGAGACGGGGAGCCCACAGGGAGGAGATGGGGAGCCCACAGGGGGGGGGGGACGAGGAAAGGACCCGGGAGGCGGGAACCCCGGGCATACCCGGGAGACGGGGAGCCTGGGTAATGTCTGTTGGGGGGGGGGGGGGGTGAAGGGCGACCTAAGACCTGTAAGTCTTGAGTTGAAACCTTACCACTTGTTTATTTGTATTGATAGGTTCTCATCTTTAAGTTAAGATCTAGTAAGGAAGTTTCGCGGGAGATCCAAGTGAGTTTTTCTAACCAAAAGGATTACCGATGTTTATGCTATTTGATGCACGTGAATACCTTATGATTTATTGCTTTTGATATGTTGAATGTATGCATACATGATTGCTAGCGAGTTATGGCCTAAGCCGGGAGGGTGTCTCGTTTGTGCTCATACCGGGGTGTGTGTCCCGTATATGCCATTGGGGGATCCCAAAATGAGGCAGTATGAGCCAGACACGTCGTTACCTTCGCGTGGTGGTAGTGTGTGTGAGAAACGTGATTTGTACGTGTGATGTTTTTACTCAAACTGAATTGGTTTAAATTGTTATAAATACTTCCTATATTGCCTTGGCGTAAAACTGTTGTTAGAGGGAATTCACTAGACCTTTCGGTCTAACCCTCGCTCTCTCAAAACTAAAAACTTTTTCAGGAAGGCGGGAAGTAGGAGGTTCGGATAAAGGGAAGGAGAAGGTGTAAGCCTGGAGCTGGATTTAGAAGATTGTTAATTTTGCTTCGGGACTTAGTCGTTTTGTTAAACTCTCAGTTGTGTATTAGGTTGCTTTTCCGCGAACATTGAATTTTAAATTGTTACCTATTGGGCCATTTTGGCAAGAATTTATATTATGTCTTTTTTGTGTTATTCTTGGATGTTTGGGTTGTTACAGTTGGTATTAGAGCCAGGAGCCGGACCAGTGTGTCAGCGAGGACGTTGGGCTCCCAAGGGGGTGGATTGTAAGATCCCACATAGGTTGGGGATGGGAACGAAAGTTGTCTTATAAGGACTTGATACCTCATCTACCAGACGTGTTTTAAAACCGTGAGTCCGGGTGCGTGGACAAAGCAGACAATATCTGGTACGGTTGGTTTGGGATGTTACATTTTCTATTTGTAATTTGCTCCTATAAAAATAAATAATGAAAAATATTTTAAGATATCTTGGAAGATCAATTAGGCTTCGAAGACTCCCTTCAAACCTGACTTAAAAGCTATATGTTAATATGACAGAAATTTATAAGTGTTATATTCATATGGTGTGAATCAAATAGCTTGATGATTTTTATATATTTATTCTTAATATAATATCATATCAATGATATGAATTTTTGGCACATTGTATATGAATGCAAGAGTTAAAAGTCATCCATAACAAATTACGCCGATAACGTATTAGAAAAACAATTCAAGTCAGGATTTAGTAGCAAGTTTGTCCAACTTGATGCATATGATGGTCCACAACAAGTTGATGAATGTGGGGGAATCAATTTAACATCACAATTGCAACTTGTTTTTGTATTTATCTTATATTTTGTTCGGTTATATCAAATCATATAATAAATTATATTATATGGTTAGCCGACTTGTCTTCTAACCGTGATAATAAATAAATCAAGTAAAAAAACATGATTATGATTTATGATAGTTTACGCTTATATTAGTCATAACATTAATAAAAAATATATATTTTTTCATTTTTTATTTAATTAATATATTTATACACAACTTCTAGTGTTTCACATAATTATATAAATGACTTCAGGACCAACATGCATGGTTCATAAACATTAAAAAACAATATCAATTATCTTATAACCAATCTCATTCTTAATCGATCTTAAACAAAAACTTGAGACATGAAATGGGTCCGTCAAGCCCAACTGGTAGTGACGGGTCTTGTTGTTGGTGTGTGTATGTGTATTATATAGAATTAATTAGTCTCATTTCTTCTTTTCAAAAATTGAAATATCTTTCATTCTACTCTCAAGATCTTCACCTTCGAGTTCTTTGCTTTCAAATTCCACAAACTCTTTGGCATGATTTATGAAAATATCATGTTGAAACTTTTTCACACTTTTTTGCAAGTTGGAGGTCATCACAAGTGTAATCACTTGACTAGTTGGAATAGAAAATATGTATCTATACATTCTATACCTGATCCCACCTACGAGTAAGGTATATTGTGCTCACTTGATTTGAGCATGTAATAGTATGTTTGAAAAAAAAACCTTTATTATCAATAAGCAAAACATAAAATAAATTACAAAATTTTGCAATAAGAAATTAAAACAACTTAAAATAAAAAAAATATTAAATTAAATTGTTGTAAACCAATCTGAAACAAAAATAGATAAGATTTTTTAATAAAATAAAAGAAGAGTGAATTGCAAATTTGGTCCATGTGGTTTGTTGTTTTTCTCACATTTGGTCCCTACAAAATTTTTATTGCAAGAAAATCCCTGTGGCATACAAAAGTGCTCGGATTTGGTCCCTGTGTCTAACGTCTGTTAGTTTGCAACTGTTAAATGCCCCCATGTGCCTTGCACATGAGGGTATAATGGTCTTTTTAACCATATTTTTAACCCTAGAATACTTCCTTTCCCCTTCTCTACCACCGGCGCACACCTATCTCTACCATCGGCGCCCACCTCTCTCTCTACAATCGGTCGCCCACCTCTCCTTCTCTCTACCATCGGCCACCCACCTCTCTCTACCACCGACCACCCTATCTCTCTACCACCGACTATCCCCTTTCTTTCTACCCTGTCTTTTCCTTTCACAACCATCTATTCTCCAAACCATACCACCGTGACTGCTCGATCTCTTCACCATAACTGACTACACCATCACTTGTTGTTCTCGATCGATTCTGCATTGGGTCGATTGTACTCGGTATGTTCTCCATCGCCTTCTCTGTTCTAGTGCCCCATCGTCTCTGTTATCTCCCCATTTATGGCGTTCCCCTTGTCTCTGGTGTCCCCTCTCATATCTGGTTTGTTTGGCCACAAAGAAGAGGAAGCGACAAGGAAGATGATTTATGGTTTGTTTGGCCGCAAAGAAGAGGAAGCGACAAGGAAGAGGATTTATGGTTTGTTTGGCCGCAAAGAAGAGGAAGCGACAAGGAAGAGGATTTATGGTTTGTTTGGCCGCAAAGAAGAGGACACGACAAGGAAGAGGATCCCCATCTCAAATTTATGGTTAGATTTATGGTTTGTTTGTTTGGCAACAAGGAAGAGGATCTGATCTCCAACTCAGTTTTAGGGTTAGATTTGTGGTTTGTTTGTTTGGCAGCAAGGAAGAGGAACCAATCTGATATTCATCTCAATTTTAGGGTTTTGATTTTAAAAATTGTATAGACTTATATTCAGATTTTATTGATGTTCTCCATCTTAATTTAGGGGTTTTATTTTAAAGATTGTATAAATTTATCATATATATTCAGATTTTATTGATGTTATTATGATGTTTATGTTCAAATTAATGTATTTTGATTTTGATTTTGGTTTCATCTATTTGCTTGAAATGTGCAGGTTAGATGTTTGTTTGTGTGTGTGTGTGTATAAATATATATATATATATATATAAATAATATTAGATAAAGTAAATTGTAAATTTGGTTCCTGTGGTCTATTATTTTATTGAAAAACAAAAAGAAAGTCAAAAGGACTAAAATGCCCTCATGTGCAAGGCACATGTAGGCATTTAACGGGAGAGAGTCTGACGGAGTTAGACACAGGGAGCAAATACGAGTACTTTTGCATACCACAGGAATTTTCTTGCAATAAAAATTTTATAGGGACCAAATGTGAGAAAAACAACAAACCACATGAACCAAATTTGCAATTCACTCATAAAAGAATTATAAATATGAAGAATGGAAGAAATATGACCCAAGGTAGCTATCTATCGTTTGTATCTTAACTGGCTCTCATAAATACAGACCTTATCTAAAGTCATTTTCGACAGCTAGCTTGTCACTTGTGAATCTAAAAAACTTATTTTAATTCATACTCTTATTATTAAAACTTACATACAATTGGATGATGATTGCATTTGTTCCTTGTTGAATAAAAGTGTCCACAATAACTTAATTAGCCAAATTAAAATGTAGTTTCTATAAATAAATAAATAAATTAATTGAATACACATCGATTCCACATTTTTATGAATGAGAACCTA
Source organism: Arctium minus (assembly GCA_954870635.1). Classification (NCBI taxonomy): domain Eukaryota; kingdom Viridiplantae; phylum Streptophyta; class Magnoliopsida; order Asterales; family Asteraceae; genus Arctium; species Arctium minus. The sequence goes on along the minus strand of OX941081.1, from coordinate 179,455,455 downwards.
AATAAATAAAGATAGGTTAGCTGATTAATTGGTATTTGGATTTGATTACCTTGCGATTTAAGCAAACATAAAATATTGAGAGATCTCGAACCTCCTCTAATTTTCAACTTTTTATTTAATTCGGTTATCCGTTAATAAACCATACGGAAGACAAAACAATTTTGAATTTTTAGTGATTTAGCTACAAGCTTACAATTAATAATTTTCAGTTCCAAAAGGTTTTATTGAACTAATTAACAATTCTAGAATCAAGTGATGGTTGACACATGATGAATAAGTAATGGAAATATCGGTTACATAGCACCCTTTTTCTGGTTCACTTTTTGTTTATTTTTTACTTTATTTTTTATATCTTTATAGGACAAATGACTATTGATTAAATTTGTTAACTCTAGTCATCAATTTAATGAAAATAAGAAAAACAATAACACTTTCGATATAAAAAAATAAAATGAAAGAATACTAGGAAAACGTTTCCGTTTCTAAACATGATATAATTAGTAAAACGCCGTTAGGTAACGATCCCACAACCAGGCGAAAAGTTTATATTTGGATACGGTGATAATGGTGGCACCTCGAATATCCCCTGGTCGTTACCGTCAACACAATCCCAAACATCCGATTCAAACTTTGGTTGTTTGCGGCTTTCAATCTCCTCTGTATCTGTGGCTGCTGCTCTTTTGCGGCCGTTACCGTTCACTGTCGCTTCGATTTCGAGCGGGAAATTCAAAATAGCCTTGCTACCACGAAGCTTAAATGCGGCACGATCATACGCCTTGGCCGCCTCTAGGGCGGTGTCAAAAGTACCAAGCCATACCCTGCTTCCTTTCTTGTTGAGGTCACGGATCTCGGCCGCAAACTTCCCCCATGGCCGTTGTCGGACTCCTCTGTAATGTCTTTTGTGTTCAATTGGAATTGGAATTGATATGTTTAGATTTGGTTTTGGTTGATTATGAGTGGGAAGAGAGTTGGTGATGTGTGAGTAAGTGTGAATGAACGATAAATCATCAAGGAGAAGGTGTTGACGTATGAGGTGTAGGGCTGAAGATTCATCCATTCTTAATAACAAGATTTGAATTGGAATTGGAATTGGAAGTAAGGTGTGATTGGAGAAGATTTATTTATTTATACAAGTGAAGGAGTGAGAGATAGCCAAGGGAGATTCGGGGATGGAGGAAGGAAGCATCCCAAATTTATTTATCTCTTGTACTTATTTTGATAGAGAATCTATTAATTTTATAACATTTCATTCATCAAGTTGTTATTTATTTACAAAATATTTATTAGAGGATTAGTATAACAAGATGGTAAACTTGGAATCTATGTTATTAAATGTTGCAAGATCAACATGTTAACAATCATAATATGTATAAAAAAAAGATTTTAAAGCTTTAATTGGTTGAGAAAAATAATTATTTAATTGTTATACTAAATAAAAACCAATATGAATTTCATGATATTTTGATGTATTTCTTCTAGCTTAAAATACATATTTTAAATTGAACATATACGATTATTGGAATTTCTATTTAAACTATCAATAACCCACATCCTCTTAAGCAAAGGCCGACCTACACTAGATCCCTGGATTGACGCATTGCTCTCGAGCTTGATTAATGATGCACCTAAAGAGCCATTAAAGGAAGAACATACTTCGGAAACGGTTACGGAGCATATATATGTTTTTAATAGCAAGAGTCAGTCCAAGCAACAACATATTCCCAATAGGATAATAATATCTTGGGCTACTTACCCGACTTGGCCTAGTGTAGTGCCCTCGACTCTATGACATGTGCAACCATATTTTTTGTTGGGTGAAACCATAAATAGTTTTTATTAGGTTTAACTTGATTATATTTAGGGTTAACTTTTTAAGGTTAACTTGTTTATGTTTATGTTAATGTTATCATATTATTTGTTTGTGTTGATATCATAAGACATGCTAATTTAGGGGGTAAAATAAGTTATATTAAACTGGGGATAACTCTTTAGGGTTAATTTGAACATAAATCTCTAACTATTTAGGCTTTAGATTTATTTGTTTAAGTTTAATTTGGGGTTAATTTGAAGCTAACTAATCTTTAGAGTTTATTTTATTTATATTAGGGCTAACCCTCTAAATTTTATGGTTAATTTGTTAATGTTTAAAATCCTCAACTTAAAATACATCAACAATTGATTGGTTTTAAGTTTTAGTAGATAAAATTTTGAAATAAATGAACATGATAGTTTATTAATGACTTAATTATTTAATTTATATTTAATCGACTCAAAATGACAAAAAAAAAAAAAAAAATCAAGTCTTTGCAATTATTATATGATAAAATTACTTTTTATTTTATTTTATTTTATATTATGAAAATTATTTTTGTGATACTACTAATAAACTATCTAGGATTCGTTTCTCTTTATTAATTAAATAATAGAAATGAAACGAAGTCGTTCTTTAGTAGATATACAGCATTATGAACTATAAATGAATTTGAAAATGATTATTATGTTAAACTGATATTTTCATGTATGTATATACTAGGCACATACCCGCGCGATGCAGCGAAATGTAAGTAAAGAACGAACAATTAATTTTATTTTTTTATAGACATGTCATCAACAATCAACCATGACTTAAGAATCACAACTTATGAAATCATAAACCCATATAAATATTCAATAATTAATTTATATTACAATTATTGACGAAAAAAATTATAATGATATATTTTATAATAAGAATGAAACGTATTTTACGATTATATATTTTTAATGTGCTAACGGTGGAAAAAAGTAAAACGTATGGATAGAAAACAAATTAGTTCGTAGATATTCATGATATTTAATAGTAAGATTAAATTAAAAAAATATTCAATATTGTGATCGTTTTAAATATATTGATGAGACGATTATAATGATATATTTTGTAAAAAGAAGAAACGTATTGTTTATTCCATTCTTGTTCGTATATGATTATTTATGTTAACATGATAGATATGTAAAATAGAAAATAAGAAAACAAGAGATATAAAATAAATTAAATAACTAAATGTAAGGGTGATAAACGTAACATTTAATTGAATTAGGAAGTGAAACATTGGGAAATTTTTTTTGGCTTTCAAAGGTTTGTAAAAAACTGTATTAGAATTTTTATAATATAATAGAGATTATAGTGATTTATTTATAATAAGAATGAAACGTATTTTTAATATATTTTACGATTATGTATTTTTAATGTGCTAACGCTGAAAAAAAATAAAATGTATGGATATGAAACAATTTAATTCGTAGATATTCACGATATTTAATAGTACGGTTAAATTAAAAAATATTCAATATTGGGCTCGTTTTGAAGGTATTGACGAGACGATTATAATGGTATAATTTGTAAAAAAAGAAACGTATTTTTTCATTGTATTTTTGTTCATATACAATTATGTGTGTTAATATGATAAGGGTGTAAAATGAAAAATGAAAAAATAAGGGATATAAAGTAAATTAAATAATTAACTATAAGGGTGGTAAATGTAATATTTTTTTTTCCAAAAACTACCTTTTTTAATAGAATTTTAATATATAGTATAGATAATATTTTAAATTCAACACTTGTTTTAGTTTGCCTTTGCTTCCCTAAACTGATATTATCATGTATGTATGTATATCTAATATTAATGCTAGAAGCGTACTCATGCAATGCAGCGAGATAAATCACGATTTTAATGTTTCATTTTTTTTTTTGTTTTTTTTTTTTGTCGATTTACAGTACGATTTTGGATGATTTTGAGAAAATGATAATATTTTTTTTATAAATTTGTTTAATTTAGGCTTAATAATATAATGTTTTTATATAAAAAAATTAAGTATTTTGTTAGAATTCAATGATTATCTTATATATTTTAATGACATCTAGATAAAATAACCAATTATATATTTAATAATATAGTTAAAACAAATTTATAGTAATATAATATATTAATTAATAGTGATACATGGAAAAATCTATATAAAAGGAAGGTCATGCACATACTAAATTGGTGGGTGTTAGAAGCATGCAGTAATAATATGTATCTTGTGTTTTGATACTTATAAATTAAGAGAGTTTTAAAATATTGCATAAAATGATGGTACCTTCTGCCTAATAATTTTTATTTAAAAGTTTTTTATTCGTGCTTTATAATATAGTATAGATTTGATTTATTCCAACGCTTATTTTAGTTTGGCTTTGCTTCCCCTACAACTTGGCTCCTTGAGTGGGTGTTGATTGTTTGGAATATGTCAACCGTATCTTATGAAGTATTTTGATTAAAACTATGGAATTTTAAGTACACAATATTTTTTTTGAACAGCAGCAAAGAACTTTATTAAAACCAACCAAGAGAGAAGAAGTTTGTACAAAGGAGCGAAAACAACTTAAAACCAAATGAAGCAAGAAACAACCCACACCGAAGGAGCCAAGCGAGAACCAACAAAGGAGATGTTTGCGAGAAGCAAACGTCAACTACGGACAGAAGAGGAAAGAAACATAACAGCTGCAAACTTGGCCACGGACAACAGCAACGGCAACAGCTCGAGATCCCCTAATCATCCCCACCGCCCCCTCACCCGCCTCGCCAAGCCTCAGTCCTGACCCAATATGTATAACATTAAATAAAATTCTTAATGTATTAAAAAAGTTGATTTATTAAAATAAAAAGAAAAACATAAAACCACCTTTCACATATGCGGAACAATAAAAGGTAGGGTGGACTCCAATCTCTATACATAAAAACTAAGGGGGCGTTTGGTTTGCAGAATGTTTTTGGATGGAATAAAATCTGTCAAAAGAATTTGACTTTGAAGGAATTTGAATGGAATGTTGTAAGGTTTGACCACCTGTTTGGTTGACAGAATTGGAATGAAATCTGTTAAATGAATTGGAATTTTTCTGTTTGGTTCACAGATTGTAGCTTTAGAATTGGAATGGAATTTTGGTAAATGACCAAAATACCCTTTTTGTTTATTTTAATTTTTTTCAACAAAAATTACTTTAATGAAATAGTCATTAAATAGTTTAATTTTTAACTAAAATTGCTTTGATTATTTTAGCACACGAATGATGATGAGAGAGAGGGAGAGAGATAGAGAGGAGAGAGATAGGAGAGAAGGAGAGGGAGAGAGAGGAGAGAAGAGAAGAGAGAGAGGGAGAGAGAGGATAGAGAGAGAGGGGAGATAGAGGAGAGAGAGGAGAGAGAGGAGAGAGAGGAAAGAGAGAGGGAGAGAGGATAGATTGAGAGAGAGAGAGAGAGGCGAGGAGAGAGAGGGAGAGATGTAATAACCGGACTAAAAATAGAGAAATTAAAAGTTTAGGTAAGAAAGTAGAAAGGCCATAGTGGAGGGGTCTGGAATGAAAAGTTAGAAAAGTGGGATTTTAACCCTAGAGGTAAAGGGATCTGTGTGTGTGGCGGTTGATATCTTTGAAAGGGTTCTTGGCGATTTTCTTTGGAGAGACCGAGAAGGGAGGAGGATTCTTCAAGGAATTCAAAGGTGGTTTAATCTCATTCTAAGGTAAATCATCTTGTAACCTAAATTCTCTAATCCTATATACTTATAATCATAGTAGTTGTGATTTGGGGTTGATAATGAATCTGAGGTTTGGATATTTGGATTAATTCTGGGTTTGATTGTAGAATTTCTTCTTTTGTTAAGGATACCTATGGTATTAAAACTCTGTGCCTGATTATGAGATTTTGGGGCTTGATTGTTAATGATTTCTGGGATTAATGCGGATCTGGTTATATATGTGTATCTGCTGCGGGGTTTTGTTCGAACAGGTGTTCACCGGTCGACTTCGGACCTGAGTGTCTTTGGTCCCCGGGGTTGTGTGTTGGGTTTGGGTCACCGGTGTGTTAGGCACCGGTCGAGTTAGAGGGGGAGACCTCGGTCGAGTGGGAAGGGGGAGACCCCGATCGAGAGGGGGGGGGAATGCCCCGGTCAGTGTAATGAAGGGGGAACCCGGTCGTTCTTCATCAGCGGCTTGGGTCCGGTCCCCGGGTAATGTTTAGGTGGGCCGAAGCCCACATCTAGTTTAGGATATTTATTTAAGAGTTGGGGCTTCAAGAGTTTTGATTTATGTATATAGGCCCATCTTCAATTAATTCAAGGTACCGCTGTTCTAGTGGACTATTATCCTATTAAAGGATTAGTGAAGCTGACATTAGGGTGTTATGCTCAAGCTTGTGTTAAATTAGAAGAATCGGGAGTTCACCGGCCAAATGTTTTGTTTTATAGGTTTCGGATCGAACTTTAGAGGTAACGCATGATTTAAGCTAAGGACGCCAGGTGAGTTTTTCTGAACTAAACCTCTTTGGTAACAAAAGCATGTGAAGTTTAATTTTTTAAACTTTGATTTATTTATGATGGCATGATATCTACGAAATGTTTTCAAGTGTGATATAAATCGTTGTTGTTTAAATGTATGCATACATTATATGTGGAGATTGTGACCTAAGTCGGGGAGTGTGGCCCGCCTACTCGTGCCGGGGAGTGTGGCCCGTTTATGCCATTGGGGGTGTGTCCCAAAATTAAGGCAGCGCGAGTTAGATACATCGTCTTTGACGGTCGTGTGGTCAGTAGCGTGTTTTATCTATGTGCATTTATTAAATGTTGATTTAATTCTGGAAAGTTATTTTATTGCTCATCTGTTAGAGGGGACTCACTAGACCTATGGTCTAACTCTTGCTCTTTCAAAACTAAAAATCTTTTCAGGCAAGCGTGATTTAGGAAGGACAGATAAAGGGAAAGAGAAGATGTAGCGGGATCAGATAGAAAACCGTTATCTTAGTTACCTTGTTAATATCTCAGTTGTGAATAGGTTGCCTTTGCAAACCTTGATAGTTGAATGTACGCTTGTGGCCGTTTGGCATGCTTTATTATTAATATAGTAGTTAAGATTTAATTGTTATCTTGTTATTTTTGGTTGGGTTGTTACAGTTGGTATCAGAGCCATAGTTTAAGGGATTTAGGTGACCGGATGGGCCTAAACTTAAATTGAGGAGTAAAGGGACACAACTGAGATATAGGAAACCTTTTAAGAAGACCTTGTTTATCGAGAGATGTGATAACAATAGCGAGTACCCTCATGTAAGGTAAATTCAAAATCGCATCTGGCCAATGTCATTATGAATTTACAGGTGCATGGGCATACTCGATTGCTATTGTTTGGTGGGGTTAGGGTAGAGAGTCTTATCTATGAATTGATAGTGTTGATCGGGAATGTTGTGTGAGTTCGTTTATGGTTGTAAGGTTAATACCGTTTAGGATGAATATCGGGTGGGATGTAGATATTTCGTTGAGAAAGGATCTCTTGAGTACATAAGGAAGAGAATGATGGTAGGAGGTGAGCCTTTCGCTCCAAGGGAGTCTTCGGTTCGATAGAGTGGTATGTCGATTAGTGAGAAGCAGGAAAGTGTTAATCCAAGAATCGAAGGATAAAAATGAGGCTTTTGGAGCTGTAGGTAACCGAAGGTGGGTTGAGAGACGAAATCAGTGCTGACGGATAAAATGTAGTGAGGATCTATAGAATCAAGATATGGTTGGTCAGTTTGTTTGAGGGTAAAAGTGAGGATACGCGTTTTGCGAAATTGTAGTTGCGATGGTAACTGGTACTTGGACATTCCAGGATGTTGGGAAGCGTTGGTGCTGGAAGTAGTGGCAAATGTGAGGATCATGATGGCTTTGTCGGAAGTAGAAAGTCTGAGATGAGCTGTGGTGAGTGCAAGCAGTTGACCTTGTTAGAGTAAATAGCCTTCAATGTCATTGAGTCTCATGCATTGAGTGTCAAACAAATTGTTGGAGTTTTCATATCATTCATATCAGACGTTTTGGCGAGTGTGTGCCTTACGAGGTATTTGATTTGAAAACGTGTCGACGCGTGCAACTGTGTGTTTGGATTGAAAAGACAAGTTTATGGCGATGAGTGATAAATTTTGATTTTTGGTGTGGTTGAATTATTACATGTCTTTTGTAAATGAGTTAATGTAACACCCGTGATTTTGATAAGTTTTACTATGGGATTATCGAGGATTGAATCAGGCGGGAAACGGGAATTTTGGGCCATCGCGAGTTGTGACGCGACTTGGGGTCGCGACACAAGTCGCGAAACTCACTGGATGTGAGTCTCAGGGAAGCAGGCGACTTATGCCGCGAGTGGAAGTCGCGGCATAACCCGCGTAATCGCCTGTCGAGATTAAAACCGATTTTTCAGCCACCAAACCTCATTCTCCTAACCCAAACCCTAAAACCTTCTTCCCTTTTCTCTCCCAAACCCAAATGTCGAACCCTAACCCATTTTGAAGGGTTTTCTCCTTAAACCAAACGATTCTCCATCATCTAGCTTGTGAGATCTTGAACCACAAAACCACCATCTTCATCTTCTTCATCAAGTTCGGTTGGGAGCCCGGGTTGAAGAGTTGGATTGGGTGTTCTCGGAAAGTATCGTTATCTCTAATGGTAAGCTTTCTTGAATTAATGTTATAAATGCTTCATTGATGGTTTCTTAGTGTTGGTATCTCAAATCTCGGATTTGTTAGTTTTGGAGAAACTAGGATTTTGATCTTGTTTAGGGATTTTGGTATGTAATGTTTGAGGAATGTTTCTAAATGTTTAGTTATGGGTATTTATGGTTGGAAATGTATGGATCTAGGTTTTGGAGGTTCTCGGCTTGAGGATCCAAGTGTTCTTCAAAGGAGCTCTAGTTGGGGAAAAAATCTAGATTTAGCCTAAATCTAGCAAGGTGAGTTCAATTTGATTTGTGAAAACGTTGTACATGCCAAAATGTCTATTTTAAAGTGTTTATGTGTTCTACATGAAATTATCAAATGTTGGGTTATTGCTAATCTATGATTATTTGAAGTGTTTTAACTTTACAAACTTTGTATAATACCACGTTTGGGATGTTTGGGCATTTTGATAAAGGTGTTACAAATGAATGTGTTTTGAGGTCTTATTTCATAAATAGATCTTTGGTCAAAGAAATACGTTTTTAAATGTTTGTTGAGTCTCATGCATCATTCATGAAATGGAATGTTTTATAAAGTATCACTTGCACATTTAGGTGAGGTACTTGAAGGAATGTTTATAGTCTCATTTTATGATTTTCATTCTTATCAACAGTTAAATTTGGAAAATGCATATTTTGTGTTATGAGTTCATTTGGAAAATGGGTTGCCTCAACTAATGTTGAGTTTTGAACTAATCTTACTTTTAGTCGTGGTATTTACATATCCGTTGGTCGAGTGCGTTTTATTGTAATTTATTTCATTTACCAATTGGTCAATGAGTTGCTAAGCCTGCGACTTGGTGTTTTTATTTGATTTGGGGTCTTTGGACATTTGTCCAGTTTTGGTAGCTCGACTTCGAGCCTTGTTGGCAACTTTGGATGAAGCTCGTTAGGTATCGGGTGAGATGTAAGTCCTACGAGCTGCACGTTAGCTATCGGGTGAGATGTAAGTCCTACGTGCTGCACGTTAAGGTTCCGTGTGAGGTATAAGTCCTTCGTGCTAAAGTATTACGATATTAGATGAGGGGCTCAACATAGGAACCCGACGGGGTTGAACTCGAGTTTTCGTGGGTGTACGTTTAAAGCTACTGAGTCTGACATCTCTTGCGTGTACTTTTGTTTATATGACTAGTCATAACAACATAAAATGGGCTTACTTTGTGGACCGTCACATTTTATGGAATCGGGAATCCCCCGTCACCGAAAGGTGTTGTTTTTGGGTATTGAGTTTTATTATCCAAGTTTTCGGTGACGTTTTGTATATTTGGGTTTTACCCTTGATTTATGGGTTGAGTATTATGCCCCACCCGTGTTTTGGGTGTTTTGAGATTTAAGGTTTAACCGTATCTTCTTAAATGGAGAGTTCAATTTATATCTACACTTTGCGTGAGTTTTGGATTAAAGCTAATTTATGAATGGGCGGCTTACATTGGTGTCATTATCTTCGAAGTAGTTGGTTTTGGAAAATGTCTAAATTGGTGTTCTTTGTCTAAATTGCATATTATTGGAAAATGAGTCGTTTTCTCTTGTAAGACGTATCATATCGAAGGGCTATAACTTTAACCGCATTCTTTCTCTTTTAAACGATTATTTTAGATATGTTGAAAACTCTTGAGCTCACTAGGCGTTAAGCCTAACCTTTTTTATTTGTCGGCATGTGCATCAGGTTTCAAGGTTGGGAGTTGGTCCTAGCAATCCTATGAAGAGTTGAGCCTTAGCTATGTGCAAATGTAAGTAGTTGGTGAAGTCTTCCGCAACGTTGGAGATAGTAACTATTATGGGGTTTTAGTAGCACCCGTCCTTATCATAGACTTTTGTATATAATGAATAGTTGTATTGAGGTTAAGTCATAATTTGTGGTTGAAGATGATTTATTTATTGATGTATTTAGTAAATTTTTAATAAGTTGTTATTTCCAGAATTCAGGGTGTTACAGTTAACTTTTGTTATGAAAACCAAAACAACATTTGATCGCGTGATTTTATAAGTGAGTGTGGTACAGACCGGAGTTGTCATATCAATAAAGATGAGAGTCGTTTGACACACTCAGTGTCTGTAGTATTTTGTAAACCGTGTGGGTAAAGTTCATCGGAAATGATTTCAATTGTGCCAACACCGATGTTGGGGTGTGGTGAAGAGAAGTTTGTCGTGAAGTTGAGGTTGAACGATTCTTGAAATCGTTGAGCATGGCTAAGTCGGTGTTGGGTTGTGTCCATTCAAGTTTGCTTCATAATGTAGTATCTTCTAAATTTCAAACGTGTCAAAAGTTTAAATGTTTGCGTGTCATGCATGAAGGCTATGAACTCTCTAGGTCGTAGGGAAAGGTTGCAATTAAGGATGATGAAAGTTTTGAGAGTGGAAGTGTGTCGCTCGATCAGAGGGTAGAAGGTACTTGCTATTGATATCCTTCTAAGTAAGGGTGGTGAATAGCGGAGGTGGTTAATGGAGGCACTGACCTATGACATTAAGGATGATGGTACTATAGTAGCTTACCGTTGGTTCCGAGACTTGAGATGTGAATGTCGGCAAAAGGTTGTGTCGGGAGTGGAATTTGAAGTCGTAAATATATTATTAGCAGTTAACTGTCGCAGTGGAAGAGGTAGATTTCATTGGGGATCCTTGTTGATTGGAGACATAGTGGGTGGAAGTCAGAAACCATTTTCGTGGTGAATGGCGGAACGCTGGAAATGAAGAAGTAGTTATGGTTAGTTTTGAGGAGTTTTGTGAGGAAGCGAAGAGTTATTCAGAAAAGGTGTGTACCTAATGCGATGTTGGACAACATTGTGCGGATCTTACAAAACGGAAGATCTTTAGTTCGGTCAGGTGGTACTTTACCGATGACGTTTTGATGGTCATGTGGGAGCGAAGTTTAGTTATAGCACAACTGGGAGGGGTTATGCTTTGAGCATTTAAGTCTTCGAGGTAGTATGCTTAATCTTTCAGGATACTGGAGTTTGATTCCAACAGGTCGCAATGAGCCGATAAGAAGCGATATCTTGTTGGGAGGTTTGAGGATCATAGCTTGCGATTTATTCAGGTTCGGGAAAGACAAGGTCGTGAAATGCCTTGAAGTCCAATTTTAATATTATGACCAGTGAGAAAATGACGGTATTGGTATGTGTGACAAGTGGTCGTGGAGAGTTGCAGTTGTTCTGGGATGAGGTAGTAGAGTGGTGGTTGTAACCATGAGTTGGTGATGCCTTTATGGCATATCTGGGTGTGCAAATCATTAAAGTGGTAAGGAGATTCCTGAAGGATATGTAGAAGACTGGCGTCATTGTTATTGGATGAGCGTCCTTGTTCGAAGATATATGGGGAATGATTTGTAAGTAGTAAGTATGTGGTTGGGATGTGCGAATGTTTGGTTATTGGGGTATTGCTAAGTTGAGAATAATTTTCAAATGATGGTTGGCGGTTATCAAAGAGAGGAACTGGGTGTTCTGTTTTTCGGCAAGTTTTGGGGCGGGATTATCTTATATCCCTAGAATGATTGTTGAAAGCGACGAACTGCTTAATTCAGGGGGTTGTGTAGTAGATAGGAAATACGTGGGCATGTTGAAGTATTCTTTAGGGTGAAAGGATTCTAGCCGTTTGGGTAATCCTGTTTGGAGAGCGAGAATTGTGCGGCGCTTTCGAGTAGTGGGTAATGCTTTGGAAGAGTTGAGTTGATTATCTCGCGTAAGAATTGTGGAAAGTCGGTTGACCAAGCGAAGTAATGTAAATGGGATTGGACATTTGGGAATCATCAAGGAATGGAGTAAGCTAGGTTGGGTGAGCGGTATTTCTTGCAACGAGAAAAAAATGAAGATATCATGCCGGAAAGGTGGGAAATTTGAGAGTAAGAAGTTTGGCAAGTGACACAAAATGTGGAGGTATGTTTTTAGATTCTGCTGTTAGTAAGTTTATAAATCCCTAGCGTGGGTATGAGAAAGAGAATATGGCGTTCGGTGCGGTGTAAGTGTGATTAATCAAAGTCGTGCAGCTGACCAAAAGTTCACACTAATAATCAGTGAATCGTTCGTTAGACGTGGGTTTGAAGTTTTCAAGGAGTAAGGTAGAGGTGGTGGGATAGAGTGCTCGGAATCGAAGAACCATTATGTCAGTTTTGGTAATGCATGAAAAAGGGATTCCAAGTGAGACAGTTGTCCGGTGTTAAACTATTTGGAATAGTTTGTATGAGCTTGGCTGCTTTGGGTTGAGCAGGTGAAATTGGGTTTATTGCGATTTTGGTCGAGTGATTGTGGATGCAATGAGAAAGGGAGGTATGCTCCGCATTATTTGGCCAGTTGGAACTGGTGGATTGCGAGGGCCTTGAATTGTGGAAGTTGCTACCAATATGTGTGAAGTTGAAGAGTTATCGTTGGGGCGATGTATGTTCAGCGTGTAAGAATTGGATAATGCCTAGGAGTTGAGATCAATGTGGTTCGAAAAAGAAAGTGCTTCTGTGTTTGACATATGCCGTGCTAAGAGGGGTTGCTTGCAAGGGCAAGTTACATGATGAAGAAACTCGTGACTGTGAGTTGTCGATGATGTTTACCGTTGACGGCGTGCTATGTTGGCGAGTTAGGTGAGCATTTAGTCAGTGATGCATGTTGTCGTGGTGTAACTCCGGTAAAATTCTATCGGTTAAGGAAGTTGATGTAATTGAGGGGTAAATCTGATGGTTTCGTACGACTATGTACCGATCTGAATGGCTTGGTTAATGGAATGGTACTAATTTGGTTAGATGGAGAATTATGAGTCATTAGTCTCAAGTGGTGACAAATGTAAAGTTACCAGTCTCGCATTGGAAGGGTGTGACCCGATTCAGAAAGAAATGGAAGTTAAGACCTAGTTTGGTTGGGTCATTGCAATCATAGAATGCGTTGGGGAGGTAGCGTATAGACTGGATCTACCCGTAGAGCTGCGAGGAGTGCACCCCGATTTCCATGTATCTAATCTGAAGAAATGTTTAGCATAAAGCGATGTCGTTATACTTTTAGAGGATGTCTAAATAGATGAGAAGAGAAGCTATGTAGAGGAACTGGTAGCTATTCTGAATCGTAAAGTGAAGAAGTTGAGGAGCAAGGAATTTTCCTTGGTGAAAGTTCAGTAGAAATTCCATAGAGATCAAAAGGCGACTTGGGAATTGGAGTCAGTTATGAGGAATCAGTATCCCAGTTTGTTCGACGAAGGAATTCCAGGGACGAAATTCTTTTGAGGAGGGAATATTGTAATAACCGGACTAAAAGTAGAGAAATTAAAAGTTTAGGTAAGAAAGTAGGAAGGCCATAGTGGACGGGTCTGGAATGAAAAGTTAGAAAAGTGGGATTTTAACCCTAGAGGTAAAGGGATCTGTGTGTGTGGCGGCTGATATCTTTGAAAGGGTTCTTGGCGATTTTCTTTGGAGAGACCGAGAAGGGAGGAGGATTCTTCAAGGAATTCAAAGGTGGTTTAATCTCATTCTAAGGTAAATCATCTTGTAACCTAAATTCTCTAATCCTATATACTTCTAATCATAGTAGTTGTGATTTGGGGTTGATAATGAATCTGAGGTTTGGATATTTGGATTAATTCTGGGTTTGATTGTAGAATTTCTTCTTTTGTTAAGGGTTACCTATGGTATTAAAACTCTGTGCCTGATTATGAGATTTTGGGGCTTGATTGTTAATGATTTCTGGGATTAATCTGGATCTGGTTATATATGTGTATCTGCTGCGGGGTTTTGTTCGAACAGGTGTTCACCGGTCGACTTCGGACCTGAGTGTCTTCGGTCCCCGGGGTTGTGTGTTGGGTTTGGGTCATCGGTGTGTTAGGCACCGGTCGAGTTAGAGGGGGAGACCCCGGTCGAGTGGGGAGGGGGGAGACCCCGGTCGAGTGGGGAGGGGGAGACCCCGATCGAGATGGGGGGGGGGGAATGCCCCGGTCGGTGTAATGAAAGGGGAACCCGGTCGTTCTTCATCAGTGGCTTGGGTCCGGTCCCTGGGTAATGTTTAGGTGGGCCGAAGCCCACATCTAGTTTAGGATATTTATTTAAAAGTTGGGGCTTCAAGAGTTTTGATTTATGTATATAGGCCCATCTTCAATTAATTCAAGGTACCGCTGTTCTAGTGGACTATTATCCTATTAAAGGATTAGTGAAGCTGACATTAGGGTGTTATGCTCAAGCTTGTGTTAAATTAGAAGAATCGCGAGTTCACCGACCAAATGTTTTGTTTTATAGGTTTCGGATCGAACTTTAGAGGTAACACAAGATTTAAGCTAAGGACGCCAGGTGAGTTTTTCTGAACTAAACCTCTTTGGTAACAAAAGCATGTGAAGTTTAATTTTTTAAACTTTGATTTATTTATGATGGCATGATATCTACGAAATGTTTTCAAGTGTGATATAAATCGTTGTTGTTTAAATGTATGCATACATTATATGTGGAGATTGTGACCTAAGTCGGGGAGTGTGGCCCGCCTACTCGTGCCGGGGAGTGTGGCCCGTTTATGCCATTGGGGTGTGTCCCAAAATTAAGGCAGCGCGAGTTAGATACATCGTCTTTGACGGTCGCGTGGTCAGTAGCGTGTTTTATCTATGTGCATTTATTAAATGTTGATTTAATTCTGGAAAGTTATTTTATTGCTCATCTGTTAGAGGGGACTCACTAGACCTATGGTCTAACCCTCGCTCTTTCAAAACTAAAAATCTTTTCAGGCAAGCGTGATTTAGGAATGACAGATAAAGGGAAAGAGAAGATGTAGCGGGATCAGATAGAAGACCGTTATCTTAGTTACCTTGTTAATATCTCAGTTGTGAATAGGTTGCCTTTGCAAACCTTGATAGTTGAATGTACACTTGTGGCCGTTTGGCATGCTTTATTATTAATATAGTAGTTAAGATTTAATTGTTATCTTGTTATTTTTGGTTGAGTTGTTACAGTTGGTATCAGAGCCATAGTTTAAGGGATTTAGGTGACCGGATGGGCCTAAACTTAAACTGAGGAGTAAAGGGACACAACTGAGATATAGGAAACCTTTTAAGAAGACCTTGTTTATCGAGAGATGTGATAACAATAGCGAGTATCCTCATGTAAGGTAAATTCAAAATCGCATCTGGCCAATGTCATTATGAATTTACAGGTGCATGGGCATACTCGATTGCTATTGTTTGGTGGGGTTAGGGTAGAGAGTCTTATCTATGAATTGATAGTGTTGATCGGGAATGTTGTGTGAGTTCGTTTATGGTTGTAAGGTTAATACCGTTTAGGATGAATATCGGGTGGGATGTAGATATTTCGTTGAGAAAGGATCTCTTGAGTCCATAAGGAAGAGAATGATGGTAGGAGAGAGAGGAGAGGAGAGATAGGAGAGAGTGAGAGAGGAAAGAGAGAGGGGAGAGGATAGAGAGGAGAGAGAGAGGAGAGAGAGAAGAGAGAGAAAGGAGAGGAGAGAGAGAAGAGAGAGAAAGGAGAGGAGAGAGAGGAGAGGAGAGAGAGAAGATAGATTGTGAGAGAGAGGATAGATTGAGAAAGAGAGGAGAGAGGGGGAGAGAGGAGAGGAAAAAAGAGGAGAAAGAGAGGAGAGAGAGAGAGAGTTTGTATCTGCTGATAATGTTGAACGGTAGTGGTGGTCGGATGTGGTGGTGGCCGGAGGTGGTGGTGGCCGATGGCGGTGGCCAGAGGTGGTGGTGGTGGTCGGATGTGGTGGTGGACGGTGTTGGTAGCCGGAGGTGGTGGTGGCTGGTGGTGGTCGGTGGTGGTCAATGGTGGTCGGAGGTGGTGGTGGTGGCCGGAGGTGGTCGATGGTGGCTGGAGGTGGTGGCCGGTGTTGGTAGCCGGAGGTGGTGGTCAATAGGGGTGTCAAAAATAACCGAAACCGAATAACCCACCCGAACCGAATGAAGTTTGGGTTAAACGGTTTCGGGTTATTCGGTTTTCGGGTTAAACGGTTCGGTTAACCGAATAAGGATCCTTATTCGGTTCGGTTTTCGGTTAATTTTTTCCTAATTCGGTTAAACCGAATAACCCGAATAACACATTCTACTAATATTTTATATATTGCATGTTTATAAAAAAATAAACTTAAGGCATGTTATACTATTATTATTTTACATATTTTATTGATATATAATGTTTTTATTGAGAGTAGATAATGTTTTTTTATTAGATTACATTTTATGCATGAATTACATCGTCGCATGAAGAAAAATAATGTCATATGGTAGAAATAGGTTTTGATAGATATTGTATTTTACATAATATAAGTCAATTGTTGAGTATGAATTTATGATATAATTATATATTATAAGCAACAGACATTTGATTTGAAAACATTATTTGTTCAAATGTCCAACGAAAAAATATAAATCCTTATTCGGTTTAACCGGTCACCGAACCGAATAACCCGAAACCGAACCTTATTTGGTTTGGTTATCAGTTAGTTTTTAAAAAGCTTGAAAACTGATTAACCCGAACCGAATAAACCGAAAACCGATTTAACCGACCGAATAACACCCCTAGTGGTCAATGGTGGCCGATGGCGATGGCCGGAGGTGGTGGGTGGAGGTGGTGGTGCATATTAGGATGAGGGGCAATTTTGTCCAAAAAAATATGACATTCCATTCCAATGAAATACCACCTCCCCCCCCCCCCCCCCCCAAGGAATGTTGAATTCCTTCATTTGTGGAATTCATTGGAATTCAACATTCCAATTCCTTAAAAAGAATGAACCAAACGATGTAATGGAATCTGGTCAACAGAACTCAACATTCCAATTCCATCAGATTCTATCAGAATCTGCGAACCAAACACCCCCTAAGCATAAGTTACCATATAGGCTACTAAATTCTGAAGCCAAGGCTCTACGTACTTTTATTGCATTTTCTGTAATTACTTCAGGATTTCTTAATCTCTTTTTCCTAACAAAAACATATACGGACCTATGATACACAACAAGCTTCAGAAGATTTGGACTCCATATCATGCTCTTAAGACGTACGCCAATATTTATGCTTTGATAGATAACGTTGCAATACGCAATCTATTTGGCGAGGTTGGTTTATACCAGAGTTAAAAGAACGCGTGAAAAGGTTTTTGTGAAGAATGATGCCATTATTTATACCACCAAGATGACAATTAAAAGGTTGTGAACCACTTGGATGTAATACATTGGTTAAGGCTCAGGGAGATGTAGTGAAAATTTCATCTCCCCAAGTTCGAATCCAGACAATATAAGTCCTTATTGTGTCATTGAGGTTCACATGTGATGACTCCAAAACATTCATGATCGCATGAAGAATAGTCGATAAGAATAAGCTAACCCAAAAAACGATAGTTAAAAAAATAGTTGTGACTAACTAACATAAAAATACAGAACTAGTTTATTTTCATTTTGTTGATGATTTTTATTTTATTTGAGAAAAAAAAAAGTGTCATATCACAATTCACAACATGCAATGAAAAAGGTTGACAACAAGTTGCAAAACAGACGTTAATGACCGCCAACAAAGTTGTCTCCCAAGGCCCCATTTCATGTCTCTCTCGCTCCTCCTATTTCCCCAACTTTTCAAAATACAACCAATTACTACTTATAAATATTACTAACTTCATTTTATTTATATCTTAATTATAATCTAATCTAATCTAATCATCCATAGATAATATATTTGTACATGTTTAATTCAAATGAAATTGTATAGACACATATTGTTTTTTTTATATCAATTATTTTATGTATTACTGGTTCTTTAAAGACTTGATCCTTAGACATAAAATGGTTCACATTTTTCTAGCCTTAACTGGTTAAGGATCGGTCAACATCCCTTACAATAATTAGGTTTTAGATGATCTTCTTTTACTAAAAATTAAAAATAAAATTTGGTACCGATCCAAACCAGCACATTGGTATTTTCAAGCGCTTATCAAGTCTAGTTTCCTCATTAAAGACTCGTTCAGAAGGACTACATTTTTGAAACCATTGGGACCGGGCCATAATGATCATTTATAATTGATTCTTGTACATCTTTAAATACATGTATCGGATTAACGTATTAGAAAAAATCATAAATACTTTTATATTATCCTATTACAACTATAAATCAACACAAGCAACGTATAAGTCGTAAATGCGTCCAACTTGACCTATTGTCTTAAGTCTCTGTGCTTCAAAAAGACACATGTAATTTGACCTCTAATTTATCATATTGAGGAAATGTTCAACCCATTGATTAAACTACAAATAATTTCATTGAAAACATATATTCACATAAAAAATATAAATACATTAATCAAAGTACCATACTTGAAGCAATCAAGCCAAGGTGAGTAGAAAGAAGCAACTCTCCAAAAGGTCAAGTCAAATTTATATTATTGGATTTGTTGGTAGGAGTGGAAAATTTGAATTGCCCATAATATATTATATTATATTAGCATCTAATCATTATATTATATTTTATTTTTTATTAAAAAACAAAAGTTTTATTTTAAACATTCTTTTTACAACATAACCATAAGTACGATGATTAGAAATATTTAAAAACATATTTTACACTTTTTTTTTTTTTTTTTTTTCTTTCTTTCTGTTTTAACGGTTATTTATAACGACTATAAAAATATAACATTTAAAAAGCTTTTATTCTTAATAAACCAATAAAATTTATATTTAAAGAAAAACTCATTTCTCAAATAGACCGGACATGAAGTATGAAACCGTAACTTTGATTTAGAAATTGTCAAAGCCAGTTTGTGAAGAGAAATAAAATGGTTGGTTGTATAGCATGAAAAATCAGTAAGTTTAATAAATTTTCTTAACATTATTTGGATATATTTTAACTTTTTTCACATGTTATGTTATGAAACATAGGTCATAGAAAGTGGGTAAAAAAAGAAAACACCACATGCCTTTAAACTCCCCCTTTCCAAATTGAGAAAGTGAAATTGAATTTTTATATCTTAATTCGTTTAGGTGTCAACCTATTCCTTCGGTCAATAATTAAAATTTGGGTTTTAGTGTTCGGCTTTTTAAGCTTAGAAACTAAATCATGCTTCCATCTTACGAGCACCACAACAATAATACAAAATAGAAAATTTATGTCAAATTCACTTATATATATTTCAATCTCAATAATTTGTAAAACCTTATAAAATTAATTAAGCATCGTGACAAAAATGATCAAATACCTAGATCATATGCATTCTTTTATCCCCTAGCTAGATGATCAAGTAAGTACCTTAAAAGGTTGTGGCAATAAGGACCTTAGTTGAAATAATTTATGAAAATGAGAATAGAACGGAGAAAATAAAAGTTGATGGACTATATATGGATGAAAGTAATAGTTTAGGAGCATTAAAAGATGGAAGTGACAATAATTGCGGTTAGGAATGAATGAATGTCAAAGTCGAAGACCAAAACCATGGAAACTTCAATTTTTCAAACATTTGACCATTCTTTCTCTCTTAAATACTTATTTTATGAATTAGGTTAAATACATTCGTTTTTATTAATTATTTCTTATACATATTAAAATCAAAACTTACTCGATATAAATAAAAATTTATATGGTAACACACTTATTTTATATCGTAAAATTCATAACAGATATATATATATATATATTTTAAAATTTAATATCAAAACTTATATGATATTTGTATTATTATATCATAGTGCTTTACATATAAATGAAGGAATTTTGGTGTATAAAAAGCTAAAACCATAAATAAAACAATTTGTAATTATAATTATGAGTAAACTAAAATTTTCGTCCCCCTGGTTTGATTAGAATTGCAATTTGCGACCTTGTACTTTTTAAATTATAATTCTTGTCCATGGGATTTCTATTTCATTACTATTTTTCGTCCTTTTAGCAATCATTACAATTAAGTATAAGGAACAGAAATGGCAATAAATGGTGGACAAAACTCGTACTGTTGCATCAAAACAAGAATTTAGAAAGAAAAAAAGGCAGTACTTGTATAAAAATCGAAAACCCAAAATATTGGTACACGAGTTGTATCCTATTACTTATAAACAGTAATAATATTATTAAATTCATATGGTTATAACTTTTTTGAAAGATATCATTTATGATAAGAACAACGGCATATTTTTTGGTAATTGTTAAGATGAAATTAGGGGCGCTGAATGGTTAAGGGAGGTCCAAGATACAAAATCATTCAGAGTGTTTTAGAATCATTAAAAAACAGGTTTTTTTTTGTCAAACAAAATTCATTTCTTAGCGATCCAGAAGTAGTCTTTTAATGAAATTATTAAGAGGTAAACAAACATGTTATAAAATCATGTATAGAAAAAAAACATGTTTCGCGTTTTACAACAAATCAAAATAAAGGTATCCATCCATCACTACGTACCCACCATGTGGTTGGAATTTTCTTTTCCTTCCCAAAAAGGGGAAAAAACACTTGTACAAATTAATGAATAATTAGCAATAGTTTTAAGTTATAACTAATTAAGCTAAAACAAATACTAATGTTTAATGACTCAACAATTAAATCATTAGATTAAGAAATTGAGACAAATAAGTTACAAAAATCATGTTAGGATTAAATACATTCATGAATAATATATATATATATATATATATATATATATATATATATATATATTGGTGGCTTGGAATTTAGATTAATTTGTATATTCGTAATTAAAGAATCTCAATACAACTCTTTGTGGGTTGGAAACGGAAAAGTCATCATTTAAACCAATAATATGCATGTCATCAATAAATAAGGAAATAAATGTAATACTAATATTAAGATATAATCAAATTAATTAATAAAACACCCGTCTTTTAATACCTAACATGTTTTACTAATAACTATAATGTTTCACAATTGAATAAGAACAAATATTGTATATATATGACAACCTATAAAAATTTATGTTTTATGGAAAATAATAACAGATAATATACATAGGTGGATATTCAAACAAAAATATATATCAATTTTACGAAAATATGAGAACTGTTGTAGGATTATGTGTCATCATAAAAAGGAAGTGATAATACATGTAGTGGTGTGGGGACGACTTAATTAGCTCGCGACTTAAGGCGTGCCAAAGGTCATCCGGGTATCTGATTTAGTATCACATGTGATGAATTATAATATCATATCGAGAGCACTCTTATGATCACGTTGATAATACAGGTGAGGAGGTCTAATGGTGTAAAAAAGGGTTTAAAGTAAGGTTGATGTTATTTGATACGTTAATTTCGATGTGGGTAGGAACTCCGTTTAATTTTACCTTTCCACCAACTAAGCAAGAGAACCTTTGTTGCATCATCGATCTCTTGATGATTTAAGAACTCAATTTACGGCTAAAGTTGTTTTATATATATATAGAGGCCCCTTCAAATAGAAACTTTTTATTAGTACAAACTATGCAACCCAAAGGTATTTTTGTCTATTTACAAATTTCGTATTTTTAGGAAATAACCAACTTTCTTAATTATCCCTCTCACCTCTCTCTCTCTCTCTCTCTCTCACACACACACACAAACACGATCCCCTGTCACCATCTACTTCCGGGCTCCGGCGACATCCTCCCACTCCAGCGACGTCCACCATTTCCGGCGAGTTTCATATGAGAAAGAACATAAGAAACTTCAAAAATTATATGATTCATATGAGAAAAAACATATGAAACTTCGAAAATATATGATTATTTCGAAAAAAAAATCTGAATATTCATATAGGAGAAATATATGAAACTTAAAAATCCGATAATTTATACGAGAGAAAAATATATGAAACCATTTTATGAAAAAAAATTGAAATCGTTAATGAAAATATATGAAGTTATATAAAAATATATAATTATTATGAAATTTTCACATTTCATATGAGAAAAAACATATGAACCCATTAATGAAAATGCAGAAAACCCACCGGAGTTTAGAAGAATTCGCCGGAGTTTGGTATCCTCTTCGATTTCACTTTCTTGTTCATCATGGTGGCCGTAACTTTTGAGAGAGAGAGATGTGTTCACTTTCTTGTTCATCATTGTGGCTGGATTCTTGTTCATCATGGCGGCCGGACTTTTGAGAGAGAAAGAGAAAAACGGCGACCGAAATTGAGAGAGAAAGAAAGAGACGTTGACTGAATTTTTGAGAGGAGAGAGAGATTAGGTAAAAATGGAGAAAATTAAGGAGATAATAACCATAATTAGATTAATTTAAATTAATTAATAAATTTAAAATTTAAAAATTGTTAAAATTATTCCCAAACTGCCCTTTTACTATTTTTTTTAATAAATCTAAATTCTAAAAATTCTCAACCGTTGATTAAAAATTCGGATGGTCTAGATAGGTTTGTAAGTTTGTATGGTTTAAAAAGTTTGCAAATGATTGTCCCTCTATATATATATATATATATCACCCAACAATAATTATTTTTTGAAAGCACAAGGGTTGTGGTGTGGTGGTAAAGGTTTGGGGAGTTCATAGCGCTCAACCCGGGTTCGAGCCCCACTAGCAGCACTTGTGGCCACTAAGGATAAACTCAGGGCTGCACGCTTTAGCAGCTGGGCCAAATGCTCTAATTGCCAGAGATTAGTCTGGGCCATAGGCCCAGGATACACTTTCCAAAAAAAAATAATTATTTTTTCAATTATTGTGAAATAAACGCAACATATAATTTAATGGAATTTGTAACTAGTTGTTAATTAATAATGATAAAATTGGAAAACTAATAAAGTAGATCAATAGAATTATAAATATTCGGTAATGATCAATTAACAAAATAAATAAATCTCTATTAAATATTGTTAAAAACGATATTTATTTATTTTTAACACAACATAATATAGAAATTCTAATTTCTTTTGAAGGGAACAATTTATTGAAAAACACCTAAATAAAATATACAAAGTAGCGTTTTAAGGTAAATTTTATTATGTTGTATAAGGCTTTCAAAATTTACTAGAAGTGTACTCGCGCAATGCAGCTAGATACATCACGATTTTAATGTTTCATTTTATTTTCTGTTTTTTGTCGATTTACATTACGATTTTGGATGGTTGTGAGAGAGTGATAATGATTTTTTTATATAAATTTGTTTAATTTAGACTTAATAATATAATGTAATTTATTTTGGTTTAATAATATAATTTTTTTTATAAAATATTTTGTAAGATTTTTTAATTATATTTTAGATTTTTTATATCTAAAATATGCTGAGAGTTATTTTAGGGGAGTTAAAGTGGGAAATGATTTTAGAGGAGTTAAAATGATTAAAGATAATGATTGAAAATTAATTAATAGCATTAAATGTAGTACATACAACTTTTGTGGTTGTTTTTTTTAAGTAATTAACATTAAATAGCGGTACATTAAGTTTTAAGACTTGTTTTTAAGAGTTTTTTATGTCATCTTTATAATATAGTATAGATATACCAAAATATTTTTTTAATATAGTAAAGTTGAATGATCAAATAAAACAAAAATTATTGAAAGCTAATTAAGGTAAAAATTTAAAAATGGACCCCCAACGTCAAATGATGCATGGAATTTGGACTTGATGGCTAAGCCAAATCACCCAAGACATTTGTAAGTTTGAGATTTTTTTCCGAAATACTCATATATTCTTTATAACCAAAAGTTATACACGTTTTTTTATGTGTTTTACTGTTTACCATGATTGTTGTTAGAAATTATCTAATCGATCCAAAAGACCAAACCATATTATTAAATAAATAAGAACCGCATATAAAATAATGCACTCATAAATTATTGCTTTATCGTCTTTTTATACATAGATGTCTGACTATGAACAAATCGAGTAGTGTAATGATCTTTCTCAATTAAACCCTTAGTATCTTCAGCAATAGCCGATTTATGATTGATAGGAATTACAAATCGTTTTGGGGACAATATCATTTTATAGGCGTGTCATTAGGGTTTCCATTAAACCCTAATTACAACTCTTACCGATTGGAGTCCTGCAAGACTATTGAAGATTTTATAAGGCCTTTAGTTGTCCTCTATTGCGAACCTACTGCAATCTGCGACTTTTTTTGACTTTTGGTTGTCCTCTATTGCGGACCTAGTGCCAAATCCGTAAAGTTGGTAGATAAATGAATAAGAAATGAAAGCTTACAATAGATGGGTTGAATGTTGTCCCAACAACTTTTTTTTTCGAGACCAATATTATTTTTTTAAATTGACATTGACATAATTTAAAAGTTAACCCATAATCCATTTTAATACATACATACATATAGTTTTATCTTGATATACAATTAGTTGATGCGATGACGTCATCAGGTGTTGTTTCGGTTCATTCACCACGTGCTTTATTTAATTAATGGTTCCACTTGCATATGTAGAACCTTCATTGCAGGATCCCAGTTTTGGACACCAAGAATAGTCCCTCATCTCTTGTTACTTTCTATATTTTGTTATTTCATTCGTTTTTCCTTTACTCATCCTATCTATCTATTTTCAACCCTATAAATGTTTTTTAACTAACAAATATTTCAAATTCCCTTGAACTGAACCCCATCTCCTAGACCTACATTTATTGCATAAATTAATGTACTATCATTATCTGTCTAGCTAACATCCGTTTAATAATAGACTAAGGACCACTCCTCGTGTCAGGTTGGTCAAAGCCAATCCCTATCTCTAATAATTTGAGTCATTGGATAAGGTTAGAGTCGTTAGTCATAACTAATTAATGTTTTTAGCTAAAATATTTTTTAATAAAGAAACATAAAAGGCAAATAAAATTTAATTTGTAGTTTTTGTTTTCCTTCAAACATTTTTAGGGGTTTTTGTTTGATTTTCCATTAAATTCTATATGAATTTATTTGTCTGTATAGATTGAGATATCTTGCTATTTGTTTGTTGTGTTGAATGAATGGTTGATTATGAACGATGAATTTCATCAATTTAAACGATTCTTTTTATAAAAAAATAAAAATCTCATCAAACATAATTATATGAATTGTGGCATTATCACAAGAAAATTTAATAAGTACTTAAAATAATAAAAATAAATAAAATCATAATTTGGATACAAGTCCATTTGCAACAAAAGTAATAAGTACATATCAAACAAAATTATACGAATTCAATACAAATTTCTTAAATTTAAGCATTAGATACGGGCTGATTTGCAATTTCATCATGCAAATTAGTTACATATTAGCACCCCATTTTGTCCCATCTAATGTTGTTTCTCTACTTTCAACTTCTTTTTCTTCTTCATTGGTAAACGTTGTGTTTTTGTTGCGGTCGATAAATATTCCAAGGTTTCTATTACATTTATCTTTCAAGGCTAACAAAACTAGAAATACTTAATTTAATTTTAGGGATTATATGTGTCAAAGAAAATAGCAGATGGACGAAAAGTAAATATCGACATTAGTAGGGGGACTAGAATTGTAATTCACCATATCCATTTTAAAAATTTACCATATTACCCACGAGTTCATTAACTTGTATATAAACCCCCCATTATCTTCTTTCTTTCTTTCAAGTCTTTGTGTATCTTCTTTCTTATACATCGTTTTCAAAAAAAATGATGCAGGCGGAAGCGTTTCCGGCGACTAATATCGGTGAACTTACGGCGTTTTGCCGGAGCGCTAGCTTTAGCAGCCTCATGCCATGTTTATCGGAAAATTGGGGCGATTTACCGTTGAAGGTGGACGATTCAGAGGATATGGTGATTTACGGCTTTTTACATGACGCCGTTAGAGCAGGATGGACGCCGTTCAATTTCTCGGCTAAAGAGATTAAAGCCGAATCGATGGAACCGGCTTCAAGTACGGATCGATTAGCTGAAGTGGAAGAAACAGCTGCAACTTCGGTGGCTGCGTCCTCGCCGCCGAAAGGCAAACACTACAGAGGGGTGAGGCAGCGGCCGTGGGGGAAGTTTGCGGCGGAGATAAGAGATCCGGCTAAAAATGGAGCCAGAGTGTGGCTGGGGACGTATGAGACGGCTGAGGAAGCGGCTATTGCATACGACAGAGCTGCATACAGGATGCGTGGCTCCAAGGCTTTGTTAAACTTCCCACACAGGATCGGTTTGAATGAGCCGGAGCCAGTTAGAGTGACATCAAAAAGGAAGTCTCCTGAGCCATCGGCTTCGTTATCGTCGAACTCAGAAAGCGGCTCGCCTAAGAGGAGAAATAGTAAAGTATCGGCGGCTGCTGAGATAGTGGAGCCAGAAGTACAAAGCCGATCATCAACGAGTTTAAACAAATAGATAGAACAAATGCCAATTGGCGTACAATCATTGGGGTCCACAAGACCCGGAGGTCAAGGTGGATGGAGCATTTGGGGTGCCAAAAGGTGTGAAGGTCATAAATGGAAATTTGCAGCAATTGCTACAATCAGAATTGGCAATTTACTACTTATATGGATTACATATATTAGGAATACAAAATGCCAAATATTTATAAATTATGACGTCGTAAAAGGAAGGCATAGAGGTGGGGTTTTGTAGAATGTTTGACATGTGCGTATTAGATTAGATATGAGTGTAAAAAGTTAAGGTAAGATTTGATAAATATATACAAAGTTAAATGTAGGTTTGTTTGTTTAAGATGAATTCACATTTTGTGGCGTATTAGCTCAACTACATTAACATTAAAAGTTCTGAATTCACTTTAATTTCAAACAAGATGCGTTCATCAATAGGCCTAGATCTGTTATGATGTAATGGGTCTAGTAGTTCAACGATCTATTGGAAGCAAATGCATTATGAGATTATCCATCACCAAATGTGAGGGTTTTTGGTGAGTGTTGGGTTAGCGTGAGAGAAGTGGTTGTCAACCGTTGGATGCACATGATACGATGCACCGAATCAATAGGGTTTAGATCCACTTCTCTCGCTTTCTAATGTTAACTTCTCACACCCAATATTTATTTGTAAAATAGAAGTGGGTTGTAATATGGGTTCACGGTTTCAAATGAGTTTGCATGTTTTCAATGGATTTATTGTTAATGTTAAGAAAATAACATAAATTTTGAAATTCAAGTGCCACATTTATAGGTTAATGACAAGTGTAAGACAACACTAGACTAAATTTTATCATCCAAACAAAAATTGTATATTTCATTGAATGAAAAACAAATAACACTTGAATTGGATGTCCCTGTTCAGAACTGGGACAGAAGTCCTATTGATTCATTTTCTTTAAAAATAAATTTTATTATAAAAAAGTTGAGACATTATCTATTTACTTGGAGGTCCATAAGAAACATAATTAATTTGGTGTTGATCCATTTGAATTACACATTTGGTAATCCAATGACTAGGAAATACTCCACTAGTCTAGTCTATATATCTTTCCTGGCTTCATCAACCTAACCTTATATATATAGGGGTCAAGATATATGTGAAAAAGTTCAATTGGGGGACAAAGGAGAGCACGACACGTGTCCCCCGGTGTTTATCTTCGGTATAATTAACGAAGATGAACGTTCATGCACTATTCATGATAAATAACATACTAAATCATGTATTATTCATCCTGAATGATACATCCACAAGCCGTGTAATCATATATGATATCACATTTCTTGCATTCTCGCAAAAATGTTTTAACTTCCCGCATGATCCCCCCCCCTCTCTCTCTCTCTATATATATATATATATATATAGAGAGAGAGAGAGAGAGAGAGAGAGTTGATACCATTAATCAACTTTTATAAATTATGTTTCTTTTGCTACACATTGAATCATTAACTTTAAATGCAAGTCTAATTTTGAGAAAACATTGGATCAAAAACTATATGTATGTTATGATTGCGATCAAAACTAAATGATCATAGCTGCTGCTGTAATTGCAAAACACCATCGAGGAGTATTAAGATAAAGATATCTTTTGTGCCAATTATTTTTACTTATTTATTGCTTTTACAGGTGGATTATCATGAACTCAAGTTATATTATAAGGAATACAATTATTAGGAACAGTAGATCAGCAAAATCTTGACTTACATTTGACTTGTAGTAGTAGGATGAATGTGGTGAAGTATTAGGTTACATTTATTCATGGTTCTTGAGTCCACAAGACCATGATTCCAGAGTTTGATAATCAATAATTTCCAGCACCTGCCAATGCCAATCAAGAATAATATTAATATACCACCAGTAAGTAATCAACACTCTATTCTCCTACCATTTATTTTATTAATCATGTGATATGATGATTGGAGGGAACATAACAGATTTTCATTCATTCACAACATCCATCCATCCATCCAATCACTCACTCACACTTGCTACTTAACAATCCCCATGCTCTTATTTTTCCAATTGATTTTTCAACATGTCCTTTTATATTGTTATCTAGCTTATCAACTAGTTTTTACCAAACATTACTAGTTTATTAGCTACCTTATCAACTAGTTTGCCAAACATAGCCTAAGTTGGAACATGGTGCTATTGATGTTCACACTTGCAAGAAATCACTGATACTGCCTGTAAACCTTGTGGTCAAATATCATTGTGCACTAGCTGTATCAGGCACCCTAAAGCCGAAGAAACAGTTTTATATAAGAGTGAAGGGATTGGTTAAACATGAAACATAAAAGAGTATGGCCAAGAGTAAAATTAGAAAGAGAAGAGAGATGGCTACCAGAGCAGTTTTGGGTTCTGGAGAAAGTTTTTTCCATGCAATTTCGAAAATGCTTCGCATGCCCACGGAATATGGCCATCTGCCAGCACCCTGACACCATCATAAAAACAACTCTGAAGTGGTAGCGATTGAATAACTTTTGAAACCATTGTATTTGACTTTCATTATTGTGAAAATGAAAAAGAAAATACTGTTTTTACAAGAACGGACAATTTTGACTGAAAACTACCAAGTATAATGTCCTCAAGATCATAGTTGCAGATTGTAGTGTTCTTTTTAGCATGTTCACAAAAATGGTGGTTAATTTGCACTGAGAGGACGAGTATGGTGCTTCAGAACTTCAATTGCCCATGTAACTGAAAACTTGCAAACTGCTTGAAAGTAATAACACGTGATCTCTTTATCCATAAATCCCCTTGTTATACTTCATCCATAAATCCCCTCATACTACCAATATCATGTGAAATATATGTATGTATATGCAAGAAACAAATTACCGCTGCTTTCGCACAAAGGAGTTCCAGAGATGCATCATGTGCTTCTCTTCTTTGGCAACATCGACAAAGTCGTCAAGCATCTGAAAAAATATGAAAGTACCTGTCAAAACTTCTTTTTGAATCAGATCAAACGAATATCCAGTTTTAACATCTGCACTTTTGCTGGATTGCCTGGTCAAGCATCCTCTTTGCTCATCAACGTATTAGGGACTATAAAGATGTTCTGGTTCAAATCACTTGATGGGCAAGCATAAGTGAAACGAAGGGACCCAAAAAAATGCTAGACACAAGTATTAAACCATAAGTATGGACAATTGTGATGGGTTCTGCATCAGGATGTTGAGGTTCAACATTACGAGTAAGCAACGGTAAAATACTGAAAGGACAAGTCACTTTGCTCAACAAGCACCATATGGCCAAAAAGACAAGCCACTCGTTATTATTTGTGTTGTGAATAATTTTAAACCATTTAATCCCGACTTCATTGGTCAGGAAAAACATTCTCTACAACTACTTCGCTCCGGTTGGAGATGAATGATATCCCAAATAATACATAAATACATGCATTACATGTAAAAGTTGTATGACATGAGTACACCCAAACATGTTTGGGAGCCAAAGACGAGGTAGCAGGTGTGTCCCCCCCTCCCCCCGATTTTGTGGATCTGCTACTGTGTTCTCGGGTGCACATGCAAAAAACATGTGCCTACTGCATGTACATATATAGGAAATCAACGAGACATGTGTCTACTGTATCCTCTTCTATTTCAAGACATGCACCTAAAGGAAATCAGTGAGACATGTCCACTTTACATAATTGAAATCAACAAGACATGTCTACTGTATCCTCAGTTTTATATCAAGGCATGCACCTAAACCCTATGGTAAGCAAACATCCATATTGTTAGCAAATACACAAGATTAAATCAACTTTACAGTCTTTATTGTAACCCATGTTTTAGCCGAGATGTACAAATCATCGGTGCTTAGGAATCATGCCCTGAAGCAGTGGCAATTGGTTATGGTTATCGAGCATATACCAAGGGTTAGGACTAGGCCTCTGAAACATCAATTTAGTTTTATGTCAGGGAGATCGACAACAAAGGCTTATTGATTAGATAACTCATGGTGATATCTGAGGTCAACATAAGATTTTTGCATATGATGTTTATTGATCTAAAGATGTAGGAAGAATGATATGGTGTGCTCTCGGTAAAGGAAAAAGAAGAACATGTATAATGTATGTGGATGTGATTAAGAGTGAATGATAGCGTAATGGTGTGCATGGAGAAGACGAGATGAGTTTTCATATTACAATAGGATTGAACCAAGGTCCAAGGGTCAACATCAAGTCCCCTTTTTTTAAATTATGGATGAGTAGTGTAGATGAAATACCGTGGTGTATGTTTTTCCCAACAATATCATGCTTGCTTGACGAGATTAATGTGTTAATGCAAAGCTAGGGCTTTAAAAACACCTCATATATAAGGTTTTATATTAAGTCAGACTAGAACAAAGTATATAAACTGCTTTTTAGGCAGCATTGACACTGCAGTAGAGAATGTGGTAATCATGTTTAGCCTCTAGCTAGGAAGGATATCATTCTTTCGTATTTGAATCACTATTAGACAAGGATGTAGAGAAGGATGACGTTCATACTTTAGCCGATTCCACCCGACTTGGGATCAAATGGTTGTTCTTCATGCAAAAAATCTACAGGCAACTTGCATATACTCATCACCCTTGTGTAATACTAGTAATGCTCCCTTTATCATGTATAGTCTAACTTCCTTTACTAGACAATGCAGTATATATCATCCTCCTTCCCAGAAGATTTAAAAAAAGTCCAGTATTCTATTCAATGCTACCCCCTACCAACTACAATTACAAGGGGAAGCTCTTTAAGTGAGCATCCAACATTTTGAGTTAAACTTTGAGTTCCCACCACTACCTTAAGTACACCAAAGAACGAGATGTTTTGCAATATATATCATGCGGTTCAAATGACCTCAATCCCATCACTTCTTCAGGGACAGATTTTCATGGGTTGAGGAATAGCAGTACAAGGTGTTGAAAGAAGGGGAGAAGTTGTGACACAACTCCTTTCCTGTTTCCTCGGCTTTAAATTCGTAAAGCAGATATACAATCTCAATAAAAGTGATATATGAACATGGAATAAATTCACTCATTTACAAGCATAAAGATGATCACAAACACACCCTTTAAGTATATACAATGAAAGTAATTATATTACATTCTAAGGCCAGAGAAGAACAAACATACCCTTCTGTCTTCGAGATCAGCAACATCATCATCAACTTCATCTTCACTGTCTTGCTCTGCAAAAACTTGCTCCAAAGCCATTGGCTGAAAGTAGTAGAAACAAAATTCTAAATATAAATACTTGATGGTGGATTGCAATTACCACAATTGAAAAAAAATGCAATTTTCTTTCCTAAAGAATCCAGAGCAGAGAACTACAGACAAGAAACATAAAAGTAAGCATAAATAATATGATAAACTAGCGGCGATTTGTATTCAATTGCAATCGAAAGTGAGAATTGCAGAGAGATATCCTGGATTTCGAGAGCCAGGTTCTCTCCCAAATGAGAAATACTCGTAAATTTGGCGTGCCTGCCTCACCCCCCAACAGCTTACTAATTCCCACTCAGAAATAAGGAAACGTCCCATTTACAAGCATGTGCTGGTCGTTGTACAAATTAAACAATGAAGCCAAGCATGATGAAACTTCTGGTGCACCATTATTGATTAATCTTGTAACTTTTCACCATGTTCTCATAATTTATCCACAATGACAGTAGCTATCACTACCAGTGATACCTACATTCTGCCATGAAGTTCTTTATGACATATCCTACCAATAGTAACTATAGATATCTACCTATAAGATCATAGCACAA
Source organism: Arctium minus (assembly GCA_954870635.1). Classification (NCBI taxonomy): domain Eukaryota; kingdom Viridiplantae; phylum Streptophyta; class Magnoliopsida; order Asterales; family Asteraceae; genus Arctium; species Arctium minus. The sequence continues at coordinate 179,422,940 of OX941081.1, read as the reverse complement.
CCATTTTTTATAAATTAGCAAAAAATGTTAGGTGGTAACCTGAGCTCTGTGTGAGTGAAAGAACTGCCGCTTCTGCAGGAGTGCGTGGCTGCAATAAAAAAGAAGGGTGATAAGTGGTTACATATATGCTATTTCTACATGGACCAAATTCATTTGACAGTCAGTGGTCAGCAACATAGTAACTATTCCAATTAGGTACTATCCATATTCATGACGAACAGGTAGTTTCTACCAAACAGGCAGCCTGCCACTAGAAATTATTTAGAGCACCTGATGCAGTACCAGGTAATACATCAAAAGTAGATCCCCCCCCCCCCCCCCCCCCAAAAAAAAAAAGAAGAAGAAGAAGCACCAGAAGAAGAATGAAAAGAAATCAGGCACAGGCCAGTTGATCGAAAAAGATGGTAAAGTTTAAGAAGAAAGAGCATACTTTCTAGGGTCAGATCGTTCAGCAGATAACTTTCTTGTCTTTGCAAATTGCAGCATAGCAGGAGGTGCAAGATTGTTTCCAGGTACAGATTGGCCAGATTCAGGTTCAGCCAATGAAACACCAGTAGCAATTGATACACCCGTTGCATTAGGACTGTAAGTATCACATTGTGCACCCTCAGGAACATCTGCAATCAATGAAATAATGCCAGATGAAATAGCCTTCTTTTACCCTACTGTATTTATCATTCAAATGATATTATTTATCCAATATCATCCACAGAAGCACCCCCAGAGGCGCAGACAACTCATGCGAGCAGAGCTTGCTGTCTACTCCACGAGTCGCCACAGCTTCGCCTGCGCCACTTGTATATAGACAACAATAGCACCCAAGATTTGCCCTTTGCTTAGTTCACTGAACCATCCAACTTCACCCTGTGGCCTGTGCTAAAGAAGCATGTCCTAACAAATTCCTTTGAACTCATTTCACCTATTTTTACCTCTCAATATCTCCACACCATGCACATTTTCTTTCTTTTTCTCATCCCATGATCATGGCTAGAGAAACAGGAATCAGAAGCGCTCTGGGTAGGAGACAAGACACGATCAGCATTTTAGGACCCCGATCAATAGCTTATTCCATGGGTCCCCCACACAAGTCACATATTTCTCACCTGTTTCTCACTTCCAACCTCTGCCCTAATTTTGCAATTTCACCAGCAAGATATTTTACAGCAAAACATAAACATGGTTGATTTGTTATGACTAGTTGAGTAAAACCAATTTCCATGATCAGCGTAAATCACTGCAATCCTTTTACTACATTTCAGGTAAAACATCTCATACGATATAACCAAGAGATCAGCTAATGCACAAGCAAGCACATTGGTTCTCCACAACTAATGTCATCGACCATAAGCATGACTAAATGGCATCACACATCTTAGCTTCTAACACACCACTTGTAAATTTCATAGAAAACAATATGTTTGCATGTCAGAAGTAATAAAAAGATTGCAAGTGACTAAACACAGATAGAAGTCAAACACAATGAAGTCACACGTCTTTTCCTTGAGCTCATTGAGCTTTGGAGGCATACCTGAATCCAACAAAAAAGGATGCACATGATTTGCATTTTGAGTTAGGTTCTTTGGTTTCCGGTGTCTCTTGAGCTTATGGCTGTATAAAGTGTTTTACACCCATATTAGTAAACTTCTTTACTCTTAACGAAAATCAAATTTATCCTAAATTGTATTTGTAGCAGGGGAAAAGTTCATAAAGTACCAAAATGAAAATGTCTGTTGTCTAGGATCAACATCATTGGCAGCAATCTGAGAAGCATGCATTTCAAGGCAAGCAGAGTGTTGAACAAGAAAAATTCATTAGTCGATTTCAAATAAATAAAAATTACAATGGGAAAACAATATGCAATATATGGAAGGTGTAAACCCAAGTGATGTAAAAGACACAACAGAATGAGCAGCAAAAGTAAAAGTTAGAAACCATGGTAATATAAACAACCCACCTAAACCCTAAAGCATTTCTTTGTATATGTAAAGGTTAATACAGCAGAACATCATTTCAGCAATTCCATAAACAGAGGCAACCATCTCTGTATGTAACTTAATAGGTGCATGTGATGTCCACAAACAAAAAAATAGGCTAAATATATATATATATAAGTGTTTTTCTATAAATGGGAAAATGTCGTGAGCAACAAATACTACTCCATACAAGCTACTTCAGGGCGATACTCCTATTCTTACCTCAGAACTACATATATTAGTCTTCACGGATACACTTACGACTTGATAATCTTCATTTACCTACACAATAGTAACAAAAGTATGACCAAACCAAACGAAAACAGTAACAAAAGTATACTTACGACCTATTCTTTTTTCCCAAAAAAAGTATGATGGTAAAAAATATGGTCAAGGATGGCAACAGAACTGTAGAAGATTTACAAAATTTACTAACCCAGAACTGAAAGCGAAATAGATCATGCGACGAAGTCAAGTGAAATCTCAGACCCTGAATGACATTGAGGTAATCATTAAATAATCACATTAAACAAATGACTTAAAGTGCATCCTAAGAAAAGATATAAACGAAGTCAGGGAAATAACTACCTTATAACTTGCACATCTCACCAAGCAGAATGGACATGTAAAATCTTCAGTAACTGCAAATTCAGAACAAGTAATTAGGTTCTAAAGACACCAAAAGCATCAAGAAATGTCATAGATTTAGAAAGAGATGATACAACTTGACTGTGAGATGGCATAAAAAATTCTTTTTGCTCGGCAAACCCTTGCCTTCCATGAAAATTAAGGGGAAAGTTTGTTTAGAGATTTGAGGAGCTTATATGTTAAGCCATATATGGCAGTTTGTTTGTGGCTTGATGGTTAAGCCATCAACCAATTTCGCTTAATTGGGACAGCCATCCCCCCTTGCTTAATGCACTAATTCATGTTCTTTACAACTCTACCCTCCCCTTTTTCTTTATGTGTGGATACAATTTGAGGTTTTTGAATTTATTTTTTTTAAATACTCCTCTATTCTTTAATGTAGGCTGTGCATTAGTCATGCAAAAACGATATGGTAGTTTGGTACAATTTCACCGGGGAGTGTATTGACGAGGGGGTGGAAGTCGACATTAGTTTTTTTTTTTTTTGTGGGGGGGGGGGGGGGGGGGGTCCATGATTCAGAAGGAGGGCAAGTTCAAAGATGACATAACACATCCCATAAAGACGGGATGGCTAAAGTGGAGGGATGCCACAAGGGTGTTGTGTGACAAGAAAGTCTTGCTAAAACTAAAAGGCAAATTCCACGGGGTAACTATTAGACCAACAATGTTGTATGGGTCAAAGTGTTGGGTGACGAGAAAGGCCTATGAGAGGAAGGGGGAGGCCGCAGAAACGAGGATGCTTAGATGTACTTGCGGTGGGACCATGCTTGACAGGATACTAAACGACGTCTTCCGAGCAGAGTTGGGAATTGCATGTATCATGGTAAGTGAATTACTCCTACTGGTCTACCCGCCGTTTGGTTTGAGCAAAAGCTCCTGTCATGATGAATCCTGCGATGTATTGGTGACGCTGGCTCTCTCTTATGTCAAACCAAAAGCTCTATAAAGAGCTGAACTATTCCTTACTACAGGTTTTATGCAATTGTATCAGTCTATTTTGTCTTTATGAAAGCGTCTCGCCTTTCAAGAGCATTCGAAGTGCAAGTAAAAATTCCATGCTTTTCTTGGTTAACCGCCAACAACCTGCTTGAAGAGAGCGAGCTAACAAAGTCTTTGAATGGGTTTCCTTCCTTTCTCGGAACCTTGTAGGGTTAGGAGTAAAACATCCCGAGGTTGGTGCATTAGATGCGAGACTGAAAGGGCTTTTTGAGGGCGGGCATCTCCCGCAACGCAAGCAGCATCATTTGCCACCACCCGAGAAGCAAAAGATTGGAAGTCATAAAAAAGATATCTTGATCTTGGCACCTCAAATCATGAAGGAAGGGTAGCTTGTCAAGCTGGCCTCGCCAAGAGCTCCTGACGACGATAGAGGAAGCAACCCGCCTGCTGTAGCGGGGTGGGACCCCATCAGGGGATAATTGCTATGGCTGTCGGAAAATCGTGATAAGTTGAAAGAGGGGAAATTGTGGTTGTTTGGACACGTTCGCAAGAGACTTTTAGTGGCTCCAATGAGCATATAAAGTATGTCAACGTTGAGGGAAGGTCGAGGAGGACGTGGGATGAGCAACTAAGGATAGACATGGAAACCTTAGGTATTTCCAAGGACATGACCTATGACAGGAATATTTGGAGACGTAAGATTAGAGTAGCAGACTAAAGGTGGGGTTCCATAGCTAGTCTAAATTGGGAGGAAGGGAGCTCGAGAAGTAGAGGGTGCGATGGGTATGGTAGTGAGTCAGGGGATAGGCTACCAAAGTCATACAACATACTAGGGTATGTATCACTATCTTACCTTCGCTATATTCCTTTGTACTTACTTTTGATTTTATGGTAGTATTTATTTTCATTTTCGCTACTAGCCTTGATCTTATTTCCTTTTTCCATTTTGTTAAGACTTTTTGGGCAAGCTTTCTGTAACACCCGCAAATCTCGGTACGTCGCCGAATTGAGTATAAATCTTATTTTCGAGCCTAGAGAGAAGGATGTGTGTTTGCAGGTTTGTTTTGGGGTAAAAATCAGACTCTGGCAAGTCTGGGCGACAATGCCCGCGACTATGACATGTGACACTGTCGCGGGGCAAAGTCGCGAGGGGTGTACCGTAGGTGGAGTGGAAGCGGCGACTATGACCAGCGACTATGACATGTGTCACTGTCGCGTGTCAATGTCGCCAGGTCGGTACCGAAAGCCCTCAAGCGCGGGCGATTGTGACCAAGCGACTATGACAGTGTCATAGTCGCAGGGCAAGGTCGCCGACGGGCTCCAGGCCCTTAAATGCTCACCAACCCGTTTTTAGTTCATTTGGTTTTGTTGGGAGCTCTTTGTGGACGATTTTTGGAGAACAAAAGGTAGGGTTTTCACTTCCCCTCATTGAATGCTTCTTGGAAAGGATGTTCATTTATGGTTTTCGGTTTTGATTCTAGGTGGTTGTTGTGATTTATAGCTTGGTGATTCAAGTACAAGGGCCTTTCTTCTTTCCTCTAAGTGTCTACATCTAGGGTTTGTTAATAACCCTTACAAGGTGAGTTTTCCTTAACCATTCCTCTATATTAAATACTAGGGTTATGCATTTATGAACTCATCTTTATGATCTAATCCCATTTGGGTTTTGTTGGGTTTTGACCTAACTAGATGTTTCGAAAATATCATGATTATTTAACTAAGTAAAGTTATGGGATGGTGTATTAAGGAAAAGTAATGGCATTCATATTTACACAATCATTTACTAATTAATATTTGTCACTTGGGTGTTGGTATCATGTGAAGAGAAGACTAGGGTTTTGGGAATGTTGTGTGTTTTGGATTAATTATTAGACCAATAACTTTTGTAACAAGAGTATTATATTATCAATGAGGAATTGTGTTTATGAAGTGTTTCTTAACCATTTATGAGATGAGCTATGTTAATAGCTCTTATGTTTCGGGTTTTGATTCCATGAATTATATGCATGATTATACGTGGTCGTAATAGCATGTTTGGTATTTGGTTTAGTGCAATGGATCCATAGGCACGGTAACCCAATGTCTTGTCCGGACATTTGGTTACCCTTGGCACAGGATAGGCATCGGGCTCCATGGTAAGTAGGATGTGGGCCTATACGGTCGGACAGCGTCCCATGGACAGTAAGGTGTAATCCCATTGTGCTCGAGTTGCCCTGTTTCGGGAACTCTCAAGAATAGACCTGGAGTGGTTGACTTGATGTATTCGAGCTACAGACTTGGAGTAGTTGATGCTCGCTATGTGGTGTGAACTGTTGTCAGTGTTTACTGAATGCTAATGGTTTATTGGATTTGTTTTGGTTTAGCTCACGGCTAGATCGGCTACATGACTTCAACCGGGTTTATCGTTTAAATTATTTTACGCTTACATATTCTCACTAGGCTCTAGCCTAACACTTGTTTGGTTGTCATGTATGGCAGGTCACTCTAGCGGTGGGACACGTCGGGATTGAGCGGACGACCTTGGGGTCGAGAGTGGTCTTTTTGATGACTTAGTGACCAATACTTGAAGTATATAGAGATCATACCTTTTGGAAGAATAGCGACACCCAACATTAATCTTACTTATGCAAGTTAGATTACTAGGTTGTTGAATTGTATTCTTCATTTGTTATTGGGTTGTAATAGCCATACTTGGTCCCCGTTTTGGGTTGACGTACATTGGGTTAGATTGTTACACTTTTATCTTACAGGTTATTGGATCTCCCTTTTTGGGTAGATTGGTTTCTTCCATGTCCAGACGTTATATAGCCGAATTTTCAATTTTTAATTTACCCCGATTTTTAGGATGTTACAAGTTAGTATCAGAGCATTAGTTTAAGTGAACTAGGTATAGATGTAAGATACCTAGACTTAAGCTGTGAAATTAGGTTATGACTGTGTGAGATTGGGTAGAATTCCTAAGATAGGATGGTCTTAGAGTCGACGACGACTAAACGAATTGAAAATTATAGTAATGGAGATGAAAATTCTTATGTATTGCATGTTCATAATTTCGCCTAGCTAACGTTATTATGAAGATATTTTACATGATTATGCTTGTTTTCGTTGTTGTGATAATTAATGACTGTGGTAGTACGTTTCCTTGTTTGTACCCGTATAGCCTTATCTCACCTATATTCTCGCGTGTATGGCAGACTATGGTTAATACGCGTAATCGGCCAGAAGGGCAGGATACGACGACATCGACGGCTGATCAACCTAGAGTAACGAATAATGATTTGCCCCCGCCTCTTGTATGTTGGAATCGATCATATTATCGATTCCGTTCAAGTTTGAAAGCCTTGTTGATCTCCTCATGTTTCTGTCACAATCTTCCTGTTTGCACAGTACTGTTCGTGTGTGTATAGAAGAAAGAAAGAAATATAATGAACAAGAATAATACACAAACTGATATGTATTTCCACACACAATAATTCTGTTTACAACACATATATATACACATAAATGGGTGCCACGTGAACCATCACACTGGTTCATCAAATGGTGCCATTTAACTATCATTAACGGCCTATGCAGTTAATTAACTACTTCCAGTATTTATTTACATAATAAGGTACTTAATGAAACTAACGACACACTTAGGAAGTGATTAATATCATTAGGTTCAACATTCTCCCCCGTAATGATATTAATCCATCACTTGTCTTCAATCAACCATTAGAAGGTTGTTACCATTGTCCGGGTCCGCAACCTCATCCTTTTCACCATCGACACTATCTTGTGGTCCTTCAAACGAAACAATTATAGTTTCACCATCATCATATTCTATAATCCCGTGCATGCCATCTTCTTCAACTCTTTCCTCTTGCCTCTCAACTTCTCCAACTTGATCATGCATAGTCTCCCTCTCCGGTGAGTTTTCAGACCCTCGGTCTCTCGTATCTATGTACTCCGCCATCTCGGATACGAGTTCCTCACTGGTGTAGTCTCGCGCTACTTCATAGTAAGCCTCTAGGAGACTTAGGTGTGTTGAGTAACACTCCTTTAGGTCATCCGCACAATCCTTTGGAAAACCCATTGACGAGGCTACTAAGGACCACTCGTTCTTTTTAGATACATGAGTGTGTCCTTTCATACCCTTCACGGTAAGGTATAAGTCCAAGAGGCAAACATCGGTATTGTTAATTCTTACTGATGTTGGTCTTTCCTCGCATTGCATAAAGACCCGGTAAAACCACTTCACCATTTTCTCGAAATGTTCCGCTACTAACCTTTTACAACCGCCGCGTATCTTTTGCTCGTTAACCATGTGAAGAAAGCCGATTAGGCTTTCAAAGTCGTTCTTGGATGGTGCCTTAATTCTTTCTTCTTCCGTCACGATTGTACAATCTTTGAAGTACAATGCATCATAGTATCGTATTATTGCCCTTATAGCCTTCTCCTTATCTTGATCAAGGCCACCATCTTCCTCAACGGTCACGTCTTCGTTTCCTCCTTCAATAACCATATTTCCGCTGGCTTCGGTTTTAGACCCACTATCTTCATCCCTCTCATCGCTACTAGTGGTATCAACAACATTCTTTAAAACACACTTAGAGTCCTTGATGATCACATCAAAACCTTGATGTATCAATTGATCAAGACTTAGTATGTTCAGTTTTATATTAGGAACATAAAATACACCGGGTATCACGTACTTGTGACACTTGGTTTGCACTAGTACTTCGCCTAACCCCTCTACTTGTATACCAATTTCACTCGTGATGCTTGAACTTGCGGAATTTCGTTTGAAACTTTCAAATACTTCAAGATTTGGGGACATATGTCTCGAATGAGCGTTCGAGACGTACCAAATCTCATTCCAACTCTTTCCGTCTGATCCAACAACATCCCAAAGTGGTATATCTTTGTTTTGAACGTGTTCTTCAAACTTTCGTGATCCAAGGCTTATCCGTTTTCCCTTCTCCAAATCTGTCCCATAATTGTTATTGGGACAATTCCAATACGCATGTCCTCTTTTATGGCAAACGTAGCATCTAGAGCGCTTCATCTTTCTTGCGTCTTTATGGAAATTCGAGTAATATTTGCTTGTGAGCCTTGAATCAAACAACGTCATGTTACTGAGTTCTTGTAGGACTTCCTCTTTTCTGCGATTCCAAAAATCGCTATCGTAACGACGATGCTTCTTGAAATTTCTGCGGTGGGTTCTTCGTTTGATGCCAAAACAGCCCCTCGGTATCCCCCTTGGGCTCTGATACCAAATGTTGGAATCGATCATATTATCGATTCCGTTCAAGTTTGAAAGCCTTGTTGATCTCCTCATGTTTCTGTCACAATCTTCCTGTTTGCACAGTACTGTTCGTGTGTGTATAGAAGAAAGAAAGAAATATAATGAACAAGAATAATACACAAACTGATATGTATTTCCACACACAATAATTCTGTTTACAACACATATATATACACATAAATGGGTGCCACGTGAACCATCACACTGGTTCATCAAATGGTGCCATTTAACTATCATTAACGGCCTATGCAGTTAATTAACTACTTCCAGTATTTATTTACATAATAAGGTACTTAATGAAACTAACGACACACTTAGGAAGTGATTAATATCATTAGGTTCAACATTGTAAACGCGTTGGGTGGAGGACCGGAGTTTATACCTCGACGCAACCTAGTTGCAACTCATCCGATTATGGAAGAGGTGACTCCGGAAACTAGAATGATGGAGCGGATGATGCAAGCAATGAATGCAGCTATGGCTCAACAACAAGAGATGTTCCTCAAACTTCTAGAGGACCGTGTCAACAACAACCGTAGACCCGAAACGGTGGAGGAGAACGTGGTTGTGGCGGAATCCGGGGGTTCTGAGCCCATAGTCCCCTCCAACGAGACAGCGAATCCGGGAGTTAAGCAAGCAACGAAGAGTTGCACTTTCAAAGCTTTTCTGGGTTGTCGACCACCGGAATTTAAAGGTTCGGATGATCCGTCGGTATGTGTGGGATGGATTCGAGAGATGGAGCAAGCCTTCCGTTCTAGCGAGTGTGGGGAAGGACAGAAAGCAATTTTCGGCTCGCAAATGCTGAGGGGGACGGCCCTCACTTGGTGGAATGTGTATTCCGCTTCCCTTGAGGCGAATATATTGGCCCAATTGTCTTGGGCAACGTTCAAAGAAAAACTTCTTGAAGAATACTGCAACGAGAGGTCAATGGACCGAATTAAGGAAGAGTTTCAGAACTTGAAGATGGGTACCCGGTCAGTGAAAGAGTACACTCGGTTATTCATGGACAAGATGGGGTTGGTGGGACACCTGGTCCCTACCGAGAAAGAAAAGATCAAAGCCTACATTAAAGGACTTCCTTCCGACATGATGTCGATGGTGAGAGTATCGAAGACCTCTACACTCAGGGAGGCGATTGAGGAAGCGCAGTTATTGGAAGACGCTTCTACCTTGAAGAAATAAGAGAGTTCTCGCTTAGCCGAAAAGAGGAGATGGGACGGAAACCCCTTAGCCTCCAAGAAACCGAGACCGTTCAACAACAACAACTACCACCGAAAAGCCGACTCTAGACCCGAGGCTAAGTGGTGTTCCAAGTGCCGAAACAAACATTACGGCCCCTGCAACTTTGTTCCCGGAGCTTGCTTTAAGTGCGGGAAGCTCAGACATGCGTTTAAGGATTGTCCCGTCAAGGGGCGTTTGTGTTATGAGTGCAAAGAGCCGGGCCATATTCGGGATGAATGCCCGAAATTGAAGACCGGCGGAAGCGGCGGAAAGAAGATGGAACCTCCAAGAGCGGTTGGAAGAGCCTTTCAAATGTCTTCCGAGGAAGCCAAAGCCTCTACTGATGTGGTATCGGGTACGTTTCTTCTAAACTCCGTGCCTACACGTGTATTGTTCGATTCGGGTGCTAGCTTCTCCTTTATATCCGATGCTTTTTGTCAAAAGATTTCCATGCCTGTGAGTAGCTTAGGTGAAGCCATTGTGGTAGAAATAGCTAATGGGGGCCAAGTGATAATTCGGGATGTTGTAAGGGGTTGAACACTTGAGTTTGATGGCAAAAATTTCTGATTAGCTTGATACCTATGCAAATAGGTGGGTTCGATGTAGTAATAGGGATTGATTGGTTGTCGGAGAATCACGCCGAGATCGTATGTTCCAAGAAGATGGTCCGATTTACGAGAGCGAATGGAGAGTCGACAGTTATTTATGGTAAAAAGAGGAAAGGCGAGGTGGCGATTATTTCAATGATCAAAGCGCGGAAATTCTTGGCGAAAGGGTGTTCCTCCTTCTTGGCTTATGCTATCGACACCAAATTCGAGAAGAGGAAACTAGAAGATGTAAGGGTGGTGCACGAGTTTCCTGATGTATTTCCGGAAGACTTGCCCGGTTTGCCACCCGATCGATTGGTAGAATTCAGAATTGATCTCGTTCCGGGAGCGGCCCCGATTGCTCGAGCTCCCACCGAGATGCAAGAAATGATGACTCAACTCCAAGACCTTCTTGAGAAGGGTTTCATTCGACCAAGTTTGTCACCTTGGGGAGCACCGGTTTTGTTTGTTAAGAAGAAGGACGGCTCGATGAGAATGTGTATCGACTACAGAGAACTGAACAAGGTCACGGTGAAGAACAAGTATCCGCTTCCGAGGATCGACGATCTGTTCGATCAACTACAAGGTGCGGGCTGCTTTTCGAAGGTCGACCTGCGGTCGGGGTATCATCAAGTAAAGGTGGCAAAGAACGACATTCCAAAGACGGCGTTTAGGACGCGCTACGGTCACTATGAGTTCCTAGTGATGCCGTTCGGTCTAACTAACGCATCGGCGATATTTATGGACTTGATGAACCGAGTGTGCCGACCGTTTCTCGACAAATCGGTAATTGTGTTCATTGATGACATATTGGTCTATTCCAAGAACGAGGAAAACCATGAGCAACATCTTCGATAGGTGTTAGAAGTTCAAAGACGAGAGAAACTCTACGCAAAGTTTTCAAAGTGTGAGTTCTGGCTTCGAGAGGTGCAGTTTTTGGGGCACGTGGTTACAAGGGAAGAAGTGAAGGTGGATCCCGCTAAAATTGAGGCCATGATGAATTGGGAGCCGCCCAAGAGTCCGACCGAAATCCGAAGTTTCCTCGGATAGGCGGGATACTACCGAAGATTCATTCAAGACTTTTCAAAGATAGCTTCCTCGTTGACGACCCTAACAAGGAATAATGCGAAGTTTGTTTGGACAGAGAGGCAAGAGGAGGCGTTTCGAACTTTACAAAGGAAGCTTTGCGAAGCTCCAATCCTATCCTTACCCGATGGGACGGAAGACTTCGTGGTGTATAGTGATGCATCGAAGTTGGGTTTGGGTTGTGTTCTTATGCAGAGGGGGAAGGTGATTGCCTACGCGTCAAGGCAACTCAAGGTCCATGAGGTCAACTATCCCACCCACGACTTGGAGTTAGCCGCGGTGGTGTTTGCATTGAAGTTGTGGCGGCACTATCTTTATGGCACGAAGTGTACCCTTTTTACGGATCACAAGAGTTTGAGGCATATCTTCGATCAAAAGGAGCTAAACATGAGGCAACGGAGATGGTTGGAGCTATTAAAGGATTACGATTGTGAATTGCTCTACCATCAGGGTAAGGCGAACGTCGTCGCCGATGCTCTTAGTCGGAAGGACTATGGGGGAAGTTCCAAAGCTACTTTCACCAGGATCGAGTTGACATCGACGCTTATCGATCGAATCAAAACATCACAAATAGAAGCCTTTCTAGAAGCGAATCTCAAGGAGAAGGTCATGATAAAGCAACATCTACTTTTGACGGAGGATAACCGAGGGGTGAAGCTCTTCAATGGGCGGGTTTGGGTGCCTAAGATCGGGGGCAATCGAGAACTCCTCGAGGATGCCCACAAATCTAAATATTCCATTCACCTGGGAAGCACGAAAATGTATAGGGATTTAAAGCTACACTATTGGTGGCCAGTCATGAAGCTCGATGTGGCACGGTATGTGGAGCGGTGTGTGACTTGTCTACAAGTGAAGGCCGAGCACCAACGACCTTATGGGAGTTTACAACCTTTGGAAATTCCAGAATGGAAATGGGAGCACATCACGATGGACTTCGTGACGAAATTGCCAAAGACTTTGCGAGGTCATGACACCATTTGGGTGATAATGGACCGTTTGACCAAGAGTGCTCATTTCTTAGCCATGCGGGAGGCCTTACCTATGGACAATTTGGCAAAGTTATACATTGATGAAGTGATATCTCGACATGGTATACCGCTATCTATAGTCTCGGATCGCGATAGTCGATTCACGTCCCATTTTTGGGATGGGTTGCAAAAAGAATTGGGCACACATGTGAAGTTGAGCACGGCCTACCATCCGCAGACAGACGGCCAAAGCGAGAGGACAATCCAGACGTTAGAGGATATGTTGAGATCTTGTGTGATTGATTTTGGAGGTAGTTGGGACTCGCATCTACCTTTGGTGGAATTCGCATACAACAATAGCTATCATTCAAGTATAGGGATGGCACCGTTTGAAGCTTTATACGGTCGCAAGTGCCGAACCCCCGTATGTTGGCTCGAGGCGGGGGAGAAACAATTTGCCGGCCCCGAAATTGTTCAAGAGACGGCGGATAAAGTGAAGAGTATACGAGAACGCTTAAAGGCGGCTCAAGATCGGCAGAAAAGCTATGCCGACAAAAAGAGACGACCGGTAGAGTTCCAAGTGAGCGACCGCGTTATGTTGAAGGTGTCCCCTTGGAAGGGGATTATTCGTTTCGGGAAACGCGGGAAGTTGAGTCCTCGTTTCCTTGGACCCTTTAAAGTGCTTAAACAAGTCGGACTTCAAGCATATCAGTTGGAACTCCCTCCGGAGATGGATGGAATTCATAGCACATTTCATGTGTGTTACCTTCGTAAATGTTTAGCGGAGGAGGAGAGTGTCATTCCACTATCCGAGATCAGAGTGGATGAAGGGAATCGGTGCATTGAAGAACCCGAGGCGATTTTGGAAAGGAAGACGAAGAAGCTTCGTCACAAGGAAGTTACGATGGTAAAAGTTCAATGGAAGCACCATCGAGGTGCTAACGTGATGTGGGAGGCTGAAGAAGATTTGAAGCGGAGGTATCCTCACCTCTTCTCCAAGTTGGGGAGGATTGTAACACCCGCAAATCTCGGTACGTCGCCGAATTGAGTATAAATCTTATTTTCGAGCCTAGAGAGAAGGATGTGTGTTTGCAGGTTTGTTTTGGGGTAAAAATCAGACTCTGGCAAGTCTGGGCGACAATGCCCGCGACTATGACATGTGACACTGTCGCGGGGCAAAGTCGCGAGGGGTGTACCGTAGGTGGAGTGGAAGCGGCGACTATGACCAGCGACTATGACATGTGTCACTGTCGCGTGTCAATGTCGCCAGGTCGGTACCGAAAGCCCTCAAGCGCGGGCGATTGTGACCAAGCGACTATGACAGTGTCATAGTCGCAGGGCAAGGTCGCCGACGGGCTCCAGGCCCTTAAATGCTCACCAACCCGTTTTTAGTTCATTTGGTTTTGTTGGGAGCTCTTTGTGGACGATTTTTGGAGAACAAAAGGTAGGGTTTTCACTTCCCCTCATTGAATGCTTCTTGGAAAGGATGTTCATTTATGGTTTTCGGTTTTGATTCTAGGTGGTTGTTGTGATTTATAGCTTGGTGATTCAAGTACAAGGGCCTTTCTTCTTTCCTCTAAGTGTCTACATCTAGGGTTTGTTAATAACCCTTACAAGGTGAGTTTTCCTTAACCATTCCTCTATATTAAATACTAGGGTTATGCATTTATGAACTCATCTTTATGATCTAATCCCATTTGGGTTTTGTTGGGTTTTGACCTAACTAGATGTTTCGAAAATATCATGATTATTTAACTAAGTAAAGTTATGGGATGGTGTATTAAGGAAAAGTAATGGCATTCATATTTACACAATCATTTACTAATTAATATTTGTCACTTGGGTGTTGGTATCATGTGAAGAGAAGACTAGGGTTTTGGGAATGTTGTGTGTTTTGGATTAATTATTAGACCAATAACTTTTGTAACAAGAGTATTATATTATCAATGAGGAATTGTGTTTATGAAGTGTTTCTTAACCATTTATGAGATGAGCTATGTTAATAGCTCTTATGTTTCGGGTTTTGATTCCATGAATTATATGCATGATTATACGTGGTCGTAATAGCATGTTTGGTATTTGGTTTAGTGCAATGGATCCATAGGCACGGTAACCCAATGTCTTGTTCGGACATTTGGTTACCCTTGGCACAGGATAGGCATCGGGCTCCATGGTAAGTAGGGTGTGGGCCTATACGGTCGGGCAGCGTCCCATGGACAGTAAGGTGTAATCCCATTATGCTCGAGTTGCCCTGTTTCGGGAACTCTCAAGAATAGACCTGGAGTGGTTGACTTGATGTATTCGAGCTACAGACTTGGAGTAGTTGATGCTCGCTATGTGGTGTGAACTGTTGTCAGTGTTTACTGAATGCTAATGGTTTATTGGATTTGTTTTGGTTTAGCTCACGGCTAGATCGGCTACATGACTTCAACCGGGTTTATCGTTTAAATTATTTTACGCTTACATATTCTCACTAGGCTCTAGCCTAACACTTGTTTGGTTGTCATGTATGGTAGGTCACTCTAGCGGTGGGACACGTCGGGATTGAGCGGACGACCTTGGGGTCGAGAGTGGTCTTTTTGATGACTTAGTGACCAATACTTGAAGTATATAGAGATCATACCTTTTGGAAGAATAGCGACACCCAACATTAATCTTACTTATGCAAGTTAGATTACTAGGTTGTTGAATTGTATTCTTCATTTGTTATTGGGTTGTAATAGCCATACTTGGTCCCCGTTTTGGGTTGGCGTACATTGGGTTAGATTGTTACACTTTTATCTTACAGGTTATTGGATCTCCCTTTTTGGGTAGATTGGTTTCTTCCATGTCCAGACGTTATATAGCTGAATTTTCAATTTTTAATTTACCCCGATTTTTAGGATGTTACACTTTCTTTTTCGCACACTTTTTGCAAGCCGAGGTTTTTCACGGAAACAACCGTTCTACTCTTCCGGGTAGATGATACGTTTGCATACATCCCACCCCCTCTGACCCACCTCTTGGTATATTGGGCTCCTTTGGTGTTGTTATATTTCTCATAATATTAATAATTAAAGATATTTATTTTGATCTACCAAATTTCTACAGCTTATCAATGTTTTGAACATACTTTTAAGTAATAACTACATAATTTTATTAATATATGAATTAAATTGAATTTTGTATTAATTTTTAATGTATGTAAAAGACGTCTATGATTTTTTTTGTGACATTTAAATAAGTATTGTATGATTTTATGTTTAATGATCATTAAGTTACTAATGAAGTTATGATAATATCATTGAATGTAAATCATTATGTTAGATCTACAATCAATACAACTTCAACTTTTGTTATGACTAATCCATGTATTTTGTTATACAAATGAGTATTTTATTTTGGTATACAAATGAATATCATTTGGAAGCTTCAACTTTTGTTCTGAATAACCCTTGTAACCCGGCATACAAAGGCTTTAATTGTATTTTAACTCGATGCATCTATTCTGGTGCAAAACTGGACCAATAAATTTCCCATACCTTCACTCCTCTGCAGCATATCGTTGTAGTACTTGTACTTAAAAATGACATTTCCAGTTCTCAACCTGGCAATAAAATCAGCAGAAGTTATGATTGCAACTCCAAAAGCAACAAAAGGTAACCAAATGGAAAATGAAAAACAAAATAACCAAAACAAAACATGGAGGCAGTGATGATTAATTAAATAGGAATCAATATCTGATTGGAAAACATATTAAAAAAGAAAAAGAAATCAAGCATGGAAGGAAGCCACTACAAAAAAGTTCTGAGCTACGAAATAAGCTTCGAGCTCATAGGTTGAGAACTAGTATGGATCTCTACGAGATCGAATCTCCCGTTGTTCCTCACAAGCTTAAGTATACCTTCCTGTTGTTGTTTGGTACAACCAAAATAACCATAGAAAATAATGAAAAGTGAAATAAGTGTTATTGGTCTAAAAATGATGATAACAACAGCACATAAGGTTAACAACATTCAAAATAAGTTTCCAAATGCAACAAATGGCTCCAACAGGAAAACGAATTACAGATCCAAAAACAAGGTGGCACGGATCAGATAAATAGCTCTAAAATATTGTATTAAGACATCTGGAGAAGGATGTATACATACCTTTCTGATGCTTAATGCAACCAAAACCAACCAAAGAAAACAATGAGATATGCAAACACAGGCTATTTCTATAAGACAACAAACACCACATAAGGTTGAAAATATATCAAGTAATGTGGGGTCATAAAACCATCAAAATAACAGATATCAAACTGCAACTCCCCCAATGAGGAAGGCTGACTCATATGACTTAAATTTTCATAGCATGTGATTAAGTAGTTCTGCTGAAATATTGTACGTTAAGACACCAAATTAATGGGCATCACTAACTTTTTCATCTTAAAATAACAAAATATCAACAAGTTAAGTAAGAATCTAAAGAGAATACTAGCTATTTTTAGAAAGAAGGTTTTGTAACTGATTACCATCATAGAGAAGATGAAGTGCATACATGTAGTACCAGGAAACTTTTAAGAAGACTAAAATACTCTGTTTCAGCAGATCTTGAGGGGTCACCATAAAATTAAATCAAATACTATCTATATTGTTAAGCCGGGAACATGAACCTGATTCAAACTTGAAGTTTAACCGAGTATTCCAGTCAATTATTCGGATGCCTTTTTAGGAGTTACAACTTAATAGGTGAGTTGTATTGTTAAATGTCATATAGTGAAACCAATTATGACAGAAGGGCTACTCATTAGAAAAATAGGAACCAACAGATAAACTATGGATGGAAAGATTACACAGACTATGATACAACTACAATACCACAGCAAAGAGAAAATGCAATTTAGAAGAGATAAATGCTGCACAAAAACCATATCTACCTCACAATATGAGGCAGGGAATTATCAGGAATATCACTGTATGAATGCAAGTCATAAGTTGATATATCTTTTGCTCCAAGCTCCTCTGCAGAGACCATCACTGGCACCTGTTGCAATATACTCTTTGTCACCATAAAATGAATTTAAGAGCAGTAAGAACATAATCATTAAATAAGTTAATCACATAGCTACAAGGGAACATACCACAGCTTCTGAATTATACTGAAACCGAAAAGATACACATTTTTCCTCGTCCAAACCACTCAACTGCAAAAGCAGATCCAGTGATGAAAATGAGAAAGAAAAACACAAAGACATAGAAGCAATAAACTAATCCTGACTCTTCCCCCATTTTTCTTGGTGAACCATATTTGTATTGTATGTCTGTACATAATACACAGAGTTGGGTGTGTGTGACTTCAATTCTTTGGATAGTACCCACAACCAAGACCTGGAGTGAGAATGCAGCAAACATTTACATGTATATCTATACCCCCAACCACCAACACCCCCTGCTACAGTGCTGCCTCACTGCAATGGGTGGGATAGGCTCATAGGCACAGATGAGATTCAAACCATAAGGTAAGGCCATTTTTCCACTAGACTATCAGTCTGTCACATATTGTCTTGGTCTCCCAATAATAAACCCTTAGATTCCAGGAGTTCCTTTAACCCAACATTTCTCCTAACATGTGCGGATGGGAGAGCAGACCAGGTATGGCACTTTGTAGTACCTTACACGTAAATAAAAATGCATTCGACCTTCCAAATCTGGAACAATACATGGAACCTGATAGAAGGTCATCTGTGACCTCTTTCTCTTGCCACTAGCATACAAATACAACCTAACATATATGTCTGTAAGCTGATCCTTTGACTTTTTAATCTCATGTGAGTCCAGACAAATATTTGTATTGGTTAATTCATCTTTGTAGAATCACATAATAACAATTTGTGGACATGCATGTGTAAGAGCAGGTGTGGACCCAAGGGGGTGAATCACTTCAATGACTTCCTAGTAGAACGAATGTAAATAAACAAAAAATGCATAGAAGCCTCAGAACGTCTCGTTTTAACCACTCTTTGCCATATTGTGTAATTGTAATTTTTCTATCCCAAAGCAAGCATACCTTCATATTGCAGTAACGCATGCTAACACTAGACATTATCTCAGCTCTCCCCCCTGAACTTAAGTTTGGAGATCTCTCCCATGACAGATGAAGTAAATCTATCGGAATCTTCCCCAACAAGCAGTAACCTTCAAAAGTTGCTGTCAACGATGTACAGATGAGAAAACAGATACAAGAAACAAATATTTATAAAGCGATTCATGGATTAACTATAAGAGCCAACAACTATGACATGACAACGGATATTACATAACAAAGCGGTGACATGTCCGTAAAGGCGCTTCACTTTATTCAATTTACACTGTTACTAGATATGACTCATATGGGAATGCCTATAACAGCTTAAACATTCACTCCTGCATGCATGGTGATACTTATTCCAATAATGATGCAATAACCTTGTTGAATAAAGATGGGGTTAAATCTCAACAAGCAAAAAAGCAAACAGGAAGCACAATTAAGAAAGCAACAATCTGGATGGACAAGTTCAAGGACAACTATCACGTATCATGACGATGAAATATGAAAATCAATTCAAAAATATCTTTTATTGAAAGCACATCTTACATGAAGCAGAAAACATGTGGTCCATGGTTAGATCAATTCCTTGGCAATTTGTGATATCAGCTGTAAAGTAGAAAGAGTGTTACCAACTGAAACAAACAGAACATACACATCCTCTGGATATGACCAAACTTGCAAACAATGCCATACCACAGCTCACCAACAACATAGCAAGAGAGCCAGATTTGACCTCTGCTGATAATTTGCTAATCTCTGGCAGAACAAATTTGGCTCGAGCAGCACTCTGAGTCTCAGCTCCATTAAAAGCAGTCAACCTACAAGCCTGACTGAAGCGATAAACGGCTGAATGATGCGTCTAGAGACAAGGACCAAAAAGTCCATATGGCGTCAGAAAAAGCAGGTGAAGATGCAAAAATAAACATAAAAATTCACGCGAAAGTAAAATCAAGAGCACTACCTCCATGTTTGTGGTAGAAAGTGGCCTCGCCAATAATACGTACAATGGAAAAAGGTTCTGAGTATACATTCCATCATTAATAGCTCCAGATATGGATACTGATATTTGAATCCTAGAATCAACAGAGGCATAACTGTTGTCAACCAAGATTAATCATGTCAGCCTAATTACAATCAGCAAAATCTTTTATCCCAAACTAGTTGGGATAGGCTTAAAATGATAGGGAAAAGGTATGAAACAATAAACACTTTGAAACACAAATAGTATCCCTTCACCCCCCCCCCCAAAAAAAAAAAATGTAAAACCAAATCCTTAAGCATATTCCAGTCCTTAAAAAACTCTTTTGACTACTTATGCACGTTAGTGTTAGCCTTAGCTTCCCCTGTGTCTCCTAATGCTTCTTCCTAAACAAGTCTCGACCCTTTCACTGGTGAATCCAGAGATCTACTCCGTGGTAAAGACAACCAACCATCTGAAGCAGTTTGCACCAGTTTATAACCAACCATCTGAAGCAGTTTGCACCAGTTTATCTTCTACTGTGCCACCCATCGTTCTCCAGAAACCTTATCTAATCCTATCCATCTCATTTGTCCACATATCAACGTTAGCATTTATACTTCTCAATCTCATACACTTATTTTGGGCTTACATTGTCTCTTAGTAACCCAACTTGCTAGACCATCTAATGGCAGGCCTCACAATCATTCAATAAAACATACCCTTGAACTTTAGTGCTCGCATAGCACTCCTGATGCTTGCTGCCACAGTGCCACTTCATCCAACTTACTCATGATGAAAATCCTCTTGAAACTCTTTGTCCTTCTGTAATATCAACCCTCCAAAATGAAAAACATCCATTTTAAGCACCTTCTAACGTCTAAGCTCACTACTATACATCCTTGATACCAACACCACTAGACTTGACTTCTTGTATTATTATTTTTTCAGTCCTAGGCGACACAAATGACAAGGTTCCTCGGTTTTACAAATATCAGGGAGGGAAACCTTTATATGCAACAATTCCCTAGGTTGTTGCTATGCGCTTGCCTACAAGTTCATCACGGTGCTAAGGAAACTCCTTGACAATTACGGTACCAAGTGTATGAAGATACCAACACGTTGATTTTTTTTTTTTTTTTTTTGAGGATGTAACCAATCATGATGGTAAAAGTCAATTGTATGTACAAATAGCTGGCATTTTTGTAGCATTCTTGCCTTCTTTTTTTCTTCTCTTGTAATTTGTAATGCAAGCATCTTTGAAGAAATAATGGCTGCATGAGATTAAACCATCAGTTAGAAACAAAACATAAAGGTCGAATTACAAAATATCTATAAACCAAGCCAAACCAAACCAAACAAGCCCACTAAATCCCATCTGGAGGTGGGGTCTGGGAGGGGTGGGATGTATGCAAACCTGAGCTCCACCCCAAATATTAGAGCGGTTGTTTCCGTGAAGATCCCCGATGCAAAGTGTGCGGAAAAAATGGATAAAGCTTACAAGAAAAAATATCTATAGCACATGAAATCATAACTTTTAAACTCATGGATGCGATATGTTTTAGGCATCAACATATGGAAGCTGTCTCATTAATATGTGCAGCTTAGGAATGTCAAATGTGACTGACATAAAAGCTAACAATGACAGTAAGTTATTCCACTAAATGTTAACCACTAAGCACATGCAGATAAAGCATGATATTTGTGATTAATAATAGATATGAAGTAAAATGTCACACAATCTCCAATCTACATCAACCAATCATACCCTATAAGATGGTAAATGAATAAAATGGACAAAAGAGGATCAAATTAAGTGGTCACATTTTTTATTGCCCTGCGTTGAAGAATGTTGTATAATTCAACAGGCTTGCAGTAAACTGAAAGGCTTTCTTC
The DNA here is from genome assembly GCA_954870635.1 of Arctium minus. Lineage (NCBI taxonomy): Eukaryota > Viridiplantae > Streptophyta > Magnoliopsida > Asterales > Asteraceae > Arctium > Arctium minus. Next base: position 179,401,324 of record OX941081.1, on the reverse strand, counting down.
AGCTGCATTTTGCTCTTCCTGAGACAATTGAATATGAGGTTCTTGGCGGCACATCTGACCTGAACCTCTGGAGTAACTGCAATTGCAAACAGAATTCCTGTTCCATGAAATTGCATAAGATGAAGATAACTATATATATGCTATCTAAGTGATGCTTAATTCCATACACAGAGGCAAGGCATCATACATGGTTTCTCGGGAAACTAAAGTTATGCCAGGCATTCTTTTAGACAATACTCATAGCTATCTGCACCTATTCAGGGAGAGTCAGTTTTGGCCCCTGCAGACCTGCATTGAATAAAGCTAGTGAATTAGTCCTGTTTAAAGCAAATACTTCTGATGGAGCTTTAAGTGATGATAATGATGCCTAATCATCACCATGCATTGAAATTTTGAAACACCGATCCTTGACATCTCCACTCAATTGTGAAACTTTTTGGTACTGTCATGCTCTCCTGTGCAACGTTCTAAATTGTAAAAGCTTCGGCATGACTCCCGAGGTTCTCCACTTTTGTGGTACAATAATTGGGTTCCTTGAAAGTTTACCTTTCCTAGAGTTTCCTTTTATCACGTGTTGATACCTTCAACAACTACATACCACAAAATAAAATACCACTAGTCCTTACGTAAATTTACGTTCTGATTTTAGATGAACTCATCCACCAGCTAAGAGGCTGAACTTCAAAACGCAGCAGTAGAACAGTCTCATCTACCGAAACCCATAGAATCTATGATTGACTTAACTTCAAATTTTATGATGGCTTACATTTATAGATGCTAACATAAACTGACAAGAATCGTGTAATTAAACAAGAATTCCTCTAGAAAATTATGGGATAAGCATAGAATTCCCGTTGAGTATATGAGTGGCATTGTCTCCTTGTTTAGTCAGCAAACTGACTCAAAACGCAACAGAGAAGACACAATTAAACAATTCCATAATCGAATCAGCTAACCAGAAAATAAACAACGACACAGGCACAAACATCGTGTACAGAATAAATTCGATTAAGATCAATAAGGTAATTGATTGATGAATGGTTGTATGTTGTCAGCTGAAATCAACATACAAAATCAAAACTAAATTGAAGATAGCTGATAATTACCTCGGATGTTAACCCTAATCTGGTTCCAGGGAGAAAGCGAGTTCAGACCACGGAGAGCAACTGCGTCAATGAGGTGATTATACTGCAACAGGCGTTTTGTAATTGCCGCTTAACAAAGCATTTTCAGGGGGTGCTTGATTCATTGGGCGTCTCCAAATAATACTAATAGAAATTAATTACGAGTTTGGTCTCTATAATTTGGTGGTTCTTACGAAATTGGTCCTTAAACTTTGTTTATTGCGAGATTGGACTCGTTGTTTGCATGCTTGTAAAGATTGGACCCCTTACCTTAATGGCCATCCCCATAATCTCTAACTACAAGGGCATTTTCCTCTTTTTATTTTATTTTAACATTATTTATTTTTCTCTTTTGCCCTCGGATCAGTAACTCAGTTGGCAAAGTGCCTTAATCAACTTTGCTCAATTACGCAATATGTTCAAGTTCAAATTTTGTGGGAGGCAAGCTTTAACCTTTCCGTTAGTCTCAGCCACACTGAGTCAGCTTTAAAATGTCTCCTCATATGTGGTTTATAGGTGGTGGTTTCTATGTGAGATTGTTTGGAATTGTCAGAAATCAAGCTTTTTCCTCAAATATCTTTTTTCTTTTTGTGAATTTATGATGTTACATATATAGCGTGAGGTTCAAATAATAATACTAATGTGACGTTTGGTTCGCAAATTTTGAAGAAATCTGATGGAATTTGAATTTTGAATTTCATTGACCAAATTTCATTCATTTGTTTAGTTCATTTTTTTCATTAAAGGAATCTCTAAATTCCATTAAATTCCACGAATAAGGGAATTTAACATTATTTAGCAACTACAAGGTATTTTGATGTAATTAAATTCTTTTTTTTGTATGTCTTCAATCCAATATAACTTTAATCACATAAAACCTATTTGATTAAACCATGCCTCCATCGGTTCCTCTCTAAACCCCGCCGACCACCGCCATTCTGAACCATCGCCGATCAGAACTACCGTTGACCACCACTGACCACCATCGACTATCGACCACCGCCGTTCTGAACCACCGCCATTTTGAAACATCGTCGATCTGAACCACCGTAGTCCATCACCGACCACCGCCAACCATCGACCACCGCCGTTCTGGACCATCGTCGATCTGAACAACCACCGACCACTACTGATCGGAACTACCACTGACCACCGCCATTCTGAACCATCGTCGATCTGAACCACTACTAACCACCACCGTTCTGAAATTACCACCCATTTGAACCACTGTCGACCGTCGCCGATCTGACCCATCGCCAACCACCGCCGTTATGAACCATCGCCGATCTGAACCACCGACCACCGCTGTTATAAACCACCGTCGGCCACCGCTGACCACTACCTATCTGAACCACCACCCACCGCCGATTTGAACCACCACCAACCATATCCGATCTGAACCACCATTCTAAACCACCACTAACCATCACCAATCTGAACTACTGATACAAATAAAGTGTTTTTAATGGCCATTTTATTAAAGCATTTTTTGTTTAGAAAAAATAAAATTACCAAAAAGGGTACTTTGGTCATTTATCAACATTTCATTCCAATTCCAAAGTTATATTCTGTGAACCAAACAGACATATTCCAATTTTGTCAACCAAACATGTAACATCCGTAATTTGGAGACTTCCTTTAGTGATAGTTCGGGAGTCTTTTGGCTTTTGGAGCGTAAAGGTGTTGGGAAATCAGATGAGATTTGCTATGGAATCATCGAGGATCGAATCAGGTGAGAAGACGCGAGAAAATCGAGATTTGGGCTGTCGCGAGTTGTGGCGCGACTTGGGGTCGCGGCACAAGCCGCGTAACTCACTGGAAGTGAGTTCTGGAGGAAACGGGTGACTTATGCCACGACTTGAGGTCGCGACATAACCCGTGAGTCGCACTGTTGAGCTAATAACCCGATTTTCAGCCATCAAACCTCATTCCTCTCAACCCAAACCCTAAATCTTCTTCCCTTTTCTCTCCCAAACCCCAAATGTCGAACCCTAACCCATTTTGAGGGTTTTCCCTCCTTAAACCACATGATTCTTCATCACCTAACTAGTTGGGATCTTGAAAAAAACCTTCATCTTCATCTTCCTCACCAAGTTCTTGGGGATTTCATCTAACCTTTCCACCATTTGAAGATTTGGAAGCTTATGGTTCGTTTGGGTGATCTACAAGTGTTTTGGTAGGTGGATTCAAGCTTTTGGTTGAGGTAATCATCTTCTTCTTCATTTATGGAAATTAGGGTTTTGACCTAAGTTAAGATCTTTATGTAAAATGTTTGAGGAATGTTCCTATATGGTGGGATAGGGTTATTTATGGTTGAAAATGTATGGATCTAGGTTTTGGAAGCTTGAGTTGAAGAGTTGGAATGGATGTCTTCGGAAAGCTTTGGGTGTAGATCTATGCTTTTGGAGGCCAACGGTTGGGGATTGAAACCTAGGTTTAACTTAACCTAGCGAGGTGAGTTCAAGTTGATTTGTGAAAACGATGTACATGCCAAAATGATTATTTTAAAGTGTTTTGCATCTTACATGAAATTGTTAACTGCTGATCAGTTTGGTTATTTTGAAAGTGTTTGACTTTACAAACTTATATAGCACACATTCTTATGATTTTTGGGCATTTTGATAATGAGTCATAATGGGTGTGTTTGGTAAGCTATTGCATAAATGATATTATTTGGTTAAAAAGGGCATTTTAGTGTTGTTTGGGTAAAAGGTTTAATTTTGTGTTATGGGACATTTTGAAAGGATAAATAGTCTAAATTTATGTGGAAAACCTTTTGTCCCGACTTAAAAGGCGTTGGAGCCCATTAAAGTATTTTGGTGTGAGTGAGTTCATGGTATGGATCGGGTACGTTTATTATTTGAAAAATGTTAATTATTGATCAAAAAGAGATTTTGAGTATTTTGGCTTGATGTCGTTTAAAGGAGTCTTGAGGACACTTGTCCAGTTTATATGGCTCAATGTAAGGCCTAGTTACGACGTACGTACAAATGCGCCGTGTTGCGTATTGAGGTTGATTTCGGGCTCGAGTGCTTTGGTCATTCATGTTTAGTCCGGTAAGGTTAGACTGTGTTGCATTGGATCCATAGGCACGTAGTCAGTCTGTTTTGGATGGTTGATTGGGTATTGTTGGGTGATGACCTTCAGTATTCCATGTTTTATGACCGGAAACTTTACAAGCGATCGCTAGGAGGGTTGAGTCTGTTAGTGCTGCCGGGACGGTAGGCACTAGGACCTCCGCCACTTGAAATGCCTGTGACATGTAGTCTTTAAGTGTGTCGGGCCTTTGGGGTGGGATTCTTCGGAAGACCCATCAAGCGTCAACTGACTTGGGGTGACGCTTGTAAAGAAGTCGTAGGGACACCTGACAGTGATGTCGTGAGGTGTCATGCGATTAACATTGTATGGGTGGTATACTTTTGTGTTTCCTCCACTCTCAACGGATACGGGTATCCCCCGTTGTCGGCTATCAGTAATTTAAAATATAAAGATGTTTTACTGTAGTGTCATTTGTTCTATATGGTCGACAATTAATGAGGAACTTAATATTGGACCTTCCTCCTCGTATATTAAGGTTTGAATGAAATATGTTGTCCCCGTGTTTTGATATTTAGATTCCTTTTGTTATGGTCGCGTGAGTTTTGGGCCTAGTGTCGGTGTTTTCGGACGTACGGTATATATGGTTTTGAAGTTGATTTTTGGGTGTTTTGGAATATAACGTTTTATCCACGTTTCTTAAACGGGAGTCGGTTCACATGCATGTTTCGAGTTAATTTAAGTTGCAATCAATTTATAAAGCATGTTTGAAATAAGGTGTCTATCTTTGAAAGTGCATGACATTAAAAAGAGTTGTTTCTATGTTTTAAAGTGCATCAATTGAAAGATCATGTTTTAAGAGAAGTCTGTCTTTTAAAAGTATTTACTCATGTTAAAACTCTTGAGCTCACTAGGCGTTAAGCCTAACCTTTTTATTTGTCGGCATGTGCATCAGGTTCCAGGTGGGGGTATGGTTCTAGCAGTATTGAAGAGATGTGCCTTAGTGTTCGCAAGTGTAAGGGTTTGGTGAAGCCTTCCGCAGTTTGGAGATAGTGACTGTTATTGGGTTTTAGTAGCACCCGTCCTTATTATAGATTGTATGTATAGAATGAACATGTGTATTGAGGTTGAACCTTAAATTGTGATTGTAGATTAATCATTTATTGATGTAATTAGAAAATTTTAAATTAATTGCTACTTCCAGATTTGAGAGTGTTACAAAACAGGTGGTCAACCCTGACAAAATTCCATTCCAATTTATTCAAATTCAAATTCATTTGACACATTCCATTCCATCCAAAAATATTATGCGAACCAAACGCCACCTAAATATTACAATAAGATAAGAAAAGAAGGTTAAGCGGAGGTTCATATGTGAATCATTAAGAAATCCTTAAAAAATCTATGTGAAGATATATATATATATATAGAGAGAGAGAGGGAGGATCATGCGAGAAGTTAAACATTTTGCGAGAAGGCGAGAAATGTTTAATCATATATGATTACACGGCTTGTAAGTGTGTTTAATCATGTGTGATTAAACGTCTATGTATTGTTAATATAACATGTGCTTAATCATATATGATTAAACACTTCTTGCATTCTCGCAAAATGTTTAGCTTCTCGTTTGAACATGCCCTTATATATGTATGTATATATATATATATATATATATGAATCGACGTTACTAATTATTTTATGCAACTTCAAATTAATTTTTTCATAATTCACACATGAACCTTATTTTAACGTAGTTTTCTTATTTGAATATGACTATGTGTGTGTATGTACACACACTAGCAATGTATGCGATTAAACGGAATTTGGATATTGAAGTGGTTCGAACCCATAAGAGTTATTGTTAGATGTTTTTAAAGACCAACTTATGTATTAGTGATTTCTACTTTCTACAACTTGTAATTAAAAGAGAAAATTCGAAATTTATGTTTAAACAATTTGTAAGCAATAATATCAAAGATGTTACTTGAAGCGTCTATATGTAAACATATTATGCAAGAAATACACATTAATTATGATATATGTACATAATGTAACAAATGTTTAATAATTAATGGTTTCAGTCGCACTCACACATAGCTTCTAGATTATGAAACCAAGAACTTGAAGTGAGGGTTGGATCAATAAGCAATTCTCAAAAGCAAATACATAATCTATTGTTATAACTAAAACAAATAAATAATAAAATTATCATTTTGTACTTGAGGGCACAGTGGACATAACTCAAGAACATGTAATAATTAAAAAAAAGCTTTTGGTGTGATGATTGATCCATCTCCAAATCCACATCACATCAAATTCATAATCAGAATTATGTGCAAGAGACAAAAGAATCATAATCAATATGTGCTTAATTAACCTCAAACAACAACAATGGTCCCAAGTGACAACCAATAAACCAAGATAACATGTACATGAAAAGCAAGTCGATGTTAAAAATGTGCGCTACAGGGTTAACGTGTAACACCCGAAAAATCTAAGGTAAGTATTCCCCTCGTCCCTTGACTTTTGTTAATTTGAGAATCTCTTTGTGTGCTTAATTGGCGTTTTATCAACCTGTTAGGTGTATGTTAATCTGCCTTTTTAGCTTCGCTTTATCGAACCTTAGAAAGTCAAGTTTTCGGTGTCAAAGGGGGTGGTCGCGATTGTGCCATCGCGATAGTGCCCTTGGCACAATCGCTTGGCACTATCGCTGGAGTTGTACCGTGAGGTCGGGTTTGGTCGCGATTGTGCCTTCGCGATAGTGCCCTTGGCACAATCGTCGGGTACTATCGCCTGGGATGTACCGTAAGTCATTTGAGTGTCGCGCTTGTGCCTTCGCGATAGTGACATGGGCACAATCGCCAGACACTATCGCCGGCGGTGTCTGAGAGTATAAAAATCCAACTTTGACTATTTTGACTTCACTTCTCATCTCAAATCGTTTTGGGGCCGGCTTAGAGCTAGTTTGGGCGATTTTCTTCTACTTCTAAACCCACAAAACCTTTATTGAAACCCTAGATTAGTTGGGGACATTTATTGGTGTTTAAGGGAGCTAGAAGATCACTCAAGGGAAGCATTCAAGCCACGTTTCAAGTCTCCACCTTCTCACCATCCAATCCAATTTTTCTAGGGTTTTGCATAAAACCCTAAATAGTGAGTTTCTTTTACTATTTTCAACTGAGATACATATCTAGTGTGTTTTCTTACTTAACTTTTCATCTCAAGGTGGAACTTTGATCACCTGATAAGTTTTGACCTAACTGTTACCTTTGAGATATATGGAGATATAGCCTTGGTTATTATTGTGGATGTGGATGAGATGATTATTCTTGGTATTTGAGCTTAATGTTGTGTATTGTGATGAGCCATGGATAATATTGGAATTTTTGCATGCTTTAGAGTTTTGTATCTAAATTATGCTTGGGATTGTTGAAGTCTTATACATGTATCTTCTGGGTATGGAATTATGTATAGAGACGGATATTGTACGTACATAGAATGAACCATGAGTAAGTTCTAGGATGATGTAGTCTTAGGTGCCACTATAATGGTATGCGCCTAGACCTCCGCCATTTGGAGTAATGTCTGGGAGGTAGTCTTCAAGTGTGTCGGGCCTTCGGGATGTTGCTCAGGCGAGTGAACATCAAGGTACATTGACTTGAGGTAAAACTCATTGGTGATATGGGTCTCCCCCATGATTGACCCCGTATGGACTTTGGTGGTTGAAACGTTAAAATTGTTCATAACATGCTTTATATATGTATGCCATGTTTTTATGCAACTCACTAGACCCGTTTGGTCTAACACTTGATTGTTGGTATGTATCTCAGGTTCTAGTGGTGCATGTGTCAAGGAAGCTTAGTCGACCGTTAGTGGTGAGCAATGGGAGCATTTTTGGGATGCCTTTTATGAAGACAATTCTTTTGGACATAGTTGACAACCGACCGTAATCTTTGTCTAGAAAGATTTAGATTAGGAAGTTGTTATCTATTATTGTTACTTTTTACTAATTGTAATTAACAGGCATTTATCGTTCTCTTTTTGTATGAGCTCATGTTTTGGCTTTTATGCATACCAAGTTTCCATTTCCGGAAATTTTTGTTTGTCCCATTTTTGGGGTGTTACAAGTTGGTATCAGAGCTCTAGTTTAAGTGAACTAGGTGTTGACCTTAGCATACCTAGACTTAGACTGGCTATGCTTATAGAATCACTGTCCACTTGGGTAGAGCCTTCCTAGGTGGGGAGAGTATTAGAATTTCGGAATTACATTGATTGAGAATTATGGTGATGATAACAAGGATTCTTGTGTAAAATACGTTCACAATCTCACTTGGCCTGTGTTGTTCTGAATTTATGATTACGTGAGCGTGTTTGAAGTTATTATTATGATGATTGATCCTTGTAGTAGTACGTATTGAACCGGTTATCTTTTAAAGAATTAACCGGTATCACTCTTATCATGTGTGACAGTTCAAAATGTTAAACACAAGGAGTCGGGTCGGGGCAACCGAGGATGCAAATGAGGCAAGTGTGACCGCCCTGGAAGTTACTCGGCAAGCAAACACAACGGCAAATCAAGTTATCCCACCGATACCCTGAATGCTAGAAGGAATCATAGATACGGTCCCTCAAGTGAACTTGGGAACCGAAGACCCGGTTGTGCAAGAAGTGGGCCCTCAGTCGGTCCTATTGGCTAGCATAATGCAGATGATGAACTCCGCGATGGACAAGCGGGATGAGAGACTCATGAAGGCCTTGGAGGACAGGGATACAAGCAACCGGAGGCATGAGACGGTGGGGGACAACGCAGTGTTGGGATTCGGTGGTGCGGAGAATGCAGTAGGGACAGAGGAGCATGCGATTATAGCTGAAAAGAGGAAGGAAGGGGTTGTTCTTTCAAGACCTTCCTATGTAGTCGGGCTCCGGAGTTCTCCGGGACGCCCGACTCGTTGGCATGCATGAAATGGATTCAAGATGTAGAGATGGCTTTCGAGTCAAGCGAGTGCGCGAACTCTCAGAGAGTCAAGTTTGCTTCTCAACTGCTTATAGGGGATGCTTTGAGCTGGTGGAACGTTACCCGAAGAGCGCTCACACCGGAGGTTTTGGCCAAGCTCACTTGGCCAACATTCAAGAACAAAATCATGGTGAAGTATTGTAATGAGAGAGCGCTCGACAAAATAGAGGAGGAGTTCCGAAGTCTGAAGAAGGGTAATTTGTCGATCGCCAACTATGCCAAGCTATTCATGGACAAGCTCGGTTTGGTCGAGCATTTGGCAACGGACGAAGGGTCCAAGATAAAGGCATTTGTGAAGGGATTATCGGCGGAGATGAAGACGGGCGTGAGGAACGCTCAAAGGTCTACTTTGCAAAAAGTGATTGAGGCATCCCAGTTGGTGGAAGATGACATACTACAAGAAAGAGAGGAGAAGAAACTGCAAGGCGAGAAGCATAAATGGGAGGGGCCAACCGGGCCCGCAAGACCTTCCAAACCCTTTAACGGGGGGAGGAACAATGATATGCGACGAGAGGCGAGGTGGTGCCCCAAATGTAAGAGCAAGCACTTCGGGCCTTGTAATCCGAAATCGTTTTCTAGGGCTATGGAATGTTTTAAGTGTGGGCGAAAGGACCACATAAGTCGGGATTGCCCCTCACGGGGAGTTTGTTATGAGTACCGGGAACCGGGGCACATCAAGCGGGATTTCCCTAAGCTAGCCAGGGGAAATCAAGGGGTGTCGAGCGGGGCAGTGCCGCGAAAAGAAGTTCAACCGAAGGCGCCAAGTCGGGCCTTCCAGATGACGGCTAGTGAAGCAAAAGAGGCGGCGGACGTAGTGTCGGGTACGTTTCTAGTGAACTCTCTACCTACCCGTGTTTTATTCGATTCCGGTGCGAACCGATCTTTTGTGTTTACCTCTTTTTGCAAGAACCTCACTACCCCTTGTATCTTGTTAAATGATGCTCTAGTGGTAGAAGTAGCCAATGGGGAGCATATGGTTGTTCGAAGTTGTTATGTAGGATGTACCTTAGAGTTAGATGGAGAGCCCTTCGTTATAGATTTGTTACCGGCCAATATTGGAGGATTTGATGTGATTGTGGGAATGTATTGGTTAGCTAAGCACGACGCTGGCATCTTTTGTTCTAAGAAGTTGATTCGGGTACCCTTGTTGTAACACCCCGATTTTCGAGAGGTATCAATCCAAGTTAATACAGAAACCGATATATCAAGGAAAAATAAGATATTTAATCTTGAACTTGAATCCTAGATTTTATAGTCTAGATGGATGAAGGATTCAATTACGAGTCCAACGGTCCTTTCCGAAGCAAAAACGGAGCTATAACGAAGAAGTTACGGCCAAAACGGTGAACGAGAAGAAGGCTGGCTGGCTGCGACTATGACCAGCGACATTGCCCTGGGCAATGTCGCTTGGCAATGTCGCCCAAACACTCCAGGGGGCTGTTAAGTCGCGAAAATCAGCTATTTCCTCATTTCTTCACCCCCAAACTTCTTCTATACTCTCCCAATTCGTTTTCCTTCTTCCCCTTTCAAACCTTAGCTTAATCGTGGCTTAATTCCTTGGATTTCATGAAGAGGAAACACCATCAAGTGGTAAAATGGAAAGCTTTAATCAAGGATTCACCATCTCCATCTTCATCTTCAACCTCAAGCTCATTGTTGGGTTTTCTAGGTTTTCATCAAAACCTAAGTGGTAAGTGTATCCCTTCCATTTCTAAACCTTAACATAAGTTATAAATGCTCCATTGATAATTATCCTAGTGTGTAGTTTATCAATTTCGGGTTTGATGGTTTTGGAGAAATCTAGGTCGAAATTTGGGTTTGTACCAAAATGGAGATTTTGATGTGTAATGTTTGAGGAATGTTTCTATATGGTTGAATGTGGTTATTTACGGTTGGAAATGTATGGGTATAGGTGTTTGGAGACTTTTGGCTTGGAGGATTCAAGTTTCTTCAAAGGAGCTCTAAGTGGGTAAAATCTAGATTTAGCCTAAATCTAGCAAGGTGAGTTCAAGTTGATTTGTGAAAACGGTGTACATGTCAAAATGTTTATTTTAAAGCGTTTTACATGAAATTGTTAACTGCTGATAAGTTTTGTTAACTGCTGATAAGTTGAGTATTTTAAAGGTGTTTAACTTTATAAACTCATTTAGCACACATCTTTAGGATTTTAGGCATATTGGATAATTAAATCATATAATTTGGTATCTTAATGATTAATTTTATGGAAGTAGATTTTGAGTATAAATGTGTTCATCTTGTGTTTTGGAGAAATGCATGGTATTGTGTTATGAGGCATTTTGAAAACATAAGGGTATGAGTTCATTTGGGAAAATGGTTCGTCTCAACCAACGATGAGATTTTATTTATTTATACGTTTGGTCGTGTTTGCATATTAGATGGTCAAACGGGTTCCAATATTTATATCGGTTATTATTTGGGTATTTACGTAAAGTGTTGGGCCTTGGGCTTGGTTTTGACTAAATGAGTCGTGTGGACATTTGTCCGGATTTATAACCGTCGTGGGTTTTGAGTATGATGACGATTGTCTATGTCATTGGTGAATTACATGCTTTGGGTGCTTTGGTCATTCATTTGGAGTCATGTAATATTAGACAGTGTCGTAATGGATCCATAGGCACGTAAGTCTGTCGGTTATGTAAGGCCTGAGGTTTTGGGTTACTTTTAGTGACCACTCGGGTTTGCTAGCGAGTGGACAACGAGTGGCACGAGCTGCAGAGGGGGAAACTCGTCTAGATTGGATAGGCACCCACGTATGTAAGTCCTTGAGGTGTAACTCGACGGAGTAGGGCCAGAGGCATTAAACGGTCCGAGGATTGTGATGTCAGTGGTGGCATGGGAACTAGGATGTCGGGATGTGTGGTGAAATCAAATAACATCGCGGGTGGCCCCATTCACGTGTTCTCGCCACCCAAGATGGAAACGTTTAGATGACATGCAAGGAAGTCGCGTGAACGGCCTACTTGCGTGTTACTCTATTCTCAGTGTATACGAATCTCTTCATCGTTGATTTGTGGTATTTTTAAAGGGTAATGTTGTATTTGACCAAATTGGGATTTTAAGCGGTCGACGGTAAATGATGGCTTTAATGTGGGGTTCTTCCCAAGTATATTAAAGTTTGAATGGAATGTGCCGTTTCCACGTGTCGGTATTTATTTTAGTCCATTTCATGGTCGTGTGAGTTTTGGGTCGAATGTCGTGTTTATGGCAACATTTAATTGTGTAAATTTTCATCTATAATTTATGGATTGGGTATCATGTTCAACCCGTGTTGGGTATTTCTAGTTATAACGTGTTATCCGCATTTCATAAAATTGAGGGTCTCGCCTTTTAAACAGTTTGGTCTGGTTAACAATTAACTCGGTGTCTCTTTAGTACAAAATGCATAGTTATTGATAAACGAGTCGTTTTCATAAGTGATGCATATCAGTTTGAAAGATTATGATTTTATTCGCATCCTTCCCTTTCTAAATGATTAAATTATATGTGTTGAAAACTCTTGAACTCACTAGGCGTTAAGCCTAACCCTTTTTATTTGTCGGCATGTGCAACATTTTTCAAGGTTGGGAGTTGGTCCTAGCAATCCTGTGAAGAGTTGAGCCTTAGCTTTGTACAAATGTAAGTAGTTGGGAAGTATTCCGCAACGTTGGAGATAGTAACTATTATGGGGTTTTAGTAGCACCCGTCCTTATTATAGACTTTTGTATAGAATGAATGGTTGTATTGAGGTTAAATCTTAACTTGTGGTTGTAGATGATTTATTTATTGATGTATTTAGAAAATTTTAAATAAGTTGCTATTTCCAGATTTTAGGGTGTTACACTTGTCTAAGGGTTGGGAAGTGATAGTTTACGGTGATAAGAACCGAGGAACCAATATGTTTATATCGTCACTCAAAGCGTGTAAGAGCCTAGCCAAAGGATGTGCTTCGTATTTAGCCTATGTGATCGACGCGAAGTTGGAGAAGAAGGAGTTGGAGGATGTGGACATGGTGTGTAACTATTCGGATGTCTTTCCGGAGGATCTACCCGGACTTCCACCGGAACGACAAGTAGATTTCCACATCGACCTTACTCCGGGAGCCGCCCCAATTGCTCGTGCTCCCTATCGTTTAGCGCCGACGGAAATGCAAGAGATGATGACGCAACTCTAAGAACTAATCGAGAAAGGATTTATACGACCGAGCTCGTCGCCTTGGGGAGTGCCGGTGTTATTTGTGAAGAAGAAGGACGGGTCTATGCGGATGTGTATAGACTACCGCGAGCTCAACAAAGTTACCGTAAAGAATAGATATCCCCCCCTCGGATCGACGAACTCTTTGATCAACTTCAAGGAGCGGGATGCTTCTCTAAAATAGACATGCGATCCGGTTATCATCAAGTGCGGGTGAAGGAGAGCGATATACCGAAGACGGCATTCCGAACGAGGTACGGTCACTATGAGTTTCTAGTTATGCCGTTTGGGTTGACCAATGCTCCGGCCGTGTTTATAGACTTGATGAACCGAGTATGTCGACCCTTATTGGACAAGTCGGTTATAGTCTTCATCGACGATATCCTCATCTACTCTCGTGACGAGTTAGAGCATCGATGACATCTATGAGAAGTCTTGGAAATCCTTCGAAAGGAGAAGTTGTTTGCAAAGTTCTCCAAATGTGAGTTTTGGCTTCAAGAGGTTCAGTTCTTGGGCCACGTAGTGTCCAAGGATGGAGTGAAAGTGGATCTGGCAAAGATAGAGGCGATGATGAACTGGGAGACACCGACATGTCCAACGGAGATCAGGAGTTTCTTGGGCTTGGCCGGTTATTACCGACGGTTTATTCAAGATTTTTTAAAGATCGCCTCACCACTCACATCGTTGACGAGGAAGAACGTCAAGTTCGTGTGGACCGAGACGCAAGAGGACGCTTTTCGAACTCTTCAAAAGAAGTTATGTGAAGCACCGATACTATCCTTACCCGAAGGATCCGAAGATTTCGTAGTGTATAGTGACGCCTCTAAGTTGGGATTAGGGTGCGTTCTGATGCAAAGGGGAAAGGTGATCGCGTATGCATCGCGACAACTCAAGGATCACGAGAAGAAATACCCCACGCATGACTTGGAGCTAGCGGCGATGGTATTTGCCTTGAAGTTATGGCGACATTACCTTTACGGGACGAAATATACTTTATTCACCGACCATAAAAGTTTGAAGTACATTTTTGACCAAAAAGATCTCAACATGCGACAACAAAGATGGTTAGAACTCTTGAAGGATTACGACTGTGAGTTGTTGTACCACACGGGTAAAGCCAATGTGGTGGCGGATGCGTTGAGCCAAAGGAATTACGGAAGCGAAATCAAAGTGACCCTAACTAGGATCGATGTAATATCAAACTTAATGGAGGACATCAAGTTAAGTCAAGTGGAGGCACTTCGGGAAGCAAACCTCAAAGAGGAAATCATGGTGAAGCAACGGGAAACGCTAACGGAAGACAGTCGCGACCTTAAGTTGTTCCAAGGAAGAATTTGGGTACCAAAGATCGGGGGAAACCGTGAGTTACTGTTGGTGGAGGCGCACAAGTCAAAGTACTCCATACATCCCGGTAGCACCAAGATGTACCGAGATTTAAAATTACATTATTGGTGGCCGGTGATGAAGCTCGATGTGGCAAATTATGTGGAACGATGCGTCACTTGCCTCCAAGTCAAGGCGGAACATCAAAAGCCCTATGGAATCTTGTAACCTTTAACCATCCCGGAGTGGAAATGGGAGCACATTACAATGGACTTCGTCACCAAACTACCAAAGACCTTGAAAGGCCATGATACTATTTGGGTGGTGGTGGACAGACTTACCAAGAGTACACATTTCTTGGCAATGCGGGAGACGCTACCGATGGACAAATTAGCTAAGCTCTATATTGATGAAGTGGTGTCTCGTCACGGTGTTCCTTTATCTATAGTCTCAGATAGGGATAGTCGGTTTACTTCCAAGTTTTGGGATGGACTGCAAAGGGAATTTGGCACGAAGGTCAAGTTGAGTACGACATATCACCCCCAAATCGATGGACAAAGTGAGAGGACGATCCAAACTCTCCAGGACATGCTTCGATCGTGTGTCATAGACTTTGGGGGGAATTGGGATTCACACTTGCCTTTAGTGGAGTTCGCCTACAATAATAGTTACCATTCGAGCATCGGGATGGCTCCATTCGAGGCACTTTACGGGCGGAAATGTAGGACGCCGGTGTGCTGGCTCGAGGCGGGAGAGAAACAATTTACGGGACCGGAAATTGTGCAAGCAACGACGGATAAGGTGAAGGGTATTCGGGAACGATTGAAGGCGGCCCAAGACCGACAAAAGAGTTACGCGGACAAAAAACGGAGACCGGTTGACTTCCAAGTGGGAGATCGGGTTATGTTGAAGGTGTCTCCTTGGAAGGGGATCATCCGCTTCGGGAAGCGCGGAAAGCTTAGTCCCCGTTTCCTTGGGCCTTTCACGATATTAGAGAATATCGGACTTCAAGCTTATCGGTTGGACTTACCGCCGGAGATGGACGGGATCCACCCTACGTTCCATGTTTGCTACCTTCGTAAGTGTTTAGCCGAAGAGGAAAGTGTTATCCCATTGACAGAAATTCGGGTGGACAACGGGAACCGGTGTGTAGAAGAACCGGAAGCTATTCTAGAGTCAAAGACAAAGCAGTTGCGGCATAAGGAAGTGACGATGGTGAAGGTCCAATGGAAGCATCATCGGGGTGCTAACGTGAATTGGGAGTCGGAGGAGGACATGAAGAAAAGATATCCCCATTTATTTTAGTGAATAAGATTTCGGGGACAAAATCCCTATTAGGTGGGGAGGAATGTAACACCCGAAAAATCTAAGGTAAGTATTCCCCTCGTCCCTTGACTTTTGTTAATTTGAGAATCTCTTTGTGTGCTTAATTGGCGTTTTATCAACCTGTTAGGTGTATGTTAATCTGCCTTTTTAGATTTGCTTTATCGAACCTTAGAAAGTCAAGTTTTCGGTGTCAAAAGGGGTGGTCGCGATTGTGCCATCGCGATAGTGCCCTTGGCACAATCGCCTGACACTATCGCTGGAGTTGTACCGTGAGGTCGGGTTTGGTCGCGATTGTGCCTTCGCGATAGTGCCCTTGGCACAATCGCCGAGCACTGTCGCAAGGGATGTACCGTAAGTCGTTTGAGTGTCGCGATTGTGCCTTCGCGATAGTGACATGGGCACAATCGCCAGGCACTATCGCCGGCGGTGTCTGAGAGTATAAAAATCCAACTTTGACTATTTTGACTTCACTTCTCATTTCAAATCGTTTTGGGGGCGACTTAGAGCTAGTTTGGGCGATTTTCTTCTACTTATAAACCCACCACACCTTTATTGAAACCCTAGATTAGTTGGGGACATTTATTGGTGTTTAAGGGAGCTAGAAGATCACTCAAGGGAAGTATTCAAGCGACGTTTCAAGTCTCCACCTTCTCACCATCCAATCCAAGTTTTCTAGGGTTTTGCATAAAACCCTAGATAGTGAGTTTCTTTTACTATTTTTAACTGAGATACATATCTAGTGTGTTTTCTTACTTAACTTTTCATCTCAAGGTGGAACTTTGATCACCTGATAAGTTTTGACCTAACTGTTACCTTTGAGATCTATGGAGATATAGCCTTGGTTATTATTGTGGATATGGATGAGATGATTATTCTTGGTATTTGAGCTTAATGTTGTGTATTGTGATGAGCCATGGATAATATTGGAATATTTTCATGCTTTAGAGTTTTGTACCTAAATTATGCTTGGGATTGTTGAAGTCTTATACATGTATCTTCTGGGTATGGAATTATGTATAGAGACGGACATTGTACGTACATAGAATGAACCATGAGTAAGTTCTAGGAGGATGTAGTCTTAGGTGCCACTATAATGGTATGCGCCTAGACCTCCGCCATTTGGAGTAATGCCTGGGAGGTAGTCTTCAAGTGTGTCGGGCCTTCGGGATGTTGCTCAGGCGAGTGAACATCAAGGTACATTGACTTGAGGTAAAACTCATTGGTGATATGGGTCTCCCCCATGATTGACCCCGTATGGACGTTGGTGGTTGAAACGTTAAAATTGTTCATAACATGCTTTATATATGTATGCCGTGTTTTTATGCAACTCACTAGACCCGTTTGGTCTAACACTTGATTGTTGGTATGTATCTCAGGTTCTAGTGGTGCATGTGCCAAGGAAGCTTAGTCGACCGTTAGTGGTGAGCAATAGGAGCATTTTTGGGATGCCTTTTATGAAGACAATTCTTTTGGACATAGTTGACAACCGACCGTAATCTTTGTCTAGAAAGATTTAGATTAGGAAGTTGTTATCTATTATTGTTACTTTTTACTAATTGTAATTAACAGGCATTTATCGTTCTCTTTTTGTATGAGCTCATGTTTTGGCTTTTATGCATGCCAAGTTTCCATTTCCGGAAACTTTTGTTTGTCCCATTTTTGGGGTGTTACATAACGTGGCATCCAAGACGTGCCTTACGCCATGGCAAGCCTTTTAGAACCATGCTCGTAGGCACATGCAAGTATATTCGAAATGGTTCCATATTTAAGCAAACAAATGTATCCATCATCAGTCTTCCTATTTGCAAAAGAGAAAGAAAAGGCAAGAAGAAGATGATACATACAAGGATGGCGATGGCGATGGCTATGGACACAAAAGAACACTACCCAATTGGTATATTATTTCAAGGATTGTTCAAACAATACAATAGTATGTCTAAGTGCTAAAATTTAAACCCAAATGAATTTTGGCTTACAACTTCAGCCAAAGTAAAGAATAGTAAACCAACCAACACTAGAAGTAAACCCTTGCAATTTGTACAGAATCAGAACTATAATAGCTTACAAACCAATGATATGAAAAACAAAGAGCAAGATACTTCAAACGAATAACGGTATTCTAATATAGCCAAGCGTTAGCTAGCCTGAGCAGCAACCACCCTTCTGGCCAACAGGTTGCCCTTTCAGTTGCACAGAAGGTGGCCTCATGTTGTTCGCTCCTGGTTGACTTGCCATCCTGCACCAAACCATGATTTGCACACCCAAACAGATCACCCTCTATGAATTTTAGAAAGGGAAAAAAAAAGTTCGCCTAAGAACAAAATGAATTTGGTTACAAATCTAACACCAGTTTTCTATTTGTAAATCGTTCAAGCCTCAATGTATTTTTCTCAAAATCTTAAAAAGGGATTCCATTTGTTTGACTTCAAAAGTATAATTATATATGCTTTTATCACAAAACAGAGGAAGTTGGTAATCAATAACAGGGAGGTGAAAATTTCCATGCAAATATTGGGTACCTATTTTTGATATCCGCAGACATAGCCATGAAAGCTTGCTCAACATTGGTAGCATCTTTGGCACTAGTTTCCATAAATGGAATGCCAATTTCATCGGCAAATTCCTAAACAGAAAAAGGAAGCTCCAAATTAGCTTCATTTTAAAACATATCCACCCATCTACAGAAACACAATAGAAGAAACAAAAACAATACATATACATGCATATTAGATGTGATGATATGTGGAACCCCTTTAAATCTCTCTCTAATATCCCTTATAGATAGACGAGAGGTTCCTACATATACATGTTTGATTGTTCGTGTCTAGCCGATGAAGGACTCCAACACGTCCTCAAACGAAGGCTAGAAGGTGCCCCCTAGAGCGGAGGCAAAAGAGTGTGTCGAGTCCCTAAATGTGGTAGACCCAACTTTGATACCATGTGAATATATGTGGAACCCCTTCATTCTCTCTATAAAAGAGCCCTTAAAAACACACACACACTCACACACACAGAGGAAGTTCCTACATGTATACAGGTTTGATGGTCCGTGTACGATGTGAGACTCTAACATTAGAATTACCAGAACAAAATAAATGTGTACCTTAGCAGTGTCATACGACACAACTCTGCTTTCTGCAAGATCGCATTTGTTTCCAACAAGAAGTTTATTCACATTTTCACTTGCATAGCGATCAATTTCACTCAACCATTGCTTAACATTGTTGAAACTTTCCAAGTCAGTGACATCATAAACTATCTGCAGAAAAAGGCCAAATGAAAACTTTAGAGAGCCCAAAATTCATTCAGTGGACGCTAACAAATTTGCTTCTGATGCCTTTCTATTACTTATTGTTAGGATACATAGAACCCTTTGATTTTCTTTCTAGAAGAGCCGCTATAGAGAAAGGAGAAATTTATAGTTTTGTAGTTCTTATAGGATGTGTTTGGTAGGCCGCGGGCAAGAATAAGGTGGGCAAGTGAAAAGGTTTAAATTTGATATGTGTAGTTTAGTAATTTACCAATTTTTTTCTATATTCCTGCTTTTTGTTCCATCTATTTTGGTGGGACAGAAAAAATGCATTTTTATTTCATGTATTCTCCCATTCTAATTAATGTCACGCCAAACATGGGAGTGGGACAACAAGTTTTTGTGTTGTCATGTCATGTCCCGTATAGGCGTATACAAAAATGAATCCAAAGAAATATAAGAATTGGAAAGCATACTATAATGCCATGTGCCCCACGGTAGTAACTACTGGTAATTGTCCTGAACCTTTCTTGCCCAGCAGTGTCCCACTGCATTGTGCACAAAGGTGAAAGATTAGATGATACAAATATCATTTAAATCAATTATTTTACATATTTTAAGAAGAAAGTCCTCACAATTTGAAGCTTAATGGTCTTCCCATCCTGCTCCACAGTACGAATTTTCTGAGCATAGTAGATGAGAAAATAAAACCATCATTAATGATAAGTTGTAAACATGTCTTACTTTAGATGATGTATAAAAAATACATAATGCTAGGTTCTTACGAAATCCACACCAATTGTGCTGATGTAGCTGTCAAGATATGAGTCATCCTATATCACAGAGATCGAAATAAGACATGTGTGTTAGCAAAAGAGAAAAAACAACCAATTTATCACCACAACCGGTTACATTTTAATAGAGACTTCAAACCCCCCTTTTATCTTACCTAGTTACTAACTTAGAAGAAAATAAAATGAAACCAAACCAAATGACGTAGTATATATCACTTGAAAGTAGGTTCTAGGAGGGGTGGAACGTAAGCAACACTATCCTCTACCCAGGAGCGGATTTAAGAAAGAGGGAGGGGGTGCCAGTGCAACAGCTCTATCGTGCCAACGTAGTGAAAAAAATTAGGAGTCTTAAAGATGCATCCATTTTAATTTGATGTGTGTGTTCCCCTGAGTTAACAAAAGGTGGCTACAACCTACTGGTAGTGTCATTTCATGTGGCATTTCAGGTTGCAAGTTAAAATCCTTTTGACTACTTTTCTATTTGTTTGTAATAACAATATAAAAGAAGAAGAAAAAACACTTGTATGTCATTTTTATTTAAACCGTACTTTTTATAATTAAATTTTCTTTTATTTTATATTATGCTAATTATTTTGAATCCCTGTTTGGAATTTTTTCTAGATCCACCGCCAAAAGGGTAGAGCAACTGTTTTCATGAATGATTGTTTGTGAAAAAGAGCAAAAATTAAGACGAACTAAGACTAGTAAATAGTAAACAACTATCAAGAAAAAGGAGTAAGAAGGGATGCTAAAAATGAGAAAAAAGTATTCTATGTAGTGAACTAGTGAAGTAAGCAATCCTTTGGATTATATTCATCAAAGATCAAACTGGAAGTGCAATGTTGTGTCAAACAGAGAAATAAAGCACCAAAACATGGGATTAAATAAACACTTAGCACATGTCAAACAGGCAAACCGTCTTAAATGATTAATACAAGTGGTTTATCGTCTTACAGCAAATCTAAGCAGGAGACATGATTTGCCAACTCCTGAGTCCCCAATCAGCAAAAGCTTGAACAAGTAATCACTGCAATGGACATGGCAAGTATTACAGTCATAATAGAAATAACATATATTCTTGAAAAAAACTTGAATGAATTTATAATAACCATAGTACTTCTTGCAAAGCATATCAACATGATGGTAGACATGATGGAAGAATGCTTATAGCTAATGCATAATCAAGTCAAGCCCTTGTTAACAAAAGCTCTTTTTCTACCTAAAACAGGGATGCTTCAATCTCATTCATAACAAATACATAATATATTCACATACTTTCAGCTTTTGTAGCAGCTGCATACTGATCAATATTCTCTGTGTTTGCTAGACATGATTTGCCAACTCAGGAGTTGCCAACTCCTGCAGCTTTTGTAGCTCTTGTATATATGTGAGAATACCCCCTTTCTTGGCACTGTTAGAGAGTGATTTAAAGGGGTTACACTTCCACATATCTTAATACTCTAGTAGGTCACAATTGACAAAATTAATCTTAGTTATAGTTTATAGAATCCCATGATGGCTTGTCAACTTGTTTAAATAATGCTTTTGTTTCCTTTGGTACATGCTCACTGTCACTCTTAGCTCAAGGGTAAACATTCACATGCCCCAAATAACTAACTACATCATATGCTTTAATCTCATACTGCTATTAATATTAAATTAATGCATCTGAAAGCTATAAATTGCATCAATATATGCCCGTATGATTCCAAACCTTCATAATACATACAAATTATTAATCACAACCATTAATACATTTCAAATCCATCGAAGATCAACAAAGGTTTCGCACATAATATTGGAATTCATGCGTCTAATTTGTTAAATAAGAATACAAACAAAAACAATCACAATTCACAAAATCATTTCGACGGTAAATAAGATCCAATTAAATTTAACCAAATCAACAAGCATAAACACAATCGTCGACAATTAAACAAGTGAAGCAGATCTAGCAGGCGATTAATTTAAGAACAAAAAAGTAATTGACAATCCTCCGTCGATAGAAGAAAACAGATACCAGGGACTTACTACTCATTATTCATGATAGAGAATTTGAATTTGAAATGATGTAACAAAGGGCCGACTTATCCAACGGTGAAGGAAATCCCTTCGGACGGTCGATAAATTGGATCTTCACCGGGGAAAACCGAGAGCAGATGAGGATTATTGCACCTTGATGATTGAATCAATGGAAGTGGAAACAAAAATGGAAAGAAATGAAGGGGGGATGATGATATAGACAGAGAGAGGGAGGGAGATAACTGACAAGATGTAACAAACATGGGAATTTCTACGAGGCCTCGTTGCTTTTAACCTTAATTTTAGTAAATTATTTTAATTTAATTGTTTAAGAGAAAAAAGTATTATATTTGAAAAAGAAAATATTGTTTCTACAAAGTAAATACAAAAATATTTAAAATATTAAAAGTATACTTAAATACATAAATAATTGAAGTTAATGCATTTTTTCTAATCTGTAAGTGATGGAGAAGACGTTTACTTGATTAACGCTTACTAAGATAAATGAGGATGATAGCTCTTATCAATAAATATTTATTCAGTAATGTTTGATAAACGATCATTAAGATCTCATATTTCTGATTTTATCTGAAAAAATATAAATATACTTCTATATATGAACCTATTTGGGATTACAATAAAGGGTCAAGGATTTTCATCTTTGCCTAAAATTGGTAAAATAAAATTAGATTGTTATTGTGCTTAAAAATATTAGTATATTATTTTAATTAAATAAAATTTGAGCTAAAATATGTTGTCATTTTACTTGTTCAATTCATAATATTTAATGCAAATAGTATGAAACAAACAATGCATAGTGATTGGGATGGTTCAGTTTGAAGGTTGATAATTGAAGGAGAAGTGAACATGAAGGGATGTGGGTACAAAAACCAAATTTGGAATTTAAAGAAGAAGGAAAAACCAATATAACAATAGGGAAACAATTATTTAAATGCATGAAATACAATTGAAGACATTTCAATTTTATATGAAATGATTATGTAGAGTTCTTTTTTTAAAGCACTTTTAGACAAGTGCAAGAGTACATTTGCTCAAAATTTCATAGGTTCTCTGATCTTGATTCGAACATGTAATACTAATGAGAAATGATCCAAATCTAACAGATGCGAGTTGCAACGCTTGAAAGTTGTCCTTCTAATTGCTTAAAGGGCATTGATCAACCGTGGAAGTGCGCTCTCATACGATGGGAGCTTATAGCCTACAAAATCTTAAAGGTTAAATCTTTTTTACAACTCGAGGGTCTTTTCAAAACATTAATCTGCTTCTCAAGGCGGATGAAATGTTTGTGTACATCTTACGTTGTAAAACCTATTTCCATGTAAAGTATAGCTAGTTTGATTTACTAGGATAACCTAAACGTAAGGGGCTGTTTACTAACTGCTGACCAGGCTGATTCGGTCAGCAGTCAGATTGTTTACCAAATCTCGAATCTGACCGAGATTTGACCGAGCTCTTACCGAGCCAGATCAAAAATGTCGCTTACCCGGGTCAGATTTCTAATTTCCATCGTTCTCCTCCCTCCCTGTGTGTGCGATTAGGGTTTATCACGAGCCAGATAACGACGCAGCTCCTCCGCCTATCGCCGCCTCTCTCCTCCTCCCTCCTCCGCCTTCTCCCTCGTCGCTCTCAGCCCATCTTCACGACGCCCAGCAGATTTTCTTTCTCTCTTTTTTGTTATCGATTTCTTCCTCATCGATTTCTTTCTCTATTTTTTTTTCAGAAATCGATTTTTGAAATATATGTTATGAGGATTTCTCAACATTTAGAACATAATCTGAAATCTACTTTACGTATCTTGTTGTTGTATCCGGGTTGAATGATTTCTGAAATATATGTCTGGGTTTTGTTTATTTTATCAACATCCAACGATTTTGTTGAACGATTTCTGAAATTATTTCTGGGTTTTGTTTATTTTATCAGCATCTAACGATTTTGTTGAACAATTTCTGAAATTATGTCTGGGTTTTGTTTATTTTATCAGAATCCAACACGATTAACGAAATCTATGTCTGGGTTGTGTTTATTTTATCAGCATTCAACGATTTGGTTGAACGATTTCTGAATATTCAAGATAGTCTTGTTTTTGGGTTCACTATATATATAAAGAATATTCAAGAATTTGGCAAAAGTTGCAGAAACCCACCTCAATTTTGGGTTCAAAAGTTGCAGAAACCCAATTTTCTGAATGTAGCAGAATTAACCCTGAATTTCAGAGGATTTTTATGGTTGTTTTGAAGAAAATATGAGATACCCAACTGAGAACGAGGATGAGGGTGAGTGGCAGAAACGTCGCAGATAGGTACGACCTTCAAAAACATGTCTTTTTGGAACAATCTTGAATAATGTTATATAATGAAAGTATCATCTACATAGATTGTCTGTGAAAATTGAGGTGGTCGTTTTATTTAGCATATAACTATAAATAAAAAAAAGGCTAAAATGGTCATTTTGTTGTTCGTAAGCACTTACCACAAAACACTTGAAAACGCACTTATCCGGACAGCACTTACCAGCCCCTTACCCCAGACAGTACTTAGCCGGGTCAACACTCTTACCCGAACAACACTTACCCAATAAAAGTTAGTAAACAACCCCTAAGATTATTCTAAGTTATATATTTAAATAAACCCAATTCCTCCATCGAGTTGGTAATTGTAATCTTATTTTTCACTCATACAAATATAATTAACTAAGATTTATTGCATGTTCATACACAATTATATATTTTTATACGAAGAGTTTGTCATTTCGCATTACATAGTGAACATCGAGCTTACAACCAGATAATATGCTAAAACGTAAATATTTTAAGTGTGGGTTAAAATGCATTAGCTTGATCTGCCAATATTTTTCTAGTTTTGTAAATAGTTGAGTTGGTAAATGTATTACGAAAATATTAAATTTTTTTTAATACAAGTATACAGGAGATTGTAAGCATTTTATACATTTTAAACGATTTTGATCAAATTTTTTTATTTCGACTATCTTACCCGTAAAGATAAGATACAACCCAAATGAACCATTTTCGTATAAAATTTAACTAATAAATGCATATATCGTATTTAGAATAGCTAATTATGTTATATAAAATTAAGATAATGAATATTAAATAAAGAGCTGCATACCACACACAAAGTGGTCCTATGGTCTAGTGGTTAGGACATTGGACTCTGAATCCAGTAACCCGAGTTCAAATCTCGGTAGGACCTCTATTTCTATTTTATAATGAACTTTTTCCCAACTATGCAATGTCATTTATAATACCCCTCCAGAATATGAATATATATATATATATATATATATATATATATTATATATATAACTATTTATAATATCATATTGTTTATTTGTTCAAATATGTTATTATTACAATTATTTTCTCTTTATGATTGATATCCCTCAATTTTTAGAGTTATTTGTCACTCTTTTTAATCCATTTATAACCTTTTTTCGTACCTATTCGAGCTTGTCTCATTCCTTTGGTCTAAAATGTTCAAAGATTTTCTAAATAACTAATGAGATCAAAAAGTCGAATTTTCGTGAAATTTTCATGCGCCACTGTGACCACGGTGTCACCACTGTGGCGAGTACTACACCAACGATTTTCTGCAGATTTTTGAAAACTATTTTGGTGCAAGTCGGAAGCATGCCTGTTGGAGTCAAGGCTGACCCTTACACAAAAGAAGATTCAAGAAGTGAACAAATATAATAGAGCCAAAGAAAGGAAGAAGACATGCATGAGAGGTCTCTTTCACCCTCTCATGTCCTTTTCTTTCCAACTCATCTTCCCCCACTATAAATACCAATGGTGCTTAGCTTTGATAGATGATCCATTGACCTATACTCCATCATATTATCAGTAGTAGTAGAAGCTTTACTTTGTATTTCTATTTCTTGTTGTAATTTCCTTTAAGCTTTATTTACTTTCTATCAACCACTGTGGTGAGCTTATGGCCACAGTGGTACGTTTACGTTTTATGAAATTTCAGTTTATGCACTTCTTCTTCTTCTTTATCATGGCTTTTAACATTATGAGTAACTAAGCCCCCCTTTGGGTGTGGGTGTAAGTCAACCCGAGAGGTTAAAATGTAATACTTGGGTGTTACCGCATTCGGCTAACTTCTCGGTTTGGTCATCCAAGTTGAAGTTTCATCTCAACGCGGACAAGTCGGTCACTTGTGTGTGTTAATATTAGATCTTAGACCTCGAGAAGGGCGGATCCGAATACGGATTGGGTGATGCAAGGAGGTTTGAGAAAATCTTCAATAATCGCATAAAGATATGAATTTTTGCATAATCAAACTAAGGTCTAGATGTCGGTCGAGTTGGTGTGTCATAGAGATATGCGCATCTCTCCATACTGACGAGGCTAAGATCTTCGAGATCTACTTAGTGAGATTGGTAAACCGAAAGTTAGCAAGTGTGGTAAATTTATAATAAAACCGTTACAACAACCGATACGACGTCGCTTCGAGAGGAGCAAATCGTGTGGGATCCATTGCGACCGGTTTTGTTAACCATTTAAGTTATTAAAATACTCTCGGGGGAAACTTACACCCGTACCCGCTTTTTATTATCTTGTTTATTTAATATTTAATACTTCGTTCTAAATCAATCCATCAATTTTATAAATCTAACTTTACACCGGAAGTTCGTGGAAATCTCTGATTCTTAGTTAAGTCCAATTTCTGTTGATACGATATTTGGTCCTTGTAACACCCCGACTTTCGAAAGATATCATTTCAGGTTAATACAGAAACCGATATATCAAGGAAAAATAAGATATTTAATCTTGGACTTGAATCCTATATTTTATAGTCTAGATGGATGAAGGATTCAATTACGAGTCCAACGGTTATTTCCGGAGCGAAAACAGAGCTATAACGAAGAAGTTATGGCCAAAACAGTATCGAGGAGAAAACCAGGGGAAACGGGCGACTTATGCTGCGACCCAAGGTCGCGAGACAAGTCGCGAAACCCCCTGGATGAGCTTAAAACCGATTTTCAGCACCCAAACTTCATTTCTTCATATCTGCTTCATCCTAACTCCGATTTGGGTGATTCAAAGTGCTACGGTTTCGTTTTTGAAAGCTATTCAAGGATCTAGCAAGAGATTGGAGGTCTATTAGAGTATACAAGAGTATTTTGTGGTGGTAAGCTCCTCATCTCTCCCATTTCATCTTCTTCACCAAGTTTTCTAGGGTTTCATCCACCCTTTGTGCTTCCTTTCATAAATTGGCGATTTGTGGTTATTTTGGTGAACTAGAAGTGTTTTGGTTGGTGGATTCAAGATTGGGTTAAGGTAATCTTCTATTCTCTTCATTTATGGAAGTTAGGGTTTCGGTATCATTTGAGGTATTCATGTATAAGGTTTGGGAAACGATTCTTGTGGTAGATTATGTTTATTTATGGTTGAATATGTATGGATTTAGGTTTTTGGAAGTTTTTACTTGAGAATCCAAGTGTTCTTCAAAGGAGCTCTAGTTGGGGGAAAATCTAGATTTAGCCTAAATCTAGCAAGGTGAGTTCAAGTTGATTTGTGAAAACGGTGTACATGCCAAAATGTTTATTTTAAAGTGTTTTACATGAAATGGTTAACTGCTGATAAGTTTTGGGTATTTCGAAGTAAAATATGATTTACTTGGGTATTCGTCAAAGTATGAGTATTTTGATAAGTTTTCATATTTGGTAAACTTGGGTTGTGTTAACCTCTTAAAATGCTTATATTGGGTTTAAACATTTTAGCAACTAAATAGCATGATTTACGTATTCTTGGTGACTTTGTACAAGTAAGATCTATTTCATGATTCATGCATATTTGATGATTTTGTACAAATGGAGTCTATTTCATGTTATATGCATTTTGGTGTATCTGCATTCATAAACCCTTTGGAAAATCATTAGTCCCATCTCGTGTGGAGTTTTGGGTTAATCTCGTCTTTGAGATATGTGTCCTCATAAACGTTGTTTAAAGACATTTCATTATTTGGGGAACCGGTAATTGTTGGTCAAATGGATTTTGAGCATCCTAGCTTGGTATTGGCTTAAAAAGGGGTTTGAGGACATTTGTCCGGGTTTAATGGCTCGATGTAGAGTCCCATTTCATGGTTTACGTCTTAATGCATTTTATTGCATATTCATAATTACAGGCTCGAGTGTTGTTGTCACTCAGGTATAGTCGGGTAATTTTAGACTGTGTTGCATTGGATCCATAGGCACATGAGTCAGTCTTGTTTGATGGTCATTTGGGTGGTACGGGGTTGGACTCCGGGACACATGTTTTATGACCTTGTCCGTTCAAGGAGTACACTAAGAGGACTGAGTCCGGGTGGTGTTATCATGGCATGGAGTAGCCATTGGATGGGCGTTTTGGACCTCCGTCGGGTGGGGCAATGCCTTGATTGTATTCCCCTTAGGCCGGGCCTTGGAGCGGTATTTTCGTTAATATATCGCTAAGGTCAGTTGACTCTTTGGTGTAGCTTGGAGGGAGTCGTAGGGACACTTGGGCTTGTGTGTCGTGAAGTGTCATATGATTAACGTTGTATGAGTGGCATACTTTTGTGTTCCTCCACTCTCAACAGATACGGGAAGCCCCCGTCGTCGGCCCGTCGTATTTGGATATTTAATTGTCCACGTTTTAATATTTCGAGTTCATTCTATTTTATGGTCGTGTGGGTATTATTTCGAGTTGCGGGTTTTCCATGACGCACCATATCTTTATGAATTGTCCTCCGTTATTTAAGGGTCGATTATTATGCCCCACCCCCGTTTTGGGTGTTTTGGGATATGACGTATTGTTTACATTTTAGTACATTTGAGTATCGAACTATGACCCCGTTTTGGGTGAGTTGCGGGTTGCATCGTTTTATAAGAAATGCATGTTTGGGAAGCATTGTCTTTAAAAGTGTATATTATGGGGAAATGTGTCGTTTCCATTTTGAAGTATAATATATTCGAAGGATCTTGCTTTAAAACTGATTTTCTGTCTTCTAAAGATTTATTCATTCATGTTAAAACTCTTGAGCTCACTAGGCGTTAAGCCTAACCTTTTTATTTGTCGGCATGTGCATTAGGTTCCAGTTTGGGGTTCGGATTCTAGTAGCCTCACGAAGAGTTGAGCCCTAGCCTTACACAAGAGTAAGTAGTTGGTGAAGTCTTCCGCAGGTTGGAGTTAGTAACTGTTTGTTGGGTTTAGTAGCACCCGTCCTTGTCATAGATTGTATGTATAGAATGAAGGTATGTATTGAGGTTAATTATTAAATTATGTTTGTAGACGAATCAATTATTGATGTATTTAGAAATTTTTTAAGAAGTTGTTATTTCCAGATTTGAGGGTGTTACAGTCCTTACTATTATATTACTTGAGAGGCGAACGCAATATGTGGTGTATACTTGCGCTATTATTGTGCCACATTTTACACATGTGCATTTTTGCCATCAATGATCATATTTAATCTATCAATTATTTATAAAATTTAAAAGATGTCAATGAGTTAATCGATTCAACCTGACATAATTAAAAAAAAACAAGCAATGTTGATAGTGAAATAATATATAAGTTGTAATAAGTATGATGTGTTTATGATTGTAAATTCCATTACATTTTTGGTTTACTATATTTATGTATATAAGGTGTTTGATAAAACAAGTGTGAGAAATGTGGGTGTTTTTTTTAGTTGTATTGAGTTTTATTGTAATCTTTGAATGCTTGGTGCTTTATCAAATTTTACTTTTAAGAGGTCATTGTTATTGTTGGTCCCAAATAACAGTAAGTAAATAAGAAAAGTATTGTAGAAAAGGGGGAGGGGGTTGAATAAAATACACATAATTTTTCACTTAATTTAATTCTTATTGATTTGAAATCAAGAATTACACATAGAAACTTTTGATTGTTGCGGAAGAGAACAGATGAATCTGCTCAAACAATCTAACACTAAGAGAAATGAATAACAATTGTAAAACACTTAGAAAACAATAAGAACTTCGTAGAGAAAAAATTGTTCAACACTTAGATAACTTGAAGGTTGTAGAACTGGTGATCTTGCATGTTGAACCATCCTCCATATTTATAGTGCCTCATGCATTAAATGCATGGGACACCTGTTGAACAAAGGATGGATACAAGTATTCAGCAAGGTACATGATGTACCTTTTGTCTTTAGGTGTTTTGGCTTGAAGTGTTGACCTGCAGAAGATGGTGGAGACATTTCCTTAAAATAGTGTAAAATACAAAACATACTTTTTCTGATATTTGGATGAGGTCCACGTCAATGCAAGATATCACAAATATACTTTGTCAGAAAAGTACAATGTGTAAGAGAGATCTTCATGCTTTGAAGATTAAGAAATATTCGGCTTCCGAAGAATGAGAGGTCTTCGGCTCCTGAAGACTTGAGATCGGCACCATCCTGGCCAATGGTGTTGATCAAGTAGGCATACTTGGCTTTAGGTTGAGGAGTGTATCTTCAATCCGCTTTGAGAGATATTCTCCTTCTTTATCTTCTTCGGTTGATCTTCGACTTCACCGAACATTTGTATAGAAACCAAGCTGCTAAAAGAACCTCAAAATATTTTAAGTATGATGATATAAAATGGAAGATCGTGAGGTCATATTCAAATCTTCAGATGACTCAACAATTATAGTTGATTTGATCAATTTCATTGTTAACTTAATTCATGCATACAAGTTAGGGGCCATTTATCAAATGCTTACCAAGTAACACTAACTTTCCGTGTGAACATGACAAGGATCTAGAATAATAAGTGAGGGACAAGACTCCCACCCAATAAAAGTTGTTTACCAACAATCTATTTTGATGATCGATAATGTTATCCAATAAGGTAAACGAAATTGGTGGTTTTACGGGTAAACGCTTGGTAAATTGTCCCTTGATCCATACGATGCTTAAGGAAAAACAACCAACAACAAGCCTAAATAAACAATATATGATAAAAGTAGAACAAATCTTTGATCACTTGTGTGGTTAATGTAAAAATGTAAATTTAAATGATTTTGAGTGTACCATGGATCATTAATAAATAATAAAAATTAGTTAAAAATGTTACTTGTGTGAGGTGTTTGAAAAAAAAAAGAGAGTATTGAATTAGATTAGATTCACCTTTGAATGCAAAAATGGGTGTTTTCAAAGTTGATTTAAAAAAAAACAAGTTGAAGATGTTGAAAAAGATGGTAAATGGAGAAAAAAAAAGTCCTTAAATAATACTACTCATGTAGTCGTGATAAAAAATTATTACAGGGGAGCAATTGAAATAAAGTAAAAATTATTACAGGGGAGCAAAACGACGCCGTATTTCAAAAGTACGCTTTAACTTGTGATTTGTTGTAGCGTAATAAGAGATCTCTTTTTGGATTTGGCGCTTTTTATTTAGAGATCCTCAACCAACTAAATAATCCTCAAATCACTCTCTCTCTCACACACACACATAGTTAGAATCTCCTGGCCAAAGTTGAAGTTGACGATCCTTTACGTCCTCAATTGAGTCTATCTTCCTTTTTGTTTTCTCTGGCCATGGAAACTCTGCTCCAATCATCTCCCATTTTCACTTCCAAATGGATCTCTCCACTGAAACTAGGAGTCGATAGGCAATTGGCTTTTTCTTATTTTAAACAACACAGGAGTAGTAGTTGTAATGTTAAGTTGAGGGCGATTAGCAGGAGCTCGCAAGATGGATCTTCTTCACTAAGCAAGGATGGTGTGTTATTGGATACTGAGAAGGATGAATCTGGTTCAGTCGTTGGATTTCGTTTCGTTCCTCAGTCTGTTGGTATGCTCCCTCGCTTTTACTAATTTCATTCCATTCAATCGATTGTATTTTACGGTACCAATGTTGTTATTATTCAGTTGCCAATTTATTCGCCTGAGCTCATGTCTAATTTGTTGTTTAGTTAAATACTATTTGACTCAATTTCAGTAGAGTTTGGTAATTGATTATGGGGTTATTTACCAAATTGGACAACTATAATCGTTGTTTTTCAAATTGTTCTTCAATTCATAGTAAAATTTGGGCTGAATGTTTGACATGTCTTACAATATAGATAAGCATCTCGAACATGACTATATGTGTACCTCTTTAAATCTAATTGTAAAAGAGCCCTCAAGAGGGTGCTTTATATGTATAGAGGTTTGATGGTCAGTGTCCGACCCCCTCAAACGGAGGCTAGACCTTGACTCAATATGGAGACTAAAGAGTCTGTTGAGTTCATATGTCCGGCTCATGTACGAATATGTGGAAACCCTTTGAATCATCCTCTAAAAGAACCCTTACCAAAATGTTTTCAAAAAAGGTAGATTTATGTGACTGGTCCATATCATATGTTTTTTTCATGCCTATATTATCTCTCTATACATGGGTAAGAGGCCAATTTTAGATTGAAGGCATTTCTTTCTGGATTTAGACTACATGACTGCCAATAATATATGAAACAAACAAGATTGATCTCCAAAGTGTCAATATCTCATGATATAAGCTTCTTTCTCAAAGGCATTAGTTAGATGAAATATTAGTTGTTGATTGATGGCAATTAGCTAATGTTTGAACTCCCAGATGACACTAAAATTAGCAACTCTCACGAGGACATATCAACAAACGACAAAGAGGAAGAAGTGATTGTGGATGATGGCTTGGGAGAAAGAAAACGTGCAGAAGTGACGTACAACATTGTTTTCGTTACTTCTGAGGCAGCACCATACTCGAAAACCGGAGGCTTAGGAGATGTGTGTGGGTCTTTGCCGATTGCACTTGCAGGACGTGGGCATCGTGTAATGGTTGTTTCGCCTAGATATATGTGCGGTGGACCTTCAGATAAGAAGTTTGCTGCTGCTGTTGATCAAGATTGTCGAATTAAGGTTTCTTGCTCTGGTGGGGTGCAGGATGTTGCGTTCTTTCATGAGTATAGGGCGGGTGTTGATTGGGTAAGAAGGTTCTCTAAGTTACTAATTCATCAGTTTCTGTAAGCTTTGGATCATCTTATGGCTTGGTGTTTTCAGGTGTTTGTGGACCACCCTTCTTTCCATCGTCCTGGAACTCCATATGGTGATGCTTACGGTGCATTTGGTGATAACCAGGTACCAATTGAGGAAGTTATAGTTGATGATTTATGTATTTTTCTATTAACAATAACATTCTTTTCTTTTAAACAGTTCCGGTTCACCTTACTTTGTCATGCAGCGTGTGAGGCTCCTCTAGTGCTTCCTTTGGGCGGGTTTACCTATGGTGAAAAGTGTTTGTTCCTTGCCAATGATTGGCATGCCGGCCTTGTGCCAGTGTATGTCCTCAACACTCCTAGTTTTTGTTTATGTATGTGAGAATATCCATCACATTACTTTCCAAAAGAGCCCTTCAGGGGAGGAGATTCCAACATATATATTGAAGTAGAAAGGTCCAATTCTAGTAACAATGTATATCATACTTAGTATATTTTGCTCATGATTCTGTCAAAAAAAAGCCTTGCCCAGCAGTAAAAGCTGCATTTTGTCCTCCGTTATTTCCTGCAAATTCTAAAATCTAACTTGTACTATTGTTTAGACTATTGGCAGCAAAGTATCGCCCCTATGGAGTTTACAAGGATGCTAGGAGTATTGTCGTCATACATAATCTTGCACACCAGGTAGGATCCTTTTCATAATTGGGGAGGTTAAATTGTAGTAGTCACTGCAAAACTTTCAGCAACAATCAACCAAATCATACACAAAATAGTTTAAGAAACTGTGCCTCACAACATGCATATTAAGTGCATTTTGTGGAATTTTTTGTACTAACCACTTACCACCTTTTTATCACTTCCATAAGCAAGTTTCCCATTCCATGTTGTGGTATATCAATGTTGTTCTAGACAAGAATAACAGCACACAAGATTGTAAGGTTATATTGGTTTGTTTATTCTCCATTTCATGGGTCTCATCTTCATTTCCCTTTGCTGTGACTAAGTGCGACCCATTATCATATTTATTTCTTCTTAATGGGGCCCATGAAATGAACATGCTGGACCTGTATCTTAATTGACTAGCTGAGCCCTACTGGGATGCATTAATTTTATGGCATTTTTAAGCAGACAAGTGTTTTCATTTCTCTCTTGTGTTATAATCTTACAAATAATGTAGGGAGTGGAGCCTGCATCAACTTACAGTAATTTTGGATTGCCCCCAGAGTGGTATGGAGCTTTGGGGTGGGTATTTCCTACTTGGGCAAGAACACATGCTCTTGACACTGGTGAAGCTGTCAATATTCTAAAAGGTGCACTTGTAACTGCTGATCGGATACTGACAGTTAGCCAGGTAAATGAAACTTTGTGGTCATCAGGTAAATCATCAATATAAACATCTTAGAATTGTTTGTGTGTTTGATTGTTTTGATCAGGGTTATTCTTGGGAAATTACAACCCCAGAAGGTGGATATGGTCTAAACGAGCTTCTGACTAGTAGAAAGACTGTTGTGAATGGTATGTAGTTTGAAGTCCACATATTGTACTAACTTGTCAATAGCAGATATTTATAGCTTATCACTGGGGAAAATGAGCCAGCTGGGTGTCCACCAGGACTCCAGGTTGTGCTTATCTTGTAATACTTTAACCTGTTTAAACTAAAATTGCAATGGTGATGATGTTGGGGGTAACTACGCAAAAGATGAACAATCATATATGAAGAACATGGAGATTTATGTGGTTCACTGTTCACTTAACAATGTTATTTTTATGGCTAATGATAGATGAGTCAACACTATGAATAAGGTAAGACAAGAAGTATTTGATGTAGCTAAAAAACTTAAACAAGATGGAGTCGTTATAGACTCAAATAGATAAATCTTACTTCGATCATCTGTATGAGAGATCTGATTATATGGTTATGCAGGGATCACAAATGGCATTGATGTAACCGAATGGAATCCATCTTCTGATGAGCATCTCCCTTCTCATTACTCTCTGGATGACCTTTCAGGGAAGGTGGTTATCTTTTCTTTTCTTTTTTACTTTAACAAAGGAGTGACGGCGATGAACCTACCAAAAAACGCTGGGGGTGTTTGGTAGGAGTGAAAGGGAATTAGAAAAATGAAATGAGAAACGATTCTCATGTTTGGTTAGCACTGATGATGGAAATAAGGGACTATAGATTATTTCCTTACAATTCCATTTCTTATCTCCAACTCTTTCTGGGATACATGCAAAAACAGAAAATACTTGAGATCAGTATAAATTCCATTATACCAAAGAGTGAACGGATTCGTTTCTTTAGGTCCATTCCCTTTCTCAATCATTCAAACCAATCAAATATCCTCTAATTGACCTTGCACACCAAAAGGGGGCAACAGGTAATGTTATTACCTTGCGACCGAGTTTATGGTAGAAAAACTTCTCTCCTCAGCAAAGCTGAGGAGCCCTGGTGCACCTGGTTGCCTAAGAAAATAGCAGTTTGGCATTATAGATTACCCATGGAAATAGTTATGAACATATTTGGTTATGGTCATTTCAAGAATCTGTTTGTGAAATGCAGATTGAATGCAAGATTGCTCTTCAAAAGGAATTAGGTCTTCCAATTCGGCCAGATTGCCCATTGGTAAGATACACACTAATTGTGAATTTTGGTAAAACACAATACAAGTGAATGAGGTTATTACACTCCTAACAGGTTGGATTTATTGGGAGATTGGACTACCAGAAGGGTGTTGACATAATTCTATCGGGGACTCCAGACTTGTTACAAGATGATGTTCAATTTGTAAGTAACTTACTTAAAGGTAGCACTTGTTGCAACTGGATCTTCCATACGAATAAAGATTAGATCTGTTTCAGATAATGCTTGGATCTGGAGAAAAACAATATGAAGACTGGATGAGATCCATGGAAGCAACATTCAAAGATAAATTTCGTGGATGGGTTGGGTTCAATGTTCCCATATCTCACCGGATAACAGCAGGGTAAATCACACTAGTTTATGTTCAAGAAGTTTGAGGATAAAGTTAAGCTCACATATTATTGTTACACGTTATGCAGATGTGATATTCTACTAATGCCCTCAAGATTCGAGCCATGTGGTCTAAATCAGCTGTATGCAATGAGATATGGAACTATACCGGTAGTCCATGAAACCGGAGGACTTGGAGTGAGTTAAATCAATATTATGTCTGTTGTTTAGTTTCATTTTCTAAAGATTGGATATTGTTGATAAGACCACGACTAACTACAGACTTTACGTCATCCAGGATACTGTGAAGACTTTCAATCCATTTGCTGATGAAGGCAGAGGTGAAGGTACCGGGTATGTATTCAAAACGACTATATCTAGGACAGGATGAAACAAGTAGAAGAAACCGGTAAATGCATTTATATGATATATTCCTAATCCTGGTCTGGCATTAATTAGCGATGTCTTAACAGGTGGGCGTTCAAACCTTTGACAAGAGAATGCATGTTGGATGTAAGTTGCCTCGAACTCCAAACAGTATGCCAGATGTCTTATATTACTTACAGCCTACTATGACACTTAAAACCTAACTCTTCAGACAATTTCAAGAGTCAAAAGAGGATTCATTTACGATTATAAGGATGAGTTGTCAAAAATAACTTCCATCAAACTTAAGACTTTGAAATGGTGGATCTTGTAGGCACTAAGGGTTGCTATAGAGACTTACAGGAAACACAAGCCTTCTTGGAGAGGGTTGATGAAGAGAGGAATGGAAAGGAATTCCTCGTGGGATAATGCTGCAGTCCAGTATGAGGAAGTTTTCAAATGGGCTTTCATTGATCCTCCTTATGTCAGCTGATTAAAATGAAATATGCAAGAGAGGAAATAGAGATCTGGTCATTGCGGTGGTTGGTCAAATACTATGATGCTGAGTTCCAGACTTCTGGTTGCAACCAATCTAAATGCTTCTACCAACTACCAAGCAATGCTTATTGTTCTGTATGAGCATCTGGAGCTGGTTGGAACTTGATAACAGGCCATTGGAGGGCCAACCTGCACGTAAGTGGGTGCATTCCAGATATCTTGAGTGTATTATATCAAGGATATAGGTTGTAATAACATTCTCATCGACAATATTTTTGAGCAATATACAGATTTTCTTACATGTTGAAGAAAGTTGTACTTTATGCTTCCTTTAGTTATTTTCATGGCAAACCACTAGGGTGTCTCTATCATAACAAAAAAGAGTCATTCTCATTCTCTGATACATATTTTCTCACTGTTTTATCTTTCTATCACCTCTATACCTGAAAACAACCTCAATGGTCTCCACTGATAATATGGACATAGTGATAAAGACAAGTTTCCACAATTAGCTAGAATTTAGATCCACATGATATTTGTGAGGCAGGCAGGCAGGCAGAGTACCTTGCTGGGCCTAACCACAAGGTGTGAGCTTCTTATTTCCTGCACCTCGAGGGTTGTCATCTTTCCAGTCATCGAAAGCCCTTGCCTTGTTTTGGGCATCATCATCGTCATCATCATCACCACCGCTGCCTCTTGGCTTCCACTTGTCGTTGTGCCATGAAGTATTGGCTTCTTCTATCATCTTAGCAGTTCTTTCTTGCCACTTATTCATTATCTCCATTTCCTTTAACCCAGCTTCCTCTATGCTCATAGTTGGCAATCTGAGATTTTCACAATGTACAAACAATGAGAACGATATATAATCGAATAAACTGATTAAAAATTTGAAGGAACCGAGTGCCGCCTTCCGCCCTTCCTCCCCCCCCCCCCCCCCCCCAAAAAAAAAAAAAAAAAAAAAAAAGAAGAAGCACCTGCCACCACTACCTATTGGTGGTTTAGTCATCAAATTTGATACCTATGACCCGGTTGGAACACCTGTGCAGCCATCCTTTCCCTTTCACTTGTTAGGCCTCCACCCACAAGACTAGCTGGTCCAAACATCAGTGGCTGGTGTTTGTGATCATGTTCCTGTGAAACCTTAGCTCGCCCCTCCAACACGTCTTGAGCAAAAGTAGCACAGGTAATAGGTGGTGCAGGTTTTGTGTATCGAGCTCGAGCAGCAGCATTTCGATGCCAGTCTTCTACAGTCTTGGCACGAACATCAAGAACAGCCTGTGATATTTCTGTATCCCCTTCCTGAAAACAGTATAAGATCACAACGAGCAAACAACAAAAAGCGTGTGCTTTTTCCCATGTTTATACCTGTTCCTGCTTCTCTTTTATTGCAGAAAGTATTTCCTCCTCTTTCTTCAGCATTTCCAGTAGGTCAAGAGCCTAAAATATGAAGCTACACAGAATGTTGAATTCAAGAATTGCAAGCAGTAGATAGGGTAGAGAATTATAGAAACCAACCTTACAGATAGCCAATGAAATTGTGGTAAGCCATGCCTACAAATTTAAGAATGGAAAAAGTAATTAAGTGAGTCTTTAATAAGAAAGCCCCAAGAAATAGTCCACAAAAGTGCTAATGGTGATTCATTGGTTATACATCAGTATAAGTGGCACTTTCAGATGGTAGCATGGTTATAGGTGCATATTATGGTATACATGGTACTTCAGGAGAAGCATAAGGATAAGATTTGTATCTTGCTAGCGAGGCTAGGCTATAAAAGAGATCATATACTACATCTCACCTCCCTTTCTTCTTCTTCTCCATCATCATCCAGCATGTCATCATCTCTTGCATCAACTGGAGTGGACAAGGCAGCGGCTTTAGTTGAGCGCCCACGTCGTTCCTTCCGCTCCTTCATTTCTAAGAGCTTTGACTCTGAAGCACGTTGACGCTTGAACCGAGCAATCTGGAAATTCACACAAACTAAAGTTAGCATTGTAGCTACTACACAAAAAAGAGTAAGTAGTCACTTTGGTAATGCAGTTCAGCTTCATTCTAACGTTTTATAAGCCTCAAGCTTCATTATAGAAGAGACACAAGCCTGAAATCCCAGGGTTAAGGTAATTGAGTGAGCTACATACCTTCCTAGCCCTCCTCTCTGTAACAGTATTAGGACCTCCTTGTAAAGATGTTTCTAACTCATCTTCAGGTACAAGCTCCATTGCCTCGCAAAATGATAGAAATTCCTAGAGAGATATGTAGATTCAACCTTTAGTATGTATGCAAATTGCAAAACACAAATCCATGCATTCAACAAGCACATCGTGAATGGAAAATGCTCATAGTACCTGTAACTTGGCCTTGGAAACCTTCAAAACCTTTATCCTGTCATCCTGTTCAGTTTTCTCCATCAATTCAGCAAGATAAAATGGCACCTGAGGTTTTCCAATCATGAAGAGGATCATTGTTACATCGAGCTATACAGTCACATAACTAAGTTATACTTGTAAAGGTCCATATCTTCCGATCAAACCATGGAGAAAAGAAGAGGGAAGTTTTTACCAAAATATACTTAAGATTAGCAGTAGAGATATCTTCCTTGGTCTCGTTAGTCGAAAACAACCCTAATTTGCCAATCATCTCCTCACACTGTTGTAATGCTTTGCATCCCTCTCTCAACATCTCCTACAAATAATCAAAACATTTACAGGTATAACATATTACACAAACAAATCAATAAATTAATCGATTAAGATATACGAGTATATATATATACCTTGTCGACGGAAGAATCGAGATGAATTTTGCGAGCCTGGTGAAAGAGAGTTGGCAAAGACATCTCTTCTGTTTTGAGTGAAGCCATGGCGGTGGAACACCGTGATATGATTATTATATGTGGAAGAAACGGCAGATTCAGGCGATCATGGATCGGAGGGAGACGACTTGGATTATAATCAGAGCCATCGGAGTTCGGTGATCGGAGAACGTATCAGAGCATTCACGGCTAGCCTGTTGTAAAAGTTTTTATAACACCATATGTAAAAACAATTGCAACAACAATTTGGAGGGAATAACAATAACACATAGAGGAGAAGTCTGTAATGCTCATTAATCATAGCCCCTTTAAATAGGGAAAAGTTTACAAAGAAAATGAAACATTTATTATGGTAATCTAATAATAAGAAAATATTCTGTCAATAACTTTCTTTTGATGATGACACATAATCCTACGACACTCCCCCTTGTGCCGAGTCAAAGGAGTGATTGTGCACAATTGTTGTCTCGTTAAAACCTTACGCCAAAATAAAAACCCAGTGGGATAAAAAAATAGAACGAAGGAAAGAGTACAACGTAACTGCTTCTTTGCAATATATAGACTTTTCCTTCAACCTAGTTTTCTCTTAGATTCGTACATTAATCATGAGAGTTAGAAAAACATGATGATATATAAACAGTTGCCTCACTAAAACCTTACACCAAGGAACAAAACCCAATGGGAAAAATAAAACCTTGGTTGAAGGAAAAAGCACAACATACCAATATCACAAATATAGTAGACTCCCCCTTTTGTCTACTACTCCCCCTGATTCGTGTATTAATCAAGGGAGTTTAGAAAACATTTGCACTTGCTTTCTACATGTTTCCCAATATATAGTTTTAAGTAATGATTTGGTAAAATGTGTCATGTTCTCCTCACATCTTACTTGATTCAATTGAATCTCGATGAGAGTTTTCTTATTGTTGATTGTATAAGACTTAAGCAGAATATGCTATGTGTTATCACCCTTGATGTATCTTATGTTCATTTATTCGATACATGATGCATTATTTCCATATATGCAAGTAGGATACTGGTTGAACCCAAAATTACTAGCTCCTCTAATATATGTAATGATAGTCCTTAATCATATACATTCTTTAATTATCTCATAGAGAGTAATATTCTTGGAATAGTTCAAGGAGGTAGTTACAAGGGTTTGCTTAGCTTATTTTCAAGCAACCTGGATGTTCACTGTGGTGATTCCTTATCCAGTTTGAGAACAACCTTTATATGAGTCATACATACACCTAATATCAACAAACACATACCAAGACATTGTTTGGTGTTTTTCTATAAGAGTTAGTACTTTTACTGCTTACATTGTAAGTAGGTATTGAAGTTCCATTATCAATCCTATTTTTCTTTCTATAAGAAAAGTATAAACCCCTGTCAACGGTTCCAAAAGATTAATTTGATATCATTCTAATGACTTTGCGTTGGCGCTGAGCTAAATCTAGCTAACAAGTTCATTGAGAAATATAATATATGGTCAAGTGTATTATGCTAAGTACGATAATGCGCATATTGTACTTAGATAGGGAATTCCAACTCCCAACATTTTTCATCATCATCCTTTAGACGAAATGGATCTTTCCTTATATCCGACACTTCGACCGATGATGGGAGTGCTAACCGGATGCGCTTTGTCCATATTAAATTGCCTAATTATTTTCTGGACATATGCGATCGGTGAATTAATATTTCACAAACTCGGTGTCCTAGCTCAAATATCTAGACAAAACCAAGTTTTCCCAAGATCTTTCCTCTCAAAGTCAGATTTCAAGTAGCTTGTGGTTCTTCTTATTTCATCAAGAGTGCCTATTATGTTCATAACATTGACATATAGAGCTACTTTGAAAATCTGGAACTTGTTTTCCATAATATATACGCAAGGGGAACAGTTCACCGTTCTTATATATCCTTTCCCAATCAAGTATCCTATTAGGCAGGTATACCACATCCACTTAGATTGCTTTAATCTATAAAGTGGGCATTTCAATTTTATTGCAAATGCATTTCGTGGTTTAAAGTTACTTGATTTTGGTAATGTAATATCATTAAGCATTTTTATATATCTCTAAATCTAGATCCCCGTAGAGATATGTGGTAATTACATTCATGAGCTGCATTTTTAGTCCTTCGAAAACTACTAGGCTAACAAATTATTCGGATGTCATAACATCCATCATGAGAGAATAAGTCTCCCCGTGGTCAATCCAGGGCGTTGTGAGAAACCTTGCGCCAAATGAGAGCCTTACATATTATGACTTCATTATTCTCGTTACGCTTTCTGACAAAGACTCAGTTATGTCCTACGGGCTTTACACTTGGTAGGTTAGCACTACCTGACCAAATACCCGATCTTTTGTCAAATAATATAATTCTTTCTGGATTGTTTCTTTATATTTAGGCCAATATGCTCTTTGTTGATATTATTCAACTGAGTCTGGTTCGATGTCGTCGTGCTCGATCATCTTATGAGCCATCGTATATGTGAATAAATCATCAATGCTTATATATGATCTGTCCATCGACTCATATGTACTCTCATAGTTCATTTGAGATTAATATTCATCTCTAGAATCAATATTAACTTCGGAGCGTCCTCCAGTGATGATTCATGGACATAATTATAATTAGAGACAATCTCATGAGAGTTTTGTGTATTGATGATAAATGAATGTGCCTCACTATTCTCTTCCTTTAGAATAGTATCCATCGAACCAAGTAGCTTCCACCGCTTCCATTTAGTAGCTACGACCTCAACCACACCTCTACTATGTGTGATTGCAACACACTTTCCAATGGCGTTGTGCTCCTGTTGGGGACTTTTTAACCTTGCAAGTATATTTGCAGTTCGTATATGTGATCATGTCACTTTTGGAATAACGTTAAACGTATCAGGTATCGAGTCTGATTCGTTTGACTTTAACAGTACGTTGTGAAGTGTTGGGGATCAAAATGAGACAGAGTGAGAATATTCAATGACACTTCTTGTCGTTCCCATGGAAAACTCTTTTTCCTATCTCCCCCTAACGACGGGAAGATTGTCTCATGAAAGTGACAACCCGCAAATCTAACGGTAAAGAGATCACTAGTCAAATATTCTAATTAGCGGATAATTGTTGGGGATTCATATCCAACATAGACCAAGTTGTCTTTAAGGACCCATTTTGATGCGTTGTGGGGGCGCAATTGGCACATATACTACAAAACCAAACATGTGTAAATGTAAACTATCAGGCTTATATCCAGTTACCAACTGGTACGCATGAGGTTGGTTAGCAAGCAGTGGGTCTAAAAAAATTGCATATAATAATTGCATAACCCCAGGTGGATGTGGGTAAATTGGTGCGCATTACTAATACCCTAGATGTCATCATATTCTTTTGATAACAATTTCTATGGGATCATTTTATATATACACATGGGGTATAGGAAACTCTACATTGATCCTAATACATATGCAATTAACATCAAATCCTTATGATGTAAATTCTCCAGCATTCCAAGTCATGTAAACTTGATGAAATAATCAGGGTGGTGAACCCTTAAACGTATAGCTAGTACTAGGAGTGCAGTATTTCATGTGGACAATAATACGACATACGTTCATCGTGTCGAAACCAGAACCATAAAGTACTTTAATGGCCCGCATTCTGGATGTTTATGTCCATAAATATCACCTTGTGTTCGTTGTAACAATGGAATATTTTTGTATTGTGTCCTTAGCTTTAGGATGATCTCATTCCGGTCTTGGCTAAGGATTAGGGTATATACAAAAGTTTTAGATATTCGAGATGGCATATTATGATGACAATGTTGTTTCTTATGCTGTAGAAGTCAACAGTTGCAATTTGCCTCGTTTTGCCTATCACTCGAAAGAGAATGTGTCTATGTGTATTTTGCAATACACGAATCACTATATCATAACCATGGTGTCCCACATGGTCATGTCGAAACATATATGTGTCATTTCCCTAAATTCTTTATTGGTGACAAAAATGTTTCGATGACTCAATAATCTACTAGCTAGTTTGACACATAGTTTCCATGATATATGTTTACTTTCATATTCATTAGAACTTATGTATATATGCTCATTTCTATTATAATTTCCATTTGATACGAATATCTTTACAAGGTTCCTATTGATCTTGTACCAACAAGAAAATGACAGTTCATCGTCTAAGTATTTCGGTTGAATGAATTATAAAATAAGTATTTATTATTTATTTTGATGTATTTCTTTAGCAAATAAATTAATTTTGATACTTAAAATTAATTTCAAATAAACATATGCTTAATCAATATTATTAAATATTAAATTAATATGTTATAGTTCATTTTCAACGTGTTTCCTATTTGAAAGGAACACTCTTTAGTGCATTTCTTATTTGACTGTCCATTATCACATGGGGCAGTAGTTGTATCTCTACTGCAGATGTTGAAAAATCATTCCCGACTCTTACCAAGACCCTGACCCGTTCTAGGGTTT
Source organism: Arctium minus (assembly GCA_954870635.1). Taxonomy (NCBI): domain Eukaryota; kingdom Viridiplantae; phylum Streptophyta; class Magnoliopsida; order Asterales; family Asteraceae; genus Arctium; species Arctium minus. Next base: position 179,357,126 of record OX941081.1, on the reverse strand, counting down.
CGTCCACATAGTGTATAAATGTCATGTGTGAAATTGTTTTTAACTCTCTTTTCTTTGGAGTTGTTTCCACCTTTAATGCTTTCATTATTGATCTCGAGAATTTTCTTTGTCTCAACATATGTGGTGTAGTTATTCGAAAGAACCTTATTATGTCTCTCAACCACTTGCAGTAGGTTGATGAGTTTGTCTAAAGGTTACATTCCAACTTATATTAGTTCATTAAAATTTTTGATATATGAAAGGCGGAAATAATGTTAAGAATCATATCATCTTCTGTGAGTTCCTTGCCATAGAGATTGAGACGCGTTTTGGATATAACATTTCTTTGTTGAAATCAATTACCTTTTTGTAATCGAGTAAGTGAGTTTCATTCCATTGTACGATTAGTTCGAGAAATACATATTCATGAGTACTCCCGATTATCCCTTTCGGGACATCCCACATTTCTTTGGGGGTTTCTAGTAAAGATATTCCTATGAAACTTAGGATTTATATGTCGTCTCAAAACATGAAGGTATTTGCTTGTATCTTTTCAAGAGGTTGGTTTTAGAGTCAATTGGGGAGTTAATGGACTTTAGATATTTTCTTGTACCTTTTTAAAAGAAGGTTTATATACTCATTTATGATACTCAGATTATTTTGAGTTTACGACGTTGATTTTGGGATGAGTTGTTTCAACCATTTACATATATAAAGGATAATATATGGTTTTCTTTTTTATAAGAAAATGGATTGTGGTTATGAAGTTTCATTATCATAACAATATTGGATTTTTGTATGCTTATATTTTGTTGATAACACTTCATCAATATTTCAATTTGTGAAAAAGAAATCACTCAATCTATTGGATTTTCAGGTAGTAGGGGAATCACATGGATTTCTTAAGTCCCTACAAACCTTAGAGTTGTTTACACCCGTTTGACAAAATCCAGTCGATATCTTGTGATTTATTTAAATATAACATTGTTAATTATAGAGCCTTTGGCATGATGCCAAAAATTGATATGAGTTTGGCATATGAAACCAATTTCAATGTTTTAATACCTTAATGGTATTTGGGAGATTTTGTCATGAGACAAAAAAACCTTGGTTTTGACATGAAGTCAAAGCCCAACTTCAATATTTTTACTTCAAAGTTTTAGCATCTTAATAATATACTTTTGGTAGAAGACCAAAAATATATGGGGGTGGAAGTGTAACTTCCAAAAATTATTTATAAAGTCGCTATTTAAGGTAAGGATTTGAATATTATTTGGAGATATCAACTTTAAAACTAAATCCATAGTTAATCTAATAAACATTTGCACAAAGTAATTAAATATTCAAATAACTATCTTATGAAATGTTGGAATGCATTCGTTTAATATTTCACGACAATTATGCCTCAACAAACATATTCACAGTCTACTAGTGAATTAGGATATATAAATCAATTAATGATTACATACAAATTAAATATGGTTTTATTGTTGAAGTTAAATAATCAATTTTTGTTTTAATTCTTATTTTTTTTCTTAATAGTTTAATTGGTATCAACAAAAAAAAAATATAATGAAATAATTCTATTGATCAATATAATAAACTGCAGGTTTCTTTTAATATGTTCTTAGAATACTCATATGAACAATGAGTTGACATAAAACGTACAAGAATTTATGATAAATGTAGCGACAAACGTTGAATAACGAAAAAACGCAAGCAACGTAACATGTTCATAAATACAAAGATGAAGACATAAAGATGCTTACTTGAATTGAAGTAGTGGAACCGGGAACAACAATGTCAGACAATGGACAGAGTAGTTCTTTAGCGACGGACGATAAAAACAATGAATTTTGAGCTTACGTGCTGATAACATGTTAAAGGAAAACTCAAACAGAATAACAATAGAATAGAGAGACAAATGAAATCTGTAATTCTCATTAATCATAAACCCTTTAAATAGGGAGAAGTTTACAAAGAAAAAGAAACATTAATTATGGTAAATTCTAATACTAGAAAAATATTATGTCAATCATTTCCTTTTGATGATGGCACATAATCCTACAACACATGGTAAAAAATGTTGATTTCTTGCTGTGACTCCTAAAGTTAAGGTTTAATCTCATCGTCATGTAACACCTCACGCAATCTAGAAACATTGCCACTTAGTAAAGAGTGTTCACTTCGCAAATTTTTATTGGATTTTTTATGGTCAAGTAAAAAACTTATAGTCGATTAATTGCTTAAATCCCAACTTAATGTCATCATTTTTTTGGTAATGTGATAGTTATTTATACGAGTTATATAGAAATCATTTAATGTTAAAATAGGTGTGTATCTGTTTAAAGCATAACTTTTTTAAAGGCAACATATTATTAAAATAAAAAAGAGCAATACAAGAAAGAAAACACGAGAAGTATTGCGATGTGCAGTAGACATGATTAAAGGAAAATTACAAAAACCAAATGATTGTACTAGAGGGCAAAACATTAATTAGGCCCGATGAAGGATGACCTGATGTAACCACTTGGGTTGTGGCGCACTGGTAAAACCTTTGGGGGATGTAGTGGAAGATCTCATCTACTCAGGGTTCAAATCCAGGCGCTGCCAAAGCTCTTATGACCATGGAGGTTCACCTGCGATGACTCCAGGCCATTCGTGGTCGTCCGGGGATTAGTCGGTACGCGTAAGCTGGCCCGAAAACCCACGGTTACCAAAAAAAAAAGGATGACCTGATGTTGTAAGGGTAACTTATCCATTAAGGGAGAGGCAAGATAGATTCTCGATCCACAACTCCCATGAAATGTTTCCTTTACTGATTTGCCATTGACACCCATTCGAAAATTCGAACTTGCATCTCAGTAAATATCATTTCGGCAGCGTTTGATTTGTTTATAAAAATTATATTACTACGGTGACTCCAAAGCACGTAGCACAAAGTATAAATTATTACTTTAATTATTCAACAATAATATAATAAATATTAAATATAATGCATAAAATCGTAATTTTTTTGAGAATTTATTGTATTTATATGATAAACCCATCTCACAAATCGATCTTGAATCTTATCCATTTATTTTTTTCAATTAAACTATTTTTCTTTGATGGTCAAAGTTGATGATGTTGTCAAAAGAAACAATAACATTGCTGAGCGTAAGAGTAAAAATATGAAACACCAAAAAGGCACACTAAATTTGTTAGGTTTAAAAGATTTATTATATCGTCATTAAAATGTACATCACACACACCACATTATGCTCAATACCCGAAATGCATAAAATAGTTACTACTATTATAAGCTTAAAATAGTTAGCTTTTGAAAATAAAACACCTCTTTTTAAGAGAATATCATGTTTAGTATCATTTTCAAGATTAGTTCTTATCATCAATTAAGAATTTAATCTAATCATGTATCATGTAATATGAACTACGATCACGTTATTTGCCTACCCATAATAATTTTTTTTTTTATTTCATTCCATGCTTAAATAAACAGAACATTTGACTTAGATTATAGTTTAGTATAAAAGTTCTACTAATTAGAAAATGCATAAATAAGAATAAAAACTTACTTTGTAATCGTGAGTATAGGACTAGTTTGCGTCTACCTAAACTAATCGTGTAATAATCAGGTTAAAAGCAAATAAAAATTAAATGTTGGGTAAGAAAGTAGAAAGGTAATTTTAAGGAGGGACCTATTGTAAAAAAATTAGGGAAAGAGGGTTTTAACCCTAGAGGTATCAGGGTTGTGTGTGTGTGTGTGTGGCGGCTAGTCTTGAGGAGAGCTCTTTGGCGATTTCGGTGAGAGAGACCGAGGAAGAGAAGATTCTTCAAGATCACCAAGCTTTAGATCGAATTCGTTGAAGGTAATTTTCTTATGTTTAAAACTCTTCAGTTTATAAAGGATTTAATCATGATGTTTGAGTTGGGAGTCTGTATTGAACCTGAAGGTTGAGTTCTGGATTCGAGATATTTAAGAGTCGATGTTGGGTAAATGTAATTTGGGATTTCGTTGATTTGGGTCTTGCATTTGAGTATTGATTAAGGGATTGAATAGTTATAAATTTCTGAAATCAAAGTGACCCTGTTGTATTCATCGAATCTAGCCATCGCTGGGATTGTTTGTTCGAATAGGGCACCGGTCGATAATGATTAATGTAGGATTATCGGTCACCGGGGGTTTAAACCCCGATCACTATTCATATTGGTTTCCGAAATTTTTGACTCCGGTCGTTTGTGGCACTCCGGTCACCGGGGGATCCAGGTTCACACCGGTCGGTAAGGAAGGGTCCGGTCATTTACGCCCCGGTCGAGGTTTGTTGCAGACTCCGGTCGACTTAGGGGGGAGACCCCGGTCGGCTATGAAGGGGGGGGGGGTGACCCCGGTCGTGGGCTGCACCGGGCGGCCACGTGAGGCCCCGGTCCCCGGTTTCTTCAATTGAGCCGAAGCCCAACTTTCCTATGTTAATTTCAATTTAATTGTTGGGCCTTAGCATTTGAGGCCGAAGCCCAACCTGAATTCAATTATTTAGTATTTGGATTTGAGAATTAAGTCAGGCCCACTCTTTGCTACCTTAAGATATCTCGTTTTAATCGATTTTAGTGGGTTAAGTTTTAGGGAAGCGAAGTGGGATTTATGGGTAAAGGTCATTTTAAAGTAGATGGATTTGGGAGTTTATCGGTTACTATTTCCTTTATAGGTTTCGGACCGAATTGTAGGAGTAGACGCAGGATTCGAGCTAAGGACGTCAGGTGAGTTTTTCTGAACTAAACCCTTTTGTTAACGAAAGCATGTGAAAGTTTAATTTTAAACTTTGATTTATTTATGATGGCATGAGTATTATGAAAATTATATGCAAGCTTTAGAATGATGTGGCTTTAGTACTTACTTGCGAGTTTTATTTAAATGTTAAAGATGATCTTTCTTATTGTTGACAAAGTGGAAATGTATGCATACATGGTCCTAAGTGAGAAAGCTCAAAGTCGGGGGGGGGGGGGGGGGGGGGGGGTTGGCCCGCCTGTGCTCATACAGGGGGGGGTGTTCCGTTTATGCCGTTGGGGGGTGTGTCCCAACAAAGGCAGTGTGAGTCATAGACACGCTGTCACCTTAGGGTGGCGGTAGTGTGAGCGAAGAAGTTGCTGAAAGATAAAGGTTGTTGGTCCCTAAGGTGCTTAACAAGTTTGTAGAAGGGGGGGGGGTTGAATACAAACACATAATTTAAAATTTAATAAATTGTTTATTGATAAATCAAACACAATTTACAAGTCTGTTGCGGAATAAGATTAAGTAAGACTCAATCTAAACAAACTTAAGAAAACACTAAGATGGTTGCACAAGAATTTCAGAGAATGGAGGATTTAGAATATAGAAAACAAAGGTTTCTATTTGGGGTTCAAGGATTGAGCACACTTCAGATGGAGAGGTGATCTTCCTATTTATACCCTATGCATTAAATGCATGGCAGGGCACTTTACACGTGGCGTTCACAGATTGGCTTTGGGAGTCTGACTTTGGGAGACATGCTTTCGGCCGGATCATGAACAGTGTAGTAGACAGAGTTGTGTACGAATTGTGGCAGAGACATGTCCGTTCTGACACATTGTACAAGGTTGTGCAAGGTTAGACAAAAGGAAACTTAAGGTATAAGCTAAGTGATCATTTGATCGCTGAATATATCTTTCTTCAGAGACATCAAGAGTTCAGCGATCGCTGAAGCTTTCCTCGTGTTCCTTCGCGTATAAGTAGAGTTGTCTTTGCTTCACTGATATCCGCATCAGGTCACTAGTAGACTTCTCTTTGTTCAGCAGCTTCGTCTTCGATTCAGCTATGAACATCTGTTGACGCGAGACTTGTCTTCAGGGATTACGTTACTGTTTACATCAGAACTATCAGCGATAACTGAACAGACTCAGTTTGATTATTGATAGTGAAACACATACATATTAAATGTTTATAAGAAAGACTATTAGCGATAACTGAACAGACTCAGTCTGATCGCTGATGGTGAAACACTAATACATATTAAACGTAATTTTCACTAAGTATAGAAGAGGGTCGTTATCAAATCACTGAGAGAGTTTGGATCAACAATCTCCCCCTATTTGATAATGACAAAGTAACTGAAGAAAATTACTTTATAATTCAAAATGATGGAATAATCAGGACTCATAACATACATGTCCCAATTACTATTTTGAGGGATCTTTTACAGCACTGATAGAGTTAAGTACTTCACTGAAATTCTCATTAATCCAAGAAAAGAATTACAAGGTATGAAAATTACAAGTACAAGTGATGTACTAACTACTGTAAGTTAAACTAATAGATTACAAGAAAGAAAACTAATCTATCAGTTATCTAAATAGGGTTTAGGAGGATTGATCAAATACTCAGATATTTCTTCTCCTTTTTGCCTTCGCTCTAAAGACTCTTTGCAGATGATCGCTATGATTGGCTCAGCAGAAGGGGAGAGAGTACACCATAGGCACATGAGATCCTTGAGAAGAGCGAGGGGACAGATAGGGATTTCAGAGACTCTTTGAAATCTGAGCTGTTCCTCGTCATCTCTGAAGAAGATTCCAAAAGGTTCTTCAAGAACTTGTCCCGCAACGTATGGTCCGCCAGGAGGCAGAGATAGATCCAGAACTGAAAGATCAGGAGGAGGACCGAACATAGCTTCTCTTGAGAATTTGATGGAGGTTTCATTTATGATCACTGCGACATTATCAGATGAGGAGGAGATAGGCTTTCTCTTGATTTGCTTGGACTTTGGAGGAAGAGTAGATGGCACCTTTAGTATAGCAGCGACTCTGTTGATGAGGGCATTATCCAGCCTTTCAACATAGCCTCTGTATGTTGACTTTGATTTCTTCAGCGCATCTTTGAACTCAAGCCACTCCATGTAGCCGAAGTCTTCCAGCTTTGAAATGAACATAGCCTTGCAACTTCCATCCTCTCTGGTAATCTCCATGGTGACAGAAAGTTTATCCTTCTTCTTTCTCCCAGAGATAGCAACAACTACGATCTTCATTGGGTCAGAGCGATAGTCAATTTTGTGCTTGCACCAATCGACTGTATTATCGCTGACCGCTTTTTCTTTGGAGCGTTCCTCTTCAATCTCTTTCAAAAGAGCTTCCTGGACTTCCACTGGTTTGCTTTTCAGCTTCTTGTCTTTGACTTGAGAGGACTGAATTTTGAGAGCCAGAGAGGCATCTCTTTGACAGTCAGCAATCAGCTTCTCAGCCCTGACGGATTCTTCGATTTCAGCTTCAGTCAGGAACTCTAGATCCGTTGATTGAGAGGGGATCTTTAGACGTTGATTCTCCAGATGAGAGATCATCTCTGTTCTTTTCTTCATCTCTTCCTCTGACCAGTGAGATGGTCTAGAGGGCCTTCCATGATGTTGTAGGGACTCTTTTTCTTCTTCTTCTTCCTCTTCATCAATCTCTGTTACAGAGATTGGGATTGTTTGGTCATCAGCTTCAGCGGCTGGGATTATTTGGAGCTATTTACCCTTAAGCAGGGGAGAGAACTATCTGGTCAGAAAAAGAAAAAGGTTAGATTTATTTTTAGGGAAGAAGAGAGATAAAGGCTAGAAAGAAACAGGGGTAGGAGTTTTATAGAAGGATAAGGGAACGAGAGTAAGGCATACCTGAGAAGGATTCTCCTCAGGTAGTGAGATCATCTTCAGGCTTTCCTCAGCAGATGCACCTTTGCTTTGGGAAGGGGTTCCTGAAGGTGTCTCATGACTCCCCCCTGCTTTGATAACTTCTTTCGAAGCTATCACTGATGAAGTGACGGTTGAAGAACACCATAGAGATTGATCTTCTTCATCATCATCATCATCATCTTGATGAGGTTCTTCCTCTTGATCTTCAAGATCAAGGGCTTCATCTTCATCGTCTTCCTCTTCCTCTTCATCGACTAATTCAGCGATGGTAGGAGGGGCTTTCTCAGCAGCTAACTCCCCCTCAACATGAGAGGAAGTTTCCTTCAGTTGTTCAACAGCATCAGTTTCTTTCTCCTTATCTTGTTCAGCTTCTTTCTCCCCCTCTTTGTCATTATCACGGAGGGAGAGATCTTTTGAAGGAGTAGAGGTTTCAGCAGTGGCTAACTTCTGGACTTCAGCCTCCAAGCCTGCAAGACGTTCTTCAAATACAGGGAGATCTGATGTAGCTTGGTGAATAAATTCCACAACTATGTTTAGAGAAGTGTGATCGTTCTCTGTAATTGAAGGAGCAGGAATTGGAGCTGGTTCCTTCAGGCGAGTCAGGATCTGCTGAAGAAGAACTTCACAAGAATCAACCTTTGTAGTCAGGGCTGCAAACTGTTGCTGTGAGTCTTCCCTGACGTTGACAATCGCTTCTTGGAGAGTAGCGATTTGAGAAACGTCAGCTTTGGAGGCGCAGTTGGCTGTCAGCATCTTCAGTGCTTCACCAGCTGATTGAACATCATTGGTGGTGTTGTTGAGAGAGGCAGTCAGAGATTCCACCTTTGCACGCAAACTGTTGACATTGGTGTCAACATTCGCCAAACTAGGACCTGAAATATAAGTTAGTTTTTGAGAAACAGGGTTATATGGTGAGTTGGGAGAAGTGTTTAAGGTTATAGAAGTACCTGAATTATCAAACATTTTGTAGAATTGCAAAGATTCCGCAAAAGAATGATGTTCAGGTCCTATGGGTCCAAGCTGTGGTTGTGAAAAAGTAAAAGATGGTTCAGAGACCAAAGAAATAGAAGGATGAGAGATGGGTATAGAAGTAGGGATAGGGGTAGTTACCGTAGTGGTCACCTCAGAAGGTGGAAGAGCATAGATGATTGGCGGTGTCACTGTTGATGTGACAGCGACTGTAGTCACTGGTACGGTTGATGTGGGTATTGCTGAGGATGTGGAGGAGAGACCCACGAAAGCATCTAAGGAAGATTGTTGAGAAGACGCGAGCTGGAGCTGATTTAGAGGACCCCCCATTGTTTATTTTCTTGTCAGTGTATTCTCAGTTATGTACTAGGTTGTCTTTCCGCAATCTCGTATTTTGGGTGTAGTATTGTGTCGTTTGGTTTCATTATTTAATAAAGTTGATTATGTCTCTTGTATTAAGAGTTGGGTTGTTACAATTGGTATCAGAGCCATAGTTTAAGGGATTTAGGTGACCGGATGGGCCTAAACTTAAATTGTGGAGTAGATGGACACAACTGAGATATAGGAAGCCTTTAAGAAAGACCTTGATCATTGTGAGGCGTGATAACAATAGTGAGTACCCTCATGTAAGGTAAATTCAGAATCGCATCTGGCTAATGTCGTTATGAATTTACAGGTGCATGGGCATACTCAATTACTATTGTTGAGTGTGGTTCAGGGTAGAGAGTTATATCCATAGATTGGTAGTTTTAGTCTAGCGGGTGGTGGAAGTTCGTTTTTGGTAGTAAGGTTAATAACGTTTAGGATGCATATCGTGCGGGATGTAGATATTTCGTTGACAAAGGACCTCTTGAGTCCATAAGGAAGAAAATAATAGTAGGAGGTGAGCTTTTTGCTCCAAGAGAGTCTTCGGTTCAGTAGAGTGGTATGTCGGTTAGTGAGAAGCAGGTGAGTGTAAGTCCAAGAATTGAAGGGTAAATATGAGGCTTTTAGAGCTATAGCTAACCGAAGGGTGGTTGAGAGGCGAAATCAGTGATGACGGATAAAAGGTATTGAGGATCAATAGAATCAAGATATAGTTGGTAAGGTTGTTTGAGGGTAAAAGTGAGGAGGCGCGTTTTGTGAAATTGTAGTTGCGATGGTATCTGGTATCTAGACATTCAAGGATATTGGGAAGCGTTGGTGTTGGAAGTAGTGGCAAATGTGAGGATCGTGATGGGTTGGTCGGAAGTAGAAATTCTAAGATGAGCTGTGGTGAGTGCAAGCAGTGAACCTGGTTAGAGTAAATAGCCTTCAATGTCATTGAGTCCCATGCATAGAGTGTCGAGCAAATTGTTGGAGTTTTTCATATCATTCATATCAGACGTTTTGGCGAGTGTGTCTTACGAAGTAGTTGTTTGAAAACGTGTCGACGCATGCGGATATGTGGTTGAATTGAAAAGACAAGTTTTTGACTTTGGGTGATAAATTTCGATTTTTGGTCTGGAGGAAAAATTATATATCTCTTTATAAATGAGTCGACCTTTGGTTATGAAAATCAAAACAACATTTAATCGCATGAATTTATAAGTGAGTTTGGTATAAACATGTGTTGTCATATCAACAAGGATGAGAGTTGTTGGCACGCTCAGTGTAAGCAATTTTGTAGTATTTTATAAATTGTGTGTGTAGAGTTCATCGGAAATATTTTTTTTCAAATGTGCCAACCCCGATATTGGGGTGTGGTGAAGAGAAATTGTTGTGGAGTTGAGGTAAAACGATTCTTGAAACCGTTGTGCATGGCTAAGTCAGTGTTGTGTCATGTACACGTAAGTTTGCTTTTTGATGTAGGTATCTTCTAAATTTTCGAACGTGTCAAAAGTTTAAATATTTGTGTGTCGTGCATGAAGGCTATAAACTCTCTAGGTCGTAGGGAAAGGTTGCAATTGAGGATGATGAAAGTTTTGAGAGGGGGAGTGTATCGCTCAATCTGAGGGTAGAAGGTACTTGTTATTGGTAATCTTCTATGAAAGGGTGGTGAATAGCGGAGGTAGTTTAGGGAGGTTTTGACTTATGACGTTAAGGATGATGGTACTATAGTGGCTTACCGTTGGTTCCATGACTTGAGATGTGAATGTCGGCAAATGGTTGTGTCGAGTGTGGAATTTGAAGACGTAAAGATATTTTTTGCAGTTGACTGCCGCAGTGGAAGAGGTAGGTGTTTGGGGATCCTTGTTGGTTGGAGACATAGTTGAAGTATCTCAGCCCCTACTGTTGTCGTGGAAGTCAGAAACCATTTTCGTGGTGGATGACGGAACGCTGGAAATGAAGAAGTAGTTATGGTTAGTTTTGAGGAGTTTTGTGGGGAAACGAAGAGTTATTCAGAAGAAGTGTGTACCTAATCCGATGTTGGACAACATTGTGTGGATCTCACAAAAATGGAAGATCTTTAGTTCGGTCAGGGGTTCTTTACCGATGAGGTCTTGATGGCTATGTGGGAGCGAAGTTTATATATAGCACAACTGGGAGGGGTTGCGCTTTGAGCATTTAAGTCTTCAAGGTAGGATGCTTAATCTTTCAGGCTACTGGAGTTTGATTCTCGCAGGTCGCGTTGAGCCGACAGGGAGCGATATCTTGTTTGGGGGTTTGAGGATCATAGTTTTGCGATTTATTCAGGTTCGGGAAAGACAAGGTCGTGAAATGCCTTGAAGTCCAATTTTAATATTATGACCAGTGAGAAAATGTCGGTTTTAGTATGCGTGACAAGTGGTCGTGGAGATTTGCAGTTGTTCTGGGATGAGGTAATAGAGTGATGGTTGCAACCATGAGTTGGTGATGCCCTATGGCATATCTGGGAGTGCAAATCATTAAAGTGGTAAGGAGTTTCCGGGAGGATGTGTAGAAGACTGGTGTCATCGTTATCAGATGAGTGTCCTTGTCCGAAGATCTTTGGGGAATGATTTGTAAGTGGTAAGTATGTGGTTGGGATGTGCGAATGTTTGGTTATTAGAGTATTTCAAAGTTGAGAATAATTTGCAAATGATGGTTGGCGGTTATCAAAGATAGGAACCGTGTGTTCTAGGTTTCGACAAGCTATGGGCGGGATTATCTTATATCCTTGGAATGATTGTTGAAAGTGTCGAACTGCGTAATTCAGGGAGTTGTGTAGTAGATAGGAAATCCGTGGGTATGTTGAAGTATTCTTTAGGGTGAAAGGATTCTAAAAGATTGAGTAATCCTGTTTGGAGAGCGTGAATTGTGCGGCATTTTCGAGTAGTGGGTAATGCTGTGAAAGAGTTGGGTTGATTATCTCGCGTAAGGATTGTGGAAAGTCGGTTGACCAAGCAAAGTAATGTAAATGGGATTGGACATTTGGGAATCATCGAGGAATAAAGTAAGCAATGTTGGGTGAGCGGTATTTCTTGCAACGAGAAGAAAGTGAAGATATCATGTCGGAAAGGTGGAAAATCTGAGAGGAAGGGGTTGGCAAGTGACTCAAAATGTGGAAGTATGTTTCCAGTTTCTGCTGTTAGTAAGTTTATAAATCCCTAGCGTGGGTATGAGAGAGAGAAGATGGTGTTTCGGTACAGTGTGAGTATTGAAAAGTTCACACCACTAATCAGTGAGTCGGTCGATAGAGGTGAGTTTGAAGTCTTCAAGGAGGAAGGTAGAGGTGGTGGTATATAGTGCTCGAAACGAAGGACCATAGTGTCAGTTTTGGCAATGTGTGAAAGGGGATTCCAAGTGAGTCCATTGTTCCGTGTTAAACTATTTAGATAAGTTTGTATGAGCTCGGTCACTCCGTGTGGAGCAGGTGAAGTTGGGTTTGTATTGCGCATTTGGTCGGGTGATTGTGGATGCAATGAGAAATGGATGTATGTGTCGTTTTTTTTGCCAGTTGAGACTGAAAGTTTACGAGGGTTTTGGAATCTTGGAAGTTTCTACCAATATGTGAGAAATTGAAGTGATGACATCGGAGCGAAGGATATTAGCGTGTGAATGGGTATTGATCAGAATGGCTTGGGTAATCGAATGGTACTATCTTGGTTAGATTGAGAATTATGAGTCTTTAGTCTCAAGCGGTGACAAATGCAAAGTTACCAATCTCACGTTGGAAGCGTGTGACTCGATTCAGAAAGAAATGGAAGTTAAGACCTAGATATGTTGGGTCGTTGCTATCGTGAAGCGCGTGGGAAATTAGAGTATAGACTGGATCTACCTATGGATCCGCGAGGAATGCATCCCGTTCCTCCATGTATCTAATCTGAAGAAATGTTTAGTAGAAAGCGATGTCGCTCTACCTTTAGAAGATGTCCATATAGATGAGAAGATAAGTTTTGTAGAGGAATAGGTAGCCATTTCAGATCGTAAAGTGAAAAATTTGAGGAATAAGAAATCAACTGGTGAAAGTTCAGTGGCAATTCCACAAGGGCCAACAAGCGACTTGGAAGTTGGAGCCTGATATGAGGAATCAATATCCCAGTTTATTCGACGAAGGAATTCCGGGGACGGAATTCTTTTGAGGGGGGGATATTGTAATAACCAGGTTAAAAGCAAATAAAAATTAAATGTTGGGTAAGAAAGTAGAAAGGTAATTTTAAGGAGGGACCTATTGTAAAAAAATTAGGGAAAGAGGGTTTTAACCCTAGAGGTATCAGGGTTGTGTGTGTGTGTGTGGCAGCTAGTCTTGAGGAGAGCTCTTTGGCGATTTCGGTGAGAGAGACCGAGGAAGAGGATATTCTTCAAGATCACCAAGCTTTGGATCGAATTCGTTGAAGGTAAATTTTCTTATGTTTAAAACTCTTCAGTTTATAAAGGATTTAATCATGGTGTTTGAGTTGGGAGTCTGTATTGAACCTGAAGGTTGAGTTATGGATTCGAGATATTTAAGAGTCGATGTTGGGTAAATGTAATTTGGGATTTCGTTGATTTGGGTCTTGCATTTGAGTATTGATTAAGGGATTGAATAGTTATAAATTTCTGAAATCAAAGTGACCCTATTGTATTCATCGAATCTAGCCATCACTGGGATTGTTTGTTCGAATAGGGCACCGATCGATAATGATTAATGTAGGATTATCGGTCATCGGGGGTTTAAACCCCGATCGCTATTCATATTGGTTTCCGAAATTTTTGACTCCGGTCGTTTGTGGCACTCCGGTCACCGGGGGATCCAGGTTCACACCGGTCGGTAAGGAAGGGTCCGGTCATTTACGCCCCGGTCGAGGTTTGTTGCAGACTCCGGTCGACTTAGGGGGGAGACCCCGGTCGGCTATGAAGGGGGGGTGACCCCGGTCATGGGCTGCACCGGGCGGCCACGTGAGGCCCCGGTCCCCGGTTTCTTCAATTGAGTCGAAGCCCAACTTTCCTATGTTAATTTCAATTTAATTGTTGGGCCTTAGCATTTGAGGCCGAAGCCCAGCCTGAATTCAATTATTTAGTATTTGGATTTGAGAATTAAGTCAGGCCCACTCTTTACTACCTTAAGATATCCCGTTTTAATCGATTTTAGTGGGTTAAGTTTTAGGGAAGCGAAGTGGGATTTATGGGTAAAGGTCATTTTAAAGTAGATGGATTTGAGAGTTTATCGGTTACTATTTCCTTTATAGGTTTCAGACCGAATTGTAGGAGTAGACGCAGGATTCGAGCTAAGGACGTCAGGTGAGTTTTTCTGAACTAAACCCTTTTGTTAACGAAAACATGTGAAAGTTTAATTTTAAACTTTGATTTATTTATGATGACATGAGTATTATGAAAATTATATGCAAACTTTGGAATGATGTGGCTTTAGTACTTACTTGCGAGTTTTATTTAAATGTTAAAGATGATCTTTCTTATTGTTGACAAAGTGGAAATGTATGCATACATGGTCCTAAGTGAGAAAGCTCAAAGTCGGGGGGGGGGGGGGGGGGGTTGGCCCGCCTGTGCTCATACAGGGGTGTGTGTTCCGTTTATGCCGTTGGGGGGGGGGGTGTCCCAACAAAGGCAGTGTGAATCACAGACACGCTGTCACCTTAGGGTGGCGGTAGTGTGAGCGAAGAAGTTACTGAAAGATAAAGGTTTTTCCTTGAAGCTGAAAATGGTTTATTTTTTTGATAAATCCTTGATTGTTTGTTTGATGAGTTATAAACTGTTATAAGAGGGGACTCACTTGTAACACCCGTAACTTGGAGACTTCTTTTAGTGATAGTTTGGGAGTCTTTTGGCTTTTGGAACGTAAAGGTGTTGGGAAATCATATGAGATTTGCTATGGAATCATCGAGGATCGAATCAGGTGAGAAAACGCGAGAAAATGGAATTGGGTTGCCGCGAGTTGCTACGCGACTTAGGGTCGCGGCACAAGTCGCGTAACTCACTGGAAGTGAGTCTTTGGGGAAACGGGCGACTTATGCTGCGACTTAAGGTCGCGGCATAACCCGCGAGTCGCACTGTTGAGTTAGTAACCCGATTTTCAGCCATCAAACCTCATTCCTCTCAACCCAAACCCTAAATCTTCTTCCCTTTTCTCTCCCAAACCCCAAATGTCGAACCCTAACCCATTTTGAGGGTTTTCCCTCCTTAAACCACATGATTCTTCATCACCTAACTAGTTGGGATCTTGAACCACAAAATCTTCATCTTCATCTTCCTCACCAAGTTATTGGGGATTTCATCTAACCTTTCCACCATTTGAAGATTTGGAAGCTTATGGTTCGTTTGGGTGATCTACAAGTGTTTTGGTAGGTGGATTCAAACTTTTGGTTGAGGTAATCATCTTCTTCTTCATTTATGGAAATTAGGGTTTTGACCCAAGTTGAGATATTTATGTAAAATGCTTGAAGAATGTTCCTATATGGTGGGATAGGGTTATTTATAGTTGGAAATGTATGGATATGGGTTTTGGAAGCTTGAGTTGAAGAGTTGGAATGGATGTCTTCGAAAAGCTTTGGGCGTAGATCTATGCTTTTGGAGGCCAACGGTTGGGGATTGAAACCTAGATTTAACTTAACCTAGCGAGGTGAGTTCAAGTTGATTTGTGAAAACGGTGTACATGCCAAAATATTTATTTTAAAGTGTTTTACATAAAATGGTTAACTGCTGATAAGTTTTGTGTATTTTAAAGTAAAAATATGTCTTACTTGGTTATATGTCAAAGAGTGAGTATTTTGGTAAGTTTTCATATTTAGTAAACTTGGGTTGTGTTAACCTCTTAAAATGCTTATATTGGGTTTTGAACATTTCAACAACTAAATAGCATGATTTACGTATTCTTGGTGATTTTGTACAAGTAAGATTTATCTTATGATTTATGCGTCTTTGAGGATTTTGTACAAATGGAGTCTATTTCATGTTATATGCATTTTGGTGTATTTGCATTCATAAACCCTTTGGAAAACCTTTGGTCCCATTACGCGTTGAGTTTTGGGTAATCTCGTCTTTGAGGTATGCGTCTTCGTAAACGTTTTTTTAAAGGCATTTCCTTATTTGGGGGACCGGTAATTGTTGGTCAAATGGATTTTGAGCATTTTAGCTCGGTATTGGTGTAACACCCCGATTCTTCGAAAGATATCATTTCAAGTTAATACCGAAACCGATATATTAAGAAAAAAATAAGATATTTTATTTTGGGCTTGAATCCTTGATTTTATAGTCTATATGGATGAAGGATTCAATTACGAGTCCAACGGTTCTTTCCGGAGCAAAAACGGAGCTATAACGAAGAAGTTATGGCCAAAACAGTGTCGGTACGTACTCGGCTATAGTGCCCGGCGATTGTGACACTGTCAAAATCGCCTGTCACAATCGCTAGAGCCCGAAAACTCTTGGTACAATCTCAGCGATTGTGCCCGGCGATTGTGACATTGTCACTATAGCCTGACACAATTGCCTGAAGGTATCAGGGTATTAAAATCGCGATTTTCAGCCTCAAACTTCATTTCTTCATATCTTTCTCATCCTAGCTCCGATTTGGGTGATTCAAAGTGCTACGGTTTCGTTTTTGAGATCTCTTCAAGGATCTAGCAAGATATTGGAGGTCTATTGGAGTATACTAGAGTATTTTGTGGTGGTAAGCTTCTCATCTCTCCCTATTCATCTTCTTCCCCAAAGTTTTATAGGGTTTCATCCACCCTTTGTTCTCCCTTTCATAGATTGGAGTTTCGTAACCATTTTGGTGAACTAGAAGTGTTTTTTTTGGTGGATTCAAGTTTGGGTTAAGGTAATCTTCTATTCTTTTCGGTTATGGAAGTTAGGGTTTCGGTAGTAATGGAGGTATTCATGTAGATGGTTTGGGAAGCGATTCTTTGTGGTTGATTATGTTTATTTGTGGTTGAATATGTATGGATTTAGGTTTTGGAAGTTTGGTCTTGAGAATCCAAGTGTTCTTCAAAGGAGCTCTAATTGGGGGAAAATCTAGATTTAGCCTAAATCTAGCGAGGTGAGTTCAAGATGATTTGTGAAAACGGTGTACATGCCAAAATGGTTGTTTTAAAGTATTTTATGCCTTACACGAAATTGTTAACTGTTGATAAGTTTTGTTAACTGTTGTGAAGTTTGTAACTGCTGATAAATTGGTTATTTTAAAGGTGCTTAACTTTATAAACTCATTTAACATACGTCCTTGGAATTTTGGGCATTATGATAAATAAATCATGTATTTTGGTATTTTAATGATTTATTTTATGGAAGTAGATTTTGAGCATAAATGTGTTTCAAATTTTGTTTTGGAAAAATGCATGGTTTTGGTGTCACGGGACGTTTTGAAAAGATAAATGTTGTAAACTCATTTGGAGAATGAATTGTCCCAATCTAAACCACATTGTAGCTAATTGTATGTTTTGGAGCGTGGGTTTATATAAATACGGGTATTTACATTTGATTTCATTTTATGAATTTCGACGTTGAGTCTTTGGATTTGTTGAGCTTGTGGCTCGGTTTGGATTTTGTTGGGTTTTGAGGACACTTGTCCGTTTTAATTGCTCGGTGTTGAGCGTTTGGTTAAGATTTGCATTTACTGCATTTTAGTTGAGCATGTCATGTTTTGAATGCTTTGATTCATTCGTTTTGAGTCATGTAATGGTTTAGTTAGTGCAATGGATCCATAGGCACGGTGTTCCTTTGTCCCCGTTTGGGAAGTTGGTTCACCATTTGGCACGGGATAGGCATCGGGCTCCATGGTAAGTAGGGTGTGGGCCTATACGGTCGGGCAGCGTCCCATGGACAGTAAGGTGTAATCCCATAGTGCCCGAGTTGCTTGGTTTTGGGGACTCTCAAGGAAATACCTGGAGTGGTTGGCTTGATGTTTTCGGACGATAGACTAGGAGTAGTTGAGCTCGGTGGGTGTTTTATGTGTAACCCGCATGTTTTGAATTACTACATAACTATGATATTTACTTTGTGTTCCGTTATGTACAATGTAATCGTGTCTCCCCCGTCACCAATAGGTGTGGTTTGGTTATGGAGTTTTATAATCCATGTTTTCGGAGACGTTGGTGTATGGGTATTTATCTATGTTTTAAGGTTTTGGTTATTGAAACTCATTCGAGTTATTGGGATGTTTTGGGAAGATGGGGTTAACTACGTTTTCGGTGTTTGATCATTATGAGGTCAGTTATATTTTACGAGCACTTTGGGTTTCAGCTTTATTTAAAGAGGTGTGTGTTTTATGATTTTAATCACAAAAAGGGGTGAACGTTGAAAGGAGATTGTTTTAAGATTTAATGTACTTCATTTTTGGTTGCTTTCAGATCAAACGTATTGGATTGTGGAAATCATGATTTTAAATAACATTCTTAAAGTTATTGTTTTATATTTACATCCCTAATGTAAAACTCTTGAGCTCACTAGGCGTTAAGCCTAACCTTTTTATTTGTCGGCATGTGCATCAGGTTCCAGAAGGGGGTTCGGTTCTAGCAGTCGTATGAAGGGATGTGCTTAGTGGTTCACAAGTGTAAGCATTTGATGAAGTCTTCCGCAGTTTGGAGATAGCGATATTTTTGGGTTTTAGTGGCACCCGTCTTTATTATAGACTGTTCATATAGAAAGAATGTGTGTATTGAGGTTAAATATTAAATTGTGGTGGTAGATGATTTATTTATTGGTGTATTTAGAAAATTTTTAATTAGTTGTTATTTCCATATTTGAGGGTGTTACAATTGGCTTAAAAGAGTCTTGAGGACATTTGTCCGGTTTTAATGGCTCGATGTAGAGCCCAATTTGTGATTTACGTCTTAATGCATTTATTGCATATTATCGATAATTACAGGCTCGAGTGCTTTAGTCATTCATGAGTAGTCGTGTAACTTTAGACTGTGTTGCATTGGATCCATAGGCACATGAGTCAGTCTTATTTGATGGTCCATTGGGTGGTACGGGGTTGGACTCCGGGACTCATGTTTTATGACTGAAACTTGACAAGGAGGTACTAAGAGGGTTGAGTCTGGATAGTGCTGCCTGGTAGGTGAGTACTGTGACCTCCGCCATTGGGGAATTTCCTTAGTTGTAGTCCCCAGTATGCCGGGCCTTTTGGGGTATTTCCTTAGTTGTAGTCCCCGGGGTGTCGGCCCATTTGGGGAATTTCCTTAGTTGTAGTCCCCGGTGTGCCGGCCCTTTGAGGTGGAGTTCTTTGTAACGGCCACCAAGGTCAACTGTCTCTTTGGTGAACTTGTCAAGAGGTCGTAGGGGCACTTGGGCCTTCGTGTCGTGAAGTGTCATACGATCAACGTTGGTTGAGTGGCATACTTTTGTGTTCCTCCGCTCTCCACGGATACGGGTATCCCCCGCTGTCGGTCCGCTGTATTTTGGATATTTGATTGTCCATGCTTTAATATTTGGATTTAATTCCATTTTATGGTCACGTGAGTATTAAGTTTCAGTTCCATGTTTTAATGGCGTATCATATTTATATGGATTGTTTTCCGTTATTTAAGGGTCGAGTATTATGTCCCACCCGAGTTTTGGGTGTTTTGGGATATGAAGTGTTATTTACATTTTCACAAATTTGGGTATCGAACTATGACCCCGTTTGGGCGAGTTCCGGGTTGCATCGTTTTATAAGAAATGTGTGTTTGGGAGCATTGTCTTTAAAAGTGTATATCATGGGAAAATGTGTCGTTTCCATTTTGAAGTATAATATTTCGAAGGATCTCGCTTTAAAACTGATTTCCTGTTTTTTAAAGATATATCCATTCATGTTAAAACTCTTGAGCTCACTGGGCGTTAAGCCTAACCTTTTTATTTGTCGGCATGTGCATCAGGTTCCTTTCGGGGGTTCGGTTCTAGCAGTGCTGCGAAGTGTTGAGCCTTAGCCTTACAAGAGTGAGTAGTCGGTGAAGTCTTCCGCAGGTTGGAGTTAGTAACTGTTATTGGGTTCAGTAACACCCGTCCTTTTCATAGAGTGTATGTATAGGATGAACGTGAGCGTTGAAGTTAATTCTCAATTTATGTTGTAGTTCGAAGTATTTATTGATGTATTTAGAAAATTTTTATAAGTTGCTATCTTCAGATTTAAGGGTGTTACAAATCTAAAACCCTCGCTCTTTTCAAATCTAAAACCCTTTTCAGGTAAAGAGTGGCTTTAGATGGAGCGATTTTGTTCTAAGAGAAGACGGGAGCTGGAGCTGATTTAGAGAACCCCCCATTGTAGATTTTCTTGTCAGTGTATTCTCAGTTGTGTACTAGGTTGTCTTTCCGCAAATCTCGTATTTTGGGTGTAGTATTGTGTCGTTTGGTTTCATTATTTAATAAAGTTGATTCTGTCTCTTGTATTAAGAGTTGGGTTGTTACAAATCGCATGGGACTCAAACGTATAACATATGAGAAGGAGCCCAATGTCTCCTTAATCCAAGAATAAATATCCCACACGTCGAAAACTTTAATTAAAAACTATAATATATATAAGTGTGTGTGCGTTTGAAATCATGTGAGATAAACTAGTTTTCGCGAGACCACTTTGTTTTTGTCAAGTCTTCGTAGAAAAAGAAATATCGAACCTTCATAAAAAATTTATTGAACATTTACAGCAAAATATTGAAACTTCATAAAGGCCAAACCTTCGCATTAAAAAAACAACGAACATCTACAGGAAAAATATACTGGAACCTCTACAGTATGTTTCGTGCTTGAAAAATGATTGATCTTATGTGTGTGTGTGTGTGTGTGTGTGTAGGGTTGAGTTCCGATGAGAAGTTGAGTTAACGGTGAGAAGCGTGGGAAGTGATTATCATCCTTTAGATGAGAAATTGATGCACATTAAGATGAGATGCACCAGATCAATTCCTTTTTAAGCCGCAATTCATGGGAGGGCTTGAGATATAAAAGAGATCAACCGTTCAGATTCACTTCTCACGCTTCTCACCGTTAACACAACTTCTCATACGATCCTTCATTTATATATATATATATATATATATATATATATATAATATTTGAAAAAATTAAATGATGAGTAAACACTACACCAAATGTTGTTGTAAAGGGGGTATTGACTCTAAAATGAAGTGGCCTCCTTCCCACATGGTAGGAGCTAATGGTATTGAAATTGCATTTAAGGAAAAAAAAAAAAGGTTCAATCAATGAGTGTGGTCCATCGTTTGGTGATGGACATATCAATCCATATCAATTATAATTCACATTTTAGATAATTTGACACTCTTTATACATGATTAATTATATATATATATATATATACACTTTGTTTTCACGTATTCCCATCAAACAAAATTTCATTTTATTTAATATAAATTAAATTTCTTATAATTAATTTCTCTTCAATAAAAAACTTAATTAATTCATTTTTTTTACACACAAAAAAATGAGACTTGAAAACAATGAGATTTTTATTCCAAAAATAGATGTTTATACACCACGTTATCATAATATTTATTTTAAAATATTTTAGCAAAAAAATAAAGTAGACAATTAATGTTGTATTCAATTATTTTGAAACTTATTAACTATATACTATAAAACTATGAATTGTGATTTGGTTATCTCGTGAAGTTGAAGGTGTTGGGAGCGTTTACAATTGAATATGACCCCCACCCCACCCCATGCATATAATTATTATTATTATAACCATATTATATATATAGAGAGGGAGAGGTTCATTTGAGAAATGATAAATGTATGAAAAATAGAGAAGTAATCTTAGTCATTCATCTGGTCAACATTTGCGGCTTTGACCGCGAAGCACCGGATAATTTCTTGCATGGTCTATAGAAGGTAGAGGGATAGTTTCGTAAAATACGTGGGATGAGTTCATATATGAATCTATATGATTCACATATGAACTATACGTTCATATATGAATCAGTTAATTAGTTCATATATGAATCACAAAAGTTCATATATGAATCTGTTAATTAGTTCAACTGATTCATATATGAACTTACAGTTAACTAGTTCATATATGAATCAGTTAATTAGTTCATATATGAATCACAAAGATTCATATATGAATCAGTTAAAAGAGTTCAGATGTGAATTATACATATTCATATATGAACACAATCCGTATATTTTGTAAAAATTACGAAAGTGTTCTTCTATTTTTGGAATAGACACAACTTTTGACTAGTCAAAGCCGCAACTTTTGACCAGTCAAATCCGATCTTGACCATATGAATGGCTAGGATTATTTCTCATATATTTACCATTTCTCAAATGAATCTAAGGCTCTATATATATATATATATATATAGGGTGTAGTTCAAATGCAACTCATTTACATGGTGTAACCCCATGCAACCCCTTTATCCGTCACATATTTTATGTAATTAAAAAAAAAAGAAAAAAATGTAAAAGTAAAATGTGTGGGGATAAAGGGGTTGTATAAGTTGCACCATGTAGAGGGGTTCATAATAACCTACCCTCTCTCTCTCTCTCTCTCTCTCTCTCTCTCTCTCTCTCTCTCTCTCTCTCTCTCTCTCTATATATATATATATATATATATATATATATATATATATATATATATATATATATATATATATACCCCTAGCTACTACATGTACATGCTACCGGCCGCCGATGATACCGTCCAAATGGGATTTCAGTCGCCGGAAAACTTGAACAAACCATCACCCCTCTCTACACCTCCTCCTAAACTTTCACTCTATTCACTGCCTTCCAATTCCCAACCACCGGATCATGGGGTTACGCCGCCGCTAAACACCCTCGCCATGATCCCATTCCTGTGGGAAGAAGCTCCCGGAAAACCAAGACCCACCTTCACTCATAATAATAATAATAATCCACCAAAGTCCAAAACAGTGAGATCTCTAGACCTCCCACCAAGACTCACCACCACCACCACCGTGATTATACCGTCTCCGACCACCGTGTTGAGTGGACCTTATAATGAAGTTGGTTCTAAAACGGTGTTGGGATCATCGCCGGAGAAGATTAGTAGTAAGGGGAAGACGAGGAGGACGCCGTTGAGGATGCTGATGAGAAAGGATAGATCATCGCCGGTGAAGTTCAGTTCATGGAGGTGGGATAGTGGTGGTGATAGATCGGTAGTAATGGAGAGATCGGTAGTAATGGAGAGATCGCCGTCGCTTAAATTCTGTTCATGGAGGTGGGATAGTTTCAGGGATAATATGGGTGGTGGTGGCAGCAGCAGCGACGGAGGTGGTGATGGTGGTGCTTCTTCATTTGATGATGGTCAGAATAATAAGATCGGAAAAGCTGCAGTTACAAGGAAAAATAGCTTCACCTTCGCCGGCGCCGATGCTACTAATAATACTTCTGGCTTTTTGGTAACTCTCAAATCCTATTTCCAAAATCCAACCTCTGAAAATATACACTATAACTATATTAGATATACATACAAACTTTTAATCATCGTGGTAAACTATTTTATAGTACTTAATTTTAAGACCAAAAAATATATCTAAAAATATTATAATGAGTTTGGACATCTTAGCAGCTTTTTTAGACACTTTTGATACAAAATGTTGTATTGAAAAGTGTCATATAAACTCATTTTTTTTATAGAACACTTGTTTTTATAAAATATTTTTTAAAATCAGTGTTCTATAAAATAACTAATATAATGTTTTTTTTATATAAAAATGTCTTAAAAAGCTTGTTACGATGCTAAAAAATGTTCTATAAACATATTTCAACGCCTCTAAATAGAACACTTTATTTTTATATAAAAATGTCTTAAAAAGCTTGTTACGATGCTTAAAAATGTTCTATAAACATATTTCAACGCTTCTAAATAGAACACTTTATTTTTTGTTCTTATAGAACAGTCTATTATGATTGCTTAGAAATTTTTGGCTTTCTAAAAACTCAATTTTGTTGTAGTTATTATTTTATGAATGTATTAAAAAGAACGTGGTTTGATTAGTTATACATAAACTAAATTATTGAAAAATTAATTACTTCAACTACTAATCCAATTAAATAACACATTTGCAGTCAATTTACATTATCATATAGTTTATCCGCTTGTTTTTATCAAACATTATTAGTTATCAACTAAACCTGGTTTTTTAACAAACAATTAACTTTTCAACTAATTTTTGAAACATAGTCGTGAGTGCAAGTATCTTAAAAGACTGATGTTATAACCAAACTTTGTTGAGGTAACACAACAATGGCTTTGCAAAAGTACGACATTTGCAAAATTGGTGATCAACAACGCAATATCCGTTGACAAATGTAGAAAGTTTGCAACAATCTAAATTAGTAGGGTTGTTGCAATAATAAACTAAAAAGGTCAAAATTAATATATGTATCAAAATATTGCTACTAATGGCCAGGTCCGATCATGACATTTTATAGGCCTTGGACGAGGTGAAGAAAAAGGCCCTCGATAATTATGAAAAAAAATCTTCGATATATCGTTTTTATCATAAGAAATAAAATTGAATTCAAAAAGTACTAATAATTCATACAAAATCTTTTCCGAGTATTCCTAGACGCAAAATCAATCATAATTATTTCTACATTAATATTATTTGTCACATCAATTTTACATAGCATCGTTAATTTGTTCTACCGTCAAAAACATCCTTATGATGTACATTTAATATATAAAATGGCATAATTTTGGGTCAAAAATGTTGACTATTCGGAGTTATACTCTATGTAAATCAATATAAATCAGTTGAGTTTTCATCTCATCTTAGGTTAATGTTTTTATCACCGTTTTAAACTTTTAGCTTAAGATTCTATTATTGTTTTAGAGATATAGGAGTACTTAAGATTCATGGACTCGATATTAGGTAGTAAAGAGTTAATTTTGTTTGAAAAAACAAGGATATAGATATAAGTTGAACCGTCTCATATGGTTGGTAATTTTTTCAGAGGTAGGAGTGCGCTTTCTTAGTTAATAACAAGAAATCTATTATATTAAACGATATATATAAAATGAACGACCAATTAACTTTTTCCATATTTTCTTTTCTAATGTAATTATTTAATATATGTTTGGACCCTTAATATAATACAAAATTCTTTGGGTCCTATTAGTTTGGATTTCTAATAAGACAAGTGGGTGATGAATGATGAAAAATATATCAAAGTTTTTTAAGCAAGTAGTTTAGATTTTGTTAGTAAATAAAAAACTTATAAAAACAATAAACAATACTATAAAATGTACGACCAATTATCTTTTAACATATTTTCTTTTCTAATGTAATTAATTAATACATGTTTGGGTACTATAATACAAAATTCTTTGGGTCCTATTAGATAGTAAAAGAATTTGTCTCTTTTATTCACTATTTTTTTACTACTACTATATACTAAAAAAATTGAGTCCCTATTTCTCGTGGGCCCTGGGCATACGCCCGACCCACCCTCCCCCAGACATGGCCCTGCTAATGGCTTAAGCAATATTCATGTCATGAAAAGATAAGTGTTTTCTTATATATGTTGTTTCTTTTTCAAAAAAGTTTGTTAGCTCATAAATTTAACTGGTTGTATATTTTAACAGGCGAACATGTATGGAACCTTTAAAAAGGGGATGCCATGGAGATCACGAAGATCACAAAAATCACAAAGATAAGGCTTGATATTTGTATAACCTCTAGATTACTAATATATATGATGATCATCAGTAAAATGATAGAGTTGTCGGGCATTTGTGCATCCAAACATATGAGTGTGCAAAAAACTATAGTCCAATTATATATTGAAATTAATGATGTATTATGAAAAACCATTATATTATGCGGTTAGAATTTTTCATGTTTTTTAAAGTACTTGTTTGTAAGATCTCTTTTCTGAGATTGGGTTTGTAAAAGTATGCATACTTAAGGTGATTTGACAACATTAATTGTTATGCGCAAATGATACCAACAAGAAATTAGAAACTTATATTTAATGCCATGTATTCACAACTTCTAGCAACTTTGAGCATTGCCAAATTCAAGACCCCCTTTTCCACATTTGTTTGTTATTCAAGAAACGTTTCGAGACAAGATTGATCAAAGCCTTGTCACGGATACAATTAACAACGTTTTTTTCGTGTCACCATTTGTGATTTCTCCATAGACACAAATGCAATATTCATTAAAGAGATATAAATACACACATATATACAAAAAAGATTTAAATGCACTAATCAAATGATCATTAATTTTGATTCCATCAAAAGAAAATGACATATATAAATACCCACTTGTTATATATATGGAGAAATTAATTAAGATATTTCAAGGATAGTATAAAGGCTGATAATTAGAAGGGGATTGATGAATGAGAAGTCTTTTCTTCTTGTAGTTGAACTTGAAACAAGCTTGCCTTAGCTTCTTTGTTCTTTGTGTTAGTTCCATATCTGGCTCCTTCTCCATCATCCTCTTGTGCTCTTCAAGCATCTCCATCTCCTCTTTTAACCCCAACTCCTACATATATATACATACATACACACAAAAATATATATAATTATATCTACCTGTGCAATACCAAAATTGCCCTTCATTTACCAACAAAACTTAAATGCATGTTAAAAGAAAAACAAAAGGCACAAACATGCATATGTTAGGTGTTTATATACCAAAACTTGAAGAAAAATTTAATTTTTTTTAATATATAATGTGCATATATATACACACACACATGCATGCATTGCATGCAATGCAATTAAGGTGCTTAATTTGAAGGAAAAAAAGAGGGAGGGGGGGAGATTATAGTAATTTTACCTTGACATTTTGAATGAGTGATTTGAGGCTCTTAAGTTTCCTATGAGGCCATCTCTTAATGTTAAGCTCTCTACATCTTTTCTTTAACATTGTCAACCCTACATTCAGTTCCTTGGCTGCCATGATTATCGGCATCCCAAAGTGCTTCTCTATCTCTTCCAACTCCAATAATGGCCTCGACCTCTTCCCTGCCGCCTTCCGACCACCGTCATCGCCGCCACCACCACCACCAGTAGCACTACTGTTATAAGCTTGATCACTTGTAACATGATGATGGTATTCATGCACATGATCATCTATTGGCTTTAAATCATCATCACTAAGTAATATTGGCAAGCTATGATCATCCCACCAATCCCACCTCCGCCGCTTCCGACCACCGTCATCGGCGGCAGTTGCAGTAGAAATGTTATTACCTTCACGGCCACTTGTCACATTGCAGTCATCATGATCGATTCGTTTGACATGATCAGTCATAACATCATCACTTCTGTCATGATTGTAATTACTAAAAAATGGCAATAAACCATTATCATCCCACCAATTATCCCACAAGCTTAAATCTTCATTCGGATCAAAATCTTGAAACTCTAATTCATCAGAAATATTGTAGTTCTGATCTAGTTCCATTAATGGTGGAAGAACTTGGTAATTCTGATGATGATCAACCATTTCGAAGTAATTATCCAACAAGTTACATTGATAACGATGTTCCATTGTGTCGTTCCTGCAAAATACAAACTTCATCAAAATCAAATACAACTCAACAAAGATAACTTAATTTCCATTATCAAGATTCAAACTTGTGTTCTTCTGGTGATCGACATTATTAGCCTTAATTAAAATTTAGATTAAACCCATTTTGTATATGACGATATAAAGATTAAAAAATATATAGAAATAGGTGAAGTTTTACCCTTCAAGAGGTGGGTTTTCTTCAAAGTAGGGAAACCAATGGAGATCATAATTGGGAGTTTGATGGTTTGCAGGTGGATCCATTTGTGATGGAGAAGTGAAAGTTAAAGAGGGGTGAGAATGTGATTTATATAAGTGGAGGGGGGAGATGGTTATTAATGGGAAATGTGCCCACAGTTATGGGAGCTACTATACATGGATCATCATCCAATATTGAAAACTGTAATAAACAGAAACGAGGCATAACATTTTCCAATTAACCCATTATTACATTTTAGTTTTACATATATTTATTGGAAAAAAAAAATACATTTTGATCTAGGAAAAGTTCCAATAATTTTTTTTTCATTCACTTGTTACATATGATTCTACTTTTTATATTTAGTTTAAAGCGTTTTTAATAAATTCTATAAAATATACTTAAAAAATAAAGGTTTGTAGGGTTTGAGGCTAAATTTTTGTTCTAACATATTTTCTAAAACTTATACAACATGAGAAAATAGGAGAGAAATGGAAAAAATAATCTAAATTTAAAAAAAAAAACTTAATATAAAAATGATAGATTAAGAGAGATAATTAATTTTTTATTATTTTGATCATCACCGATAAAAATTCTTGAAATTAAATGTTCGAAAAAGATAAGTACTTTATAAAATATATCGAATATTTCAATAATATAGTTGATATTGTAATTTGTAAAATGGATAATTATTAGAGTTGATCATAATTAGTCGGTTAAAAGGTGACCAGAAAGCCCACAATTATCCAAAAAATTATTTTTGAATATTTTTAATTTTTCAAAGCACATCTACAAAACAATAATAAGAGCATCTCCAACAACTTCCCTAAAATTCCTCCAAAATGGAGAACCAAAGTTCAAAATCCCTAACAAAAGTTGCATTCATCTCCAACAGATTCTCTATTTTGGAGATAAAATCATTACTTATATTATTAAAATAATATGTATATCTAATAAAATATTATTTCTCTCTCTTACACATTTATTTTCAAGATTTCTTATTGGTGGGATACAATAAAAAACCATTTCTCTCTTATGGTAATCATTTTTGGAAAGTTCTCCAAATTTGGAGAAAATTACACCCTCTCTCCTAATTTCTCCATTTTGAAGAAAGATTTGAAGCCGTTGGAGCAAAAAAAATCTCCAAAATCTCTATTTTCTCCATTTTGAAGAAGTTGTTGGAGATGCTCTAAGTATAAAAGATTAGTTTATTCGCCTTTGTTTGTTTCTACTTCTTGCATAAATTTGTTTTCCGGCTTTTGTTCCTTTTGATTATTTTAATAAAATGGTGTCTTTTTGGACAAATAAAATGGTGTCCTTCCAATTTATTCATTATCCGTTCCATTATCTAATACTTTTAATGAATTTGGTAGGATATTAATAAAAGTTTCATGAGATAGATAATTACCTGTTATTTTAAACAGATTGGATAACAAAATAATTTTTACCCTATCCATATCCTACCTGTTGTCGACTACAATTAATAATCAATGACAATGAAAATAAAAGACTTATTTGGTTTTATCTATACTATATTATAAAAACGACATAAAAAACTTTTAATTACAATATTTTAAACACAAGGTACAACTTATTAAAGTCAATTACTTAATTTACAATTTCTTAATGTTTTGGTACAACCTTTCCAAGCACAGTATCTCACATAATCATCTATTTGTGGAATGAATACTCATTTATTAATATAAATATTTGTTTTTTTGGTGGAGGATTTTATAAAATAAATTTTATATTAGCATAATCTATTTTAAATGTAGATTTTACATTTAAATCTATATTAATGAGATGTAATATAAAATATTTTTTCTTCCATATTTTTTTATATTACATCTCATAATGATTTTTCCATATTTTATTTTATAAAATTATTTTACATAATGAGATGTAATATAAACTCTTTTTTCTTCCGTATTTTTTTGCTAATATAAAATCTATTTTATTTTATAAAATCTATACGTATTTTATATTAGCATAATATAAAATCTACATGTATTTTTTTTGCTAATATAAAATCTACATGTATTTTTTTTCACGAGCATTAAAAGAAGAAAAAAGAAGGTTGATATGAATTAAAAATAAAAAATAACGAGATACACTAATAAATTATCGTATTCTTTAAAATAAAAATATTCCGCAATACTTTCCAAATTAACCAAGTGTAAAGAAAATAAAATAGAAACGACGTAGATATAAAAATTTTCTTCCATATTTTTAATATATTTACATTTAAATGTAAAATCGAAAATGAAAATAAAAGATTTTAAAATATTCTCTACATTCACTATAAATATATATAGTTTCTCTATGTATCATCCGAGTACAAGAAGAAGACGAACGGTCGGGTGTCAATGGCGGAACCTGCAACTGAACAAAAGGTATTCCACTATATTTTTGTTTCTTTGAAAAACTGTTTTTTTATATTTTATTTTATTTACTGAGAATTTGTTTATATTTTTCAAAACCCACAATCATATTTTTCGAAGTAAGGGAATAAGATATATATACATGTCTTTATTTTTATCGACTAATACTATGAGGTCTTGAAGTTAATAGTCAGATAAATTTTCAAGTGGTACTGAGTGAATTTCAACTATACCAGTTGAGTTGCCGGTTACAAAAGATAGAAATCATTTATTTTCTTTGTCATATTTGATGTGGGTTGAATGTTGTTAATTAATCTACAGATTTATACGTTCAAAGTGATTGTCAAGTGTTGTCGAGGAGGTTTCAGAAAAATTGCAAAATCTGTAAAAACGTATTTTCATATTTATAATTATTTCAATAATAGTGATATGTTGTGAGACATGTCGTTTGAGTTTTAAATAATATAATACAAAATTATTACCAATATTATTGCACAAAGTCATAACAACAAACGATTAAGAATATATGCAAGTTAACCACTTATGAAAATACATTCGTTTTTCACATTGTATTTCATTAACTGTTAACAGAGAAATTACGTTTCATTTTAACTCGGTTCAATATTCCAACAAAAAATTTATTCTTCCGTGCAATGCACGGGCCCAACACTAGTATAATATAATAAACTCATTCTCATACAAATTCAAATTTTTTATTTCAAATAATAAAGTTTGTTCCCTTGTGATCTTCTTTAATTTTTATGTAAATATTTAACGGTTGGTTTACAAATATATAAATATGATTAGGAGGACAAGTAATAAATGCGTAAAAGCTAGAATCGTAAGATTTGTAATCTAGTATGTTAGCCGCCACACGGCATGCCATGCACGTGCTTCTCACATCAATTATGACTCGTTTTCCAACGAAGGTTGTGGTGGATCTCCTCCACCCACCACCACCACCTCCGCCGCTGCCGTCCCCTTAAACCGTCGCCACATCATCACTTTGTGGTTTTTAACTCATTGCATCCATCTTGTCCACGGTTGTTTTAGGCTAATCATACTATATATGCACAGATTACACGCCAACTTTTTCTTTAATATATTTTTATAAATTAATAATTGTTAAGATATTTATCTTGTTTTATTCATATTTTCAGGTGAAATTTGATATTTAGAGGGAAATATAATCAAAGAAATGAATTTACGAAGCATATTATAAAACTTCAATAACGTTTATAAGAATTATTATTCATTTTCTATGATTGGGCGACGGATTTTATTTGATTTAGACTAGATAAAAATTTCAATTCGAACTGGTTTGATTTTTTAATTGTAACATGTTAAAAATTCGTTTAGCTATATGATGTTTTATTTGTAACATGTTAACCGGTTAAATTTTAAATTTATTGCTAATTAAAAATGAGACGGGGTTTATAAGTGTATTAATTTACATGTTTAATTACGCACGGTTTATTTAATTTCAATGGTATATAAAACCTTTTTATTACATTAATGAATTGGGCATTCACAAAATAAGAGTAATAAACAAATCATCACTCTTATCTTTATTTTGAAGGCTACATCTGTTGAAATCAGAGAAAATAAGGCTTGCAAGCACTCAAAAGCTTTGTAATTTCTTCAAAGAAGAGAAACATATGTGGCTATAAATAGCCTTACAAAGAAACGAAAAGGAAAATAACTACCCATGACTTCATAGCACTACAATCATGGGGCTAGACTAAATCAAAGAAAAAACTACTCGTCCCTTAAGACTAGGACTTGACAGAAACTGCTAGACAAAAAAGACTAAGTTAAATCAACCCTTTTAACATCCTCCCTTAAACTGAATGCCATCAGCCTTCAGTTTATCTCTGGATATCCACAGACACCCATCAGACAACGCATCTTCACGAACAGCTCCAGTTTCAAAGGCTTTGTCAGGATATCTGCTATTTGCTCTTCAGTGGAACATTGCACCAGTTCAACAACTTCATCTTTGACAAGGTCTCGAAGAAAGTGAAAACGTACATCGATGTGTTTACTGCGACCATGCATGACCGGATTTTTGGACAATTTTATGGCAGAGATATTATCACAATAAACTATCGTTGGTTTGCTTGGGTTATGATGAAGCTGCTCCAGAATACGTCTTAGCCATACCGCCTGGCAAGCACCAGAAGCAGCAGCGATGAACTCAGCCTCTGTAGTCGAGAGAGTGACAACATGCTGTTTTTTCGAGGACCAATAGACTGCACCAGAGCTTAGGATAAAGACATTACCTGAAGTGCTCTTTCGATCGTTTTGATCACCAGCGTAGTCGCTATCTGTGTAGCCAACTAGATCAGTAGTTCCTCCCTTCTTATAAAATACTCCAAAGCTGGTTGTACCCTTCACATACCGGAGAACTCTTTTCACCGCTTGCAAGTGAATCTCAGTAGGTTTTTCCATGTACCTGTTGACTAGGCTAACCACAAACATTAAGTCCGGACGAGTAGCAGTCAAGTACATCAGGCTCCCCACCATCTGCTTGTAAAGTGTTTCGTTGATCCTTGTTCCACCTTGATCTTTTGTGAGCTTAAATCCAGGTACTATTGGATTATGCACCGAATTGCATTGATCCATTTTGAACCTTTCTAGTATCTCTTGAGCATATTTCTGTTGACAGATGAATATACCATCCTCCCTTTGCAACACCTCGATCCTGAGAAAATACTTCA
The DNA here is from genome assembly GCA_954870635.1 of Arctium minus. Classification (NCBI taxonomy): domain Eukaryota; kingdom Viridiplantae; phylum Streptophyta; class Magnoliopsida; order Asterales; family Asteraceae; genus Arctium; species Arctium minus. The sequence continues at coordinate 179,324,351 of OX941081.1, read as the reverse complement.
TTTTTCCCAGATCAGTCGTATCAAATTCACCCATCATGGATTTTTTAAAATGCTCAAACATGTTTTCATCATTGCCGGTGAATATAAGATCATCAACATAAAGACACACAATTAAAATTTTACCTCTATTTGCCATTTTGATGAACAAGTTGTGCTCATAGGGACACTTCTCAAAGCCTTCTTTCATGAAATATGTCTCTATTCGACTGTACCAGGCCCTAGGGGTTTGTTTAAGTCCATATAGGGCCTTTTTTAGTCTATATACCTTGGATTCCAGTCCCTTTTGTTCATATCCTGGTGGTTGGTCAACGTACACCTCTTTGTCAATCTCCCCGTGCAAAAACACAGACTTCACATCTAGTTGGTTGATCCCCCAACCTTTTTGAGCAGCAAGTGAAAGAACTACTCGAATGGTGTCTAGACGAGCTACTGGAGCAAACACCTCAGCATAATCAGTTCCATATTGTTGACTATACCCCTTTGCCACAAGCCTTGCTTTATATTTATCGAATTCTCCTTTTTCATTGAGTTTTGTTTTAAAGACCCATTTTACTCCAATTGTATTTGCTCCTGGTGGCAGCTCAGTAAGTTCCCATGTGTCATTCTTCACAATGGATTCAATTTCTGCATCCATGGCATGTCTCCATTTGCTACTCTTTACTGCTTCTGCGTATGTAAAAGGATCAGCATTAGAGAATAAGGCTAGATGGGCTATACCAATATCTTCAGAATCAGAAAGCTCCTGGCCGCTAACATAATCTTGCATCCATCCAGGCTGTCTTCGGACCCGCCCTCCAACAGAACGTCCATCACCAGAAGTTGTTTCACTTTCGGCTGAGTTGCTACTTCCAATATGAGGTTCAGGAGAAAGAATTGCATCAAGATCTTCTCCATGATTGACATTTGGATCTGCAACTTGTGGCACATTTTCGTTGGAATCTTCACCATGATTGTTATCTAGATCTGTAGGCTCAGCTCCGTCCCCTCCAGGTACGTGAACGTAGGCGATGCATCCGAAGACTCGAAAATGGCTCATTGAAGGTTTGAACCCGCTCCAGGCTTCTTTTGGTGTCTTGTTTTTCACAGCAAGAGTTGGGCTTCTGTTTAAGATATGCACGGTCCAATTCACAGCTTCGGGCCAAAACTTCTTTGGGATCTGATTTTCTGACAGCATGTTGCGCACCATATTCATGATAGTGCGATTTTTCCTCTTCGCAATGCCATTTTGTTGAGGCGTATATGCAGCTATTAACTGCCTCTGGATGCCATTCTCATCGCAGAAAAAAGAAAATTTCTGGGATAGAAACTCCCCTCCACGATCAGTTCGAAGACTTCTTACGAACGCTCTCGTCTCTTTCTCGACCCTAGCTTTGAAGCATTTGAAAGTGGCAAACGCTTCTGATTTCGCTGCTAGAAAAAAAACCCAAAATTTTCTACTAAAGTCATCAATGAAGGTAATGAGATACCTTTTTTTGCTGCTGGAAATTGGATTAATTGGCCCGCAAATGTCTGCATGCACCAGTTGAAGAATTCCAGACGCCCTTCGTATGCTTTATTTGGGAAAAGGATCGCGATGTTGTTTTCCTATTAAATATTCTTCACAAACCTTCAATGAAGCTTCCAATTTAGGCAACCCATCCACCATACTCTTTTGTTGTATTACTTTGAGACCATTCCAACTCAGGTGACCATATCGACGGTGCCAAAGATGTGTTTGATCTTTGGTCATAGAGGAGAAACAATTTTCGTCTTTTGGTGGTAGGCAACGACCAATCACAGTAAACATTCTGTTAGATGCCATCTCGGTTTCAACGATCAAACCCTTTTCGGGATGATAAACTTTGCACTTTCCATGTTGTAAGACCACTGAAAGACCTTTCTCTTGCAACTGACCAAGGCTTAGTAGATTGTTTTTCAGTTCTGGAACAAAGAAAACATCAGTAATTACTTGTCTGATTCCATGAATCTCCATTCGGATGTTGCCCTTCCCTTGTACAATAAGACTTGTATCGTTGCCTAGCTTCACCTTTTCTTGAAAGGAGTCATCGAACTCTGAAAATAGCTCTATTTTCCCACACATGTGGTTACTGCACCCAGAGTCGAGAAACCACAAATGATTTCCTCCACCCTCTTTCTCATCCACATAGGCCATGAGAAACATCTCTTCACTGGTCTCAGCAAAATAAGCCTTGTTTCGATTGGGGCATTCCCATTGAAAATGACCAAGTCCGTGACAATTATAGCATTCAAGGGTAGATTTATCATACACAAATCTACCCCTGCCCCTTCCTCTTCCTCTTCCTCGATAAGAGCCTCTTCCACCTTCGCCTCTACCACCTTCTCGTCCTCTTGACTGAGTTCCATGGGTAATCTGAAGAGCCTGTTCATCGAAAGTGTGACGATCGATTCGTTGTTCATGAACCAAAAGACTGCTTTGAAGTTGATCGACAGACAGAGTGTCCAAGTCGTTTGATTCCTCGATTGAACACACAACGTAATCATAGCTTGGAGTCATGGATCGCAAGATTTTCTCGATGATCATCACATCTTCCATTCTTTCACCGTGCATCCTCATCTTATTGACGATGATGAGAGTTCTGGCAAAGTAGTCATTTACCGATTCCCCAACCTTCATTTGCAACACTTCAAATTCTTTGCGAAGCGCCTGAAGTTGTGCTCGCTTGACCCGTGTTGTCCCCTGGTACTTCTGCTTCAACGAGTCCCAAATTATCCTTTGACGTGTCTTTCTTCAATATTGTCTCCAAAATGGACCGATCGATGGCTTGAAACAAATAGTTCTTGGTCTTCAAGTCCTTCAACTTCTGGTCTTCAATCACCTTCTTCTGGTCTGCAGTGAGATTCACCCCTTCTGCTACTGCTGGGATTCCAGTTTCTATCAAACTCCAGTACTCCTTTGAACGCAGAAAATTCTCCATGAGCATACTCCAATGATCATAATGCCCGTCAAATCTTGGAATAGCAGGTTGCACAAAGTTGCCATCAATTTTTCCCTCACTTGCCATGTGTTTGCTCTCACCCTTAAGTTAAAACTACAAACTTTGGTCAAGTTTTGCTCTGATACCAAATGTTGAAATCAGAGAAAACAAGGCTTGCAAGCACTCAAAAGCTTTGTAATTTCTTCAAAGAAGAGAAACATATGTGGCTATAAATAGCCTTACAAAGAAACGAAAAGGAAAATAACTACCCATTACTTCATAGCACTACAATCATGGGGCTAGACTAAATCAAAGAAAAAACTACTCGTCCCTTAAGACTAGGACTTGACAGAAACTGCTAGACAAAAAAGACTAAGTTAAACCAACCCTTTTAACAACATCGTACCCTCGTATATAGATAATCAACAATATTTAACTTGTAATTAGAACTAAGCACAAACCTATGGTTCATATGATATTATAAAATGACATGTTATTTACAATCTGTAGTAGATCATTCTTGAATTTTTCTTTTGGTATGAGCAATGGATCTTTTTACATTTTCATGCTCACCTCCTCACAATCTAACCTTCATGCGTTCACCAGCTCAACCCTCTCTCTCCTCCTTTGCGCTCATTGTCGCCCCCTTTCCCTCTACAACTTCTTGTCATGCCCCACTCCCAACCGACAACTACGTACCATCCCTCCTTCCCCCGACTGATATTCATTGTTTCTCTGGCTCCCTCCTCGCTCATCAATGATCCCCCTTCTCCTTTGTAGCCTGGTGTTGCAACCCCCCTCGGAAAAAGATGTAACATTTTAAACAAAAATTTAATACAAAAAATATTTATATAATAATGTTTCCTAAATCCTAATAAAAAAAAGAGTAAATTACGTTTTTAGTCCCTATGCTTTGTTGAAATTTTTAGTTTCGTCTTTATGGTTCTGAAATTACATTTTCATCCCTATGGTTTATAATCTTTACCTTTTTCATCCTTATGATTTAAATTTTATTGCTTTTTTCATCCATATGGTTTACAATTAATTTCCATTTTAGTCTTTCATGCTTAAAACTAGTGTTTTGGCCTCAGGAACGAAAATAGAATTGAATTGCAAACCATATGAATGAAAAACGAAATTTAAAACAAAATGAACGAAATCCGAAATTTTTAACAAACCATATGGACGAAAAACGTAATTTACTCTAAAAAAAGTTGTAAATCAAATACATTTATCAACATCATATCAAATATGCTTATTAGCAACTTAAGCTCTGAACTAAAAAAAATTATTTTGTTACAAATTAATTAGTGAAAAAAATATTTATTTTATATTTGTACGTTTCGGTTTTAGGCCAAAGTCACGGATCGGATTTAGCTCTGCTACAAACTGCATAATTGAATTAGATGGAATCTTTGAATCTAAAGAACCCAAAAATCAATTATTTATTATTATTATTATTATTATTATTATTATTATTATTATTTATGTTTAAGAATGTATTTGAAAAAAAGAGAAGATATCAATGATAATTTTAAGTATGAATTTTCTTATAGATACTTTTAATTTTAATTCATATACGTGGATTTGGACATGTCATTTATGGGTGTAGACGCGTATTTTATTTTTATGAAAAAGTTATGATCAATGTCTCAATTGATATATTTTTGTTTTAAATTGTGATGTTTTTATATTAGTTTGTTGGTATATCTATACTACTTTATAAAGCATTTGGGTTGCTTTTCTTAATTACAATTTTTTAAGCCAAATGTACTACTACTTATTGCATAATTACTTAATTTTCAATTTTACAAGTCTTTATGCGGCATGTACAACCCTTGTAATAATAAGCGTGATCTACAACTTTGCCAGGCACGCTCCGTTTCCCAAGGTGACCGTTCCCTCCCCAAGAAATGATTCACGCTCCCACCATCTCTCTATTTCTCTCTTCCCAATCCCTTCAACTCCGACGAAACATATGTTCATCCTTTCACACCGCCAAACCAGACTTCGTCTTCTACAATCAAACATGTGATAGGAACTCTAATCTCTCCTTCATCTTCTATTTTTCTTGGCGTCAATTGTAGGTAACAAACGAAACCCTAGAATCTAAATAAACTTGTTTTCTTACCATCTTACAAATATTCCTGGTTGTCAATTAGGGTTCTTCATTCTTCAATACTTCAATTTTTTCATTCAGCTCCATCATTCTCCTCATTCGATTATCCATTGCTCCTATCTCTGCCAAGGTTTTATCGATTTCATTATCTCCTAATTTTGATCATCTTCAATGCTTGGGACTGCCATTCTCATGAAATCATAGGTACATTATTTCACCTTTGTTTCCACCATCATGCTCTCTTATGAAATCAGGTTAGTCTTAGCTTCATCTTTAACATAAAATCCCATTTCCTTGGTTTGTTCAATGGATTTTTTTCAAAATATATTTTCCACACATGTTTTCACTGGAGACAACGAATTGAAGGGTGAAGCCATGGATATCCCTAACAGTTGTGGTCATTAACTTATGGATGCCAAATATCTATTTTCAAATTTTGTGTTAATTGTACATTCTTATACATTTTAATATGAATTATTTCTTTATTTACCATTTATTCTTCTACTATCAATATAGATATTGAACCTAAAAGTAATACGTTTGCCATTCAATCTTGATAAAGGACATCTAAACAGGGAAATAAGCGAGTTTTTTTATTGCTTTTTGGATCATGATGTTGATCAATTTTTACTTCATATGCTATTTGATGTGATGTATTTTGGACGTTTGGGGGTTCTGTTCTAAAGCTTGTATTTATTTATTTTTTAGCATTGCCTTGGATATGGATTGGTCATAGTGTGTGAAGGATCCTTCTCCCATGGGTTTGTTTAATGCACCCGTTTCCCCCTTTTATGTCCAAGTTTTTGTGTCTCCGTGCTCTTTCCTCTAGGTTATGTATAATTTTATTGTTTGTTTCTTCAATGTAAAAGACCATTGCAAGATTTAATATGGTAGATATAGAGGAATCAATGTGTACATATTACCCTCCTAGAGTCCTATGCCTCACTTAATGAGGGATTTATTTTGTTTGGTTTATATAAACTTGCTATCACTAACAGAAATAATTGAGCTTATTACATATAGACAATATGATGTATGACGATTCATCACTCTCCATTCATTGCTCAGGGTTCACCTCTTCTTCCATTCATCAATTTGGTTCACTTTTTTTTGCTTCCTCTCTTAGACCTCCTTTGATTGCACTTTCCTTTTATTCTTATCCGGGTTCTGGGTAATTAGCGCTCTGATTTGGATCATTTAATTCTTGACTGAAGGAGTATTTTCTTTTAATGTTTGCTCCATCTTTACTGATCATGGTTGTATTTTGTTCCATCTTGTTTGCTCCTTTAGTTTGAGCATCTAGGGAAAGTTCTTTTCCGGATACAATAAACTTCTTCAGGATAAATGATATTTTTTTCACAGTCTATGCAAAGTTGGATTTTGATTTTGCTGTATCCCTTGTCATTTCGTAGTTTCAGCATCTGGAATTTGTTATTATATTTAGATCGCACCTTAACATATAAATTGGGTATTCTTGATCACGTAGTGCCAAATAATATGATCTAATTAATGGTGCATGATTTCAAACTGTTTTTAAATAGTAATGTCTAACAGTGTAATTTGAATATATATACAACAAATCAAAAGTGTTAAGATTTCTACTACAAATCTTAGTCTTAACAAAAATTTCATAATTTTAGTTGGTTCATTGCTAATAATAATACTAATAATATATCATCTATCTAAGAACTAGATACATCTCATGAATTCTTTTAGGTCAAAGTTGTTTGATTTATGTTTCTTCGATGTTTTGGTTTTCTCATTTTTTTTGGTTTTATGCATTCCATGAGTTGTTGATATTACTTTGATAGATGATGCATGTGGTGTGTTGAGTAAACTATGTTTCATCTATGTTATGAAAATTGCTATGTTTGTTCCCATGCTTTTGAAATAATGGTTTTTGTTCTTATTGTTTAAACTAAATTAATGTTTTCGCCCTTTTGGTTGCTAATTGCAGATTCATGTCTTTGGGTGACCTCATTGGCTCTCAGTTTTGGATTCAAATAAGATTAATTGTTGCTGTTGTTATTCTTGTTGTGAGATCAAAATTTTGTTTTTTGTTGCATTGGCCGATGGTCAGATTGCAATAATTTTTAAAATGGTTTTGCTTTGCTTGTTGTGAGCAATTCTTCAAGTTGGAGTTGTATATCAAAGGATGGGTTTACTCTATTATCAGAAATGCGGTTTTGCTTGTAGAACCACTATATCTTTTGTCAATTCATTTATTTGTTTAAAGATTCAATACACTTCATTTTGGATGTCCTGTAGGATTATTTTATTTTAAATTTCGAATATGTTGTTTTAGTTGCCTCTTTATAGGCTAGAGGGATTTGCCTTCATTTTACTTACTCAGACTATGAATTTGAGTAGTATATAGAGACTATGTTGGATATTGTTTCTTGATTCATCATAAAATTTTACATCCCGCCGCATTGTGAGGGGGTTCATATTGTTTACTAAAAAGTAAATATCAATTTAATAGATGTTTTTGTTCGAATCATTTTTTGTCAAGTGTGTTTTTTAATAGATGAAGCTTACCCATTTTATCGTTTGTTATATTAGGTGAAGGAAGATTTAAGACAAGAGGGAACATGTAAAAGGCAGATAATAATAGAGGTAAAAGCAAAGCAATCAGTTGGTTAAATAGCTATTGCTTGAAGATTTATTATTTGGAGAGTGTTTTTGGTTAACTACTTTTTTTAGTAATAGATAGTAGATCAATCGGTGTAACAAATTTGGAAATATTAGCTTCAATTGATGCAGATTATCAAGGATAATGTGGATGTCATTGGTTTTTACAATATTCTTATGTGGAATAGCTATTGATTGAAGCCTTTGCTATCTACGTCTTCGCTCCTCTTTACTAAAACAAGGTGATAACTAATTTAAGTGTGCTACGGTAAAAAATTGTCATTAGAAAACATTTGAGGTACCTATTTGTTTTAAACTCCACTAATTTCTCTTGAAGTTAAAATCTAATTCTATGAAGTTGTAATACTTATCGTTACTTATCAAGCTTCCTTCTTTTTAATGTCTAACATTCCTTTTGTGTATTGCCAAATGTAGATATTTCAAAGGAACAAATGGAGTTTGTGGGAGAGATGGCTACAACCTTCAGCTTATTAATGATACACAAGCTTTTGTTTATGTTTGATGGGATGTACGTCCTCAAAATATATTTTAGGATCATTTGAAATGTAATAGGATGGTTCTCATTTTGAATTGGGTTTTGAAAGATGTAATAGGATGTCGAATTATGTCTCATTGGCAAGAAGGAATCAATGCTAATCTTTTTTTTTTTGAGGGATTTGGATTTCAAATCCATTTCAATCATGTGTTTGGTTTGCAAGGATGGAATTTGTTGTCAGGATTTGAAATTCTTTGACTCTTCTAAAATCCTTTACTTGATGGATTTGGCATTTCTTTGCAATGGGTCGGGATTTCAAATCCCTCCAAATCCAAATCCTTACTTGAAATCCAATCCATTTCATTCCAATCCCGCAAACCAAACGCGCCTGTTCAATACAGGCGTATTGTCAATTTGAATTTTATTCATTGCACCCCATAAATGCAATAGCAAAAGGTTTGTTTTTATACACAGTGGACAAACAATTAGTTTTTTACGGATGATTGCAAATGCTACTAACACAACATCTTGGATGGATTTATATTTGAATCTATCATAGGAACAAATGTAGTTGGCTTTATGACATCTCAATGAACCTTTTACATTCCGCCGCATTGCGCGGGTACACTATTAGTATATATATAAAGAGTTAGGTTCATACAATAATATTAGTAACCAAATAAGAGAATAAGAAAACGGTTAAACACATGTAATTTTACACTGAAACCACATGTGACTCACGCGACTTTAATCGAGCCCGAGGTTGCAGATCACTTTGCATACACACCCTTGCGTTGACTTGTGGTCGCATAGGGGTGTAAACGAGTCGAGCTTTTAACGAGCTACTCGAGCTTAATTATTCTCGAACACAAAATAGAAATCGTTTAACTTATCGAGCCGAACTTTATAACACCAATGTTCGACTCGGCTCGTTCGAAAACTCGATTCAATTTTTCGAGTCAAGCCGAGCCGAGCCATTCGAGCATACCCATTCTCGAGCCAAACATGCTCATGTATTTATTAATTATACAATAAAATTATAAAAATTATCGAACTCAATCTAATAAACGAGTTAATCGATCGCGAGTTCGAACCCATAAACGAGCATCAAGCTCGAGCTCGAGCCCTACATTGAAAAGTTAATCGAGCTCGAGTCGAGCTTGAGCCCAGTATTGATTTTTTGAGTCCGGCTCGATTAACATACTACTCGACTCGACTCGTTTACACCCTAGTCGCAGACCACTTCTTCCAAACACCCTGCGATATCATATGAGAAAACATGATCAAACCATTTTTCAGCCCCAAGGCCCATTACGGACCTAGAAAAGCTCGGACTTTTTTATTGCGCAATGAAAACCGGTTTAGGTCCGAACCCAAGCTTGACAAAACCCGAGCTTTATTCATCTCTAGATAAGACATCATATAATTAAGTTCTTTTACATGTCTTAAATAACATAGAAAATATAAAGCTTGTAATTTTATTTTCGAATTTCGTAGATATCATTAATTCTTAAAGGATGGTTTTAGATTTTATGCTTTAATAATAAAACCCAAATAAAATATGTGAAATTCCATTGTGGTAAAGGAAAGATAAACAAACTACAAAGAGAGATTGATGGGTTTTGTTTGAGTGTATATGTCGTATATAAACAACCAACCCCCCAAATTTGCCTTTTACCCTTTTTTATATATATTCTATATTTGCATAAACCTATAAACATTAAAAAGAAAAAGCAATAGATAGATATGCTATCCTCCATCATCACTCCCATTTTTCTGCTCTCTTTCTCCACAAACAAACCCGCAAAATATGTTGTCTTTTTCTAGTGGGTTATTCAAAATATTCATAGAAAATGCAAAATCTTTGCTTTCATCATAAATAACTGAAGTCCAAAAGCCAGCAGCTTGTTTTGGGGTCTAAAAATTCCTAAATCCTAATCACCAGGTAAGCTCAATTCATCTTGTTTCACTGCAAAATTGCAAGAAATCTTATTGGGTATGGATTTACAGCATTGTTCTTGTGTTCTATTTATGATGATGTTATTTATGTGTTCTTTTCTCTAGTGGGTTATTAACAGAACTGTAATTGGTTCAGGTTTAAGGTTTTTTTGGTCTCTTATAATGTTAGATATTTTGATGTGTAATATTGTTGGGTTATTAGATCTCTGATTGGTTTAGGTTTAAAGTTTTGTTCTTTTTTCTTTGAAACATTTGTGAAAACCATGATTATTCATCGATTGATGGTGGTGGTTCATCTGGCAACATCTAACGGTAGGATTTGAACTTAAAAACCTCTTGCACCACGTTTTAATCATTTGGCAAGTTAAAGTAATGTTGTTTTGAGTGTTTTTGTTCTTTTTCTTCAAGAACCAATTAGAGTTAGGGTTTGTTTTTGGGGAAGATTTCATACTTTTGTGTTTTTAAGGAATTGTATGTCATTTTCTGACAAAATGTGGGTATCTGCTTTCTTTTCCATTTAGGGCATAATGAGAGTGTAATTCTCAAGTTTTTTAAAACTTTTGATGTTTTTAGGAATTTTCTTGAATTGTTTATCTGGGTTTGTTGCATAACTATTCAAAAAGAATTATTCTTGGCTGCTCTTTATTTATTTATTTTAAATAATCCTGTAAAGTGTAAACAACATGAACTGATTCTCATTGCCCCCCTGCTTTAACCAAGAATTCTTGATTCCATGAATCTCCGATGCTTCGCGATTATTTATCCTGATGTTTGCCATTATTTCAGGTATTTCGGAAAGGAACTCCTTCGATGGAGACATTATCTTCGTCTGCTTCAATGTCTTTTCCAAGAGAACCAGCAAATTACGATGAGATTGCTATGCATCAAAGCTTGTTATTTTCAGACAGCCTTAAGGCATTTTTCCGCCTTTTCTTCTTGTTCAACAACTATCGTTAGATTAATCTGTATTTGCTGCATTTCTTTTTCAGGATTTAAAGAATCTGAGAAAGCAATTGTACTCTGCTGCTGAATTCTTTGAACTATCGTACACCAACGATGATCAAAAGGAAATGTGAGTACTTTTTTTTTTAATAAACTCCGAATCTTTGAGCTAATTTCGTAAAGAAATTCATATCATATCGAATAGAATAAATAATGGGTTTGACCTCAAAGTTCAACATACATCTTTTTTCTTGGATATGATTTGTAATTAGTCTATAAGGATGTAAACATTGTAGTTCAATCTTGAAGTTGTGTTTTAAACGATTTCTTATGAATTGGTTGATAGAGTGGTTGACACGTTGAAAGATTATGCCATCAAGGCTCTGGTGAACACGGTGGACCATTTGGGCGCTGTTTCGTATAAAGTTAATAACTTATTAGATGAAAAAGTTGAAGAAGTTTCTGGAACAGAGCTTCGTGTATCATGCATTGAACAGGTACTCTTCGATTTCCTCGTTTTCTAGGATCGATATCACACCATCCTGTCATCATAGATCGTATTTACCTTTCTGGAAAGCTTAATAATCGTTCAATGATTGAATATTTGTTTGATGGTGCAGCGACTAAGAACATGCCAGGAGTATTTTGATCACGAAGGCATCTCCCAGCAGTCGTTGCGTATAAATATTCCCCACTACTTTAAGAGATACGTCTTGTCCGGTACTCATTTTTCGTATGAAATATTCCAATGTTTTGACTATTTGTTAAATATCTAAGATACCCTTCAAGAAAAAACATAATAAGAGAATCATGTCGACCCGGATAAGTACTAATTTTGAGTCGAAAACTTTCCAAAGATAGAAATATTCCCATTTTCATGTGAATATTTCACTTCCGTTCATCGTAGTCATAATGGTTGATATGTTTTGATTAATCTTCAGTTGGGGAGATGAAGCAAGATAGCACCGAAACTAAATTAAAACACCAAGGATGCCACTTGTTAGATGAAGATGATCGGCATGAACATAAGAACGGTAAGAAATACACAATTGTTGTTTTGATGACACCCTCGATTATGAATCAAGATGACGATCGCTTACGTTTTTCTTTGATTTTTTGGGCATACACAGAAGTTGTTGAAGCTACGGTTAGAGAAAAGCCCAAAACTTTAGTCCGGTAAAGTTTCAATCATAACATTAAGTGCATTCAACGGCCATCTTAGCGTAACAATTCTTGTGAAATGCAGAAAAGGTCGATCTCCGTCTCCTTCTCCACGGGATTCCAAGCAACCCGAATTGTTTTCCTTCGCTGGCACAGTGACGAGAAAAGATATTGGTTCGTACATATTAATTTTGTGTTTTCGTGGTGTATGTATTGTATTTCTTTGTTTATTTTGATCTGCATGCTTGTTCTTGCATGCCCTTGAACCGATTTTATTTGAAAATTGGTGATTCAGAGAGGAGATCAGTTTCACCACGTCGATTTCCACTATTGCGTACCGGATCTTTTTCTAGTAGGTCGACCCCAACGAACTCGAGACCGAATTCAAGATCTTCCACGCCCAATCCCAGTCGGCCAACAACTCCTACCTCAATCGCACAACAACGGGTAAATTACGATAAAATCGTTTCTTTTGGTTCATATTTTCAAAATACATCATCCTCTTGCATCCATTGCCAAAATGTACAAAATGTAATAATTACAAAATTGTGAATTACGTGCCTTTTTCTTTTTCATTGTAGACATTTATTTTGGGACGGAGGGAGTATCTATTTGTCTATTATCATCGTTAGAAATAAATTTATGGTAGTGATTTCATTGATGGGTGTTTTAGATATTTAATTAGTAGTACCAAGAAATTTGGATCTGTAACTTACAATCCATTTTGTTTTTCGGGTTTTTGGTAATTGGTTGGTGTAATGATTGATGTGCAGCCTATGGAGGGTCGAAAATCAGTTTCAAGTCATAGGAATGGTGATGGAGACATGTATAAAGACGGGGACCAGATCCCGAGCAAAAGCAAACGTCTCCTCAAGGCACTGCTCAGTCGACGCAAGTCGAGGAAAGACGACATGCTTTACAGTTACTTGGATGAATACTGAGGTGAAAAATAGAGGCAAAATTATATATAGATGTAGTGTTAGATTCAATGTATTATTTCCTTGCATTATGTCATGAAATTTGCAACATTTGTTATATTTCTAATGTTATCTTTTGCCACCTTTTTATGGCAATTTGGTGAAGGAAACCTGTTTCCTCCTCCTAGTTTCCGGCTGCGAAGAAGGTCTTTTATGACGTCGATTTTGGTTGGTCATAAACTAAAACTTTTTCGACATATCATCTTAGGTTGTTATAAAACAAGTTTATTTTAAATCAATTCTAAATGAAATACCTTTTTTTATAAATTTATTTCACATTTTAAACAGTAACGCCAACATGTTAAAAAAAATTAAAATTAAAAATTTTTAATACATAAGAGACATATATATATATATATATATATATATATATAGATGGCATATGTGATATATGGGACGGGGAATATTCCATTTCCGAGTGGTATAATTTGTAATTTAATAATTTACTTTACACACACACTCAACTCAACTCAAACAACCTTCTTCCTCGATCAGCATGGAGAATTCTGAATTCATCAGGTAAACTCTCTCTATTTCTCTCTCAATCTGCAGTTGATTATGTCGTGTTTTGTGATGACGTAAAACTATTGGCTATGTTTTTTATGCTTGTGAAAGGAGAGGTTTTTGTTGTTGTACTGCCGATTCAAGTGATTTTGCAAGCGCACTCACCGATTTAGATTTAGGTTTTTGTGATTTGATGATAGAATTCAAATCTTTAAATTCTATTCTAAACCGTCGGTATATGGCTTGAACACTTGAAGCCAGGTGGTACATGGATCCATACACGAAGCCACAAATCAATTGTTGTCAACCTGTCGTTTACAAGTATGTATCAAATCAACACTTGTATTTCATATATTTTGAGGTCAAAACACATTCGCAGCTAAAGAACCACAGCTAGGAGTAAAATCTTCAAATTCCATTTCAAACCGATCGTGGAACTTGAATAGTCCATACATATGCGGTACACAAAGCTGAAAATGAACTTTAGGTGTGCACAGATTTTCTCAACATGTCATTATACAACAACTTCGTATCACATTTATATGTTGTATTTGATATATATTTTGAGATAACATATTCACTGCAAAAGCACCACACTTAGGTGTAAATCATACTTAAAACAGCACCCCGTTCTGACTTTATGGATTCTACAAGAATTTGTAGAATTCCAGAGCCTCAAAATGTTAAAACATTTTGTTCCAGTATTACTATAACAAAACACAGAGTGATCTACCACATGAAGTGTAATCAGGAAAAAAGAAAAAAAACGAAGGGAGCCTCAGGCTTTGCCTTCTGCTCCACAGGATTCCCTCTGGCTAGATTACGCCTTCTCCTTGCACTTTGGTTGTATATAAAATGTTATAATGATTGGTACGCTTTTGGGTTGATTTCAAATGCCACTTGAATTCCCACCATCGACCTTCTGTATCTGTTTCTATGTGTTACCATGTTATGTCGTTCATGCTTTCTACATTTTGGGATTCTTACATCAACTGTCATCTCGGATATGTTCAAAAATTTACCTGCAGGGTAATTTGGTTTTGGATGGTTAGATTAGGCTTCCATCCAAGATTATTGGGTTGAATGTACTTTGTTTAAGAATGGATCCCCTACCATTAGACAGGTTGGCATTTCTCAATATAATATCATCATCATGTGAGGGCAAAGCCTACCCTGACTGGCCTTAGACGTCTTGTGGAACTCTTCGTATGTACTCAAATACTAATACAAGGATGCTAAATATGTATAGCATGATGCGGCTCAGCGTTCCAGCAACGCCAGTCATGATAGATCCGTTGCTGCCACCTCCTTCCACCTTATATGCGTTAGAGGACATCCACCTCATTGACCAGAAGCCTGAAAATAAAAAAAGCATAGTGGTTTATTATGGTCATCTTTTGGTACTCAAGTTATGTATATATCACTTCTTGTGTTCCATTACTTCCACCAGCCATATGAAGATTTTTAGCCTAATTGAAAACTGGGTTCTTATGTAGTTATGTTGACTCGACCAATCTTACCAGTGCTCTTCCCTGACAAATTCGTCCAGTCATGTGGGCTTGTCTTGCTTTCTGACACCATTATCAATTCAAGTAGAGCTTCATTGACCTGAATTTGCAATGATGCACAGGTATTAGTGAAACAACATCAGCTTGATTTCATATTTGGCCAGGTAAATTTGCCTAAACATACACCTATAATGCACATTCTCTTCTCGATTGCTCGAGGAGTGAGTGGCAAATGTTATAGTGAGATCCATACACCCAATGCATAAAACGAAACTTGCAGCTAGTCAGATAGCAAACTGAACATTCTATATACCTCTTTGGTCCTCTCGTGACTCACAAGATGACCTCCATGAAGTTCTACCATTCTTGCAAGTGGATATAATTTCTCTGCAAGCCTCCTTGCATGAGATACTTGAGCGATAACATCAAATCTAGACATTAAAGCACCGTCAGTTTCTAAATTGACACATAATTGTGAAACAGAAGCATGAAACTATCATCAGTAAGCGATAACTAAGCCGTACCTCCCATGAATGATTGATATCAAAAAACCTTCTTTGCGAATCATTTCTAGTTCCGTTCGAGAAATTTTATGTGTCCAACAGGCATTAATCTGTCCATCAAACCCATGATTTGATTGCATCCCACTTGCTGAAATCGCTTTAACATATTCCTGAAGAATGTTTCATCAAGAACATTTGATCATAATCAAGAAGCAACGGTTTGTAATGCAATTTTTTGGAACCTCAAGATTCTTTTTTTTTTTTACATTTGTTAAAACATCATAAAATAGTTTAACTGTCAAAAGTTGGTACATCATTGTTCCAAATAACATAATCTGCAAGCACATCCGCATTAATTCTTACTTGGTATAGTACTGCTCTTCTTGTTTCAGGTCCAACATATTCTTCAAGATATTCCTGCACAGTAGTAAATAAGATTTGTTAGCATCATAACAAGTGAGTAGCAGGAAGAAAAACATCTCTGCTTTTCAAATCATAGAAGTGAGTACATGGCTTGATGTTAGTGTTATAGACAAAGAGCCAGTAAGATATGAAGCACTTCAATACTAGAGAATTTAGGGCCAAAAGACTAATGCCAAATCTTCCCTCTGCCACCTCATAAATCATACCTTGAAAGTGTTTATTCCAACCAAAAAAATACAAGCATTTGACTATTGGGTCAAATGTCTAAAACATCTTTCATTTACACAAAATAAAGTGAACATGTAAACCAAAATCAAAGCTAGAAATATCAAAAAAAAAAAAAAAAAAACATTGCCTTTTTTGGGACAAACTAAAATAGAAAGTGTTGGAGGATGATGCAGGTCCTATTTATCTTTGGTCATTCAACACCCATTTTCTGGGTCCCAATTATATGATTGATATGATAATAGGTCCCCATGAGACGTTATTAACATAAATATACAAAGAAAATGAGGAACAGAGAGCATATTTACGCAAAACAGTTGCTTGTATCCTCTTATATATATATATATATATATATATATATATATATATATATATATATTACCAAGGTCATATACAACATAAAGAGCATTGTCAACCTGTGTGTAGTGAGTGTCTAGGTCAACGGCTGCTCTTTGCTCTGGAGTTTTCGCCCTCAAGAAACGAATTGCAATGGAAAAAGTTCGACGATCAAGCTGCAAAAAGGAAAAAGAAATTGAGACATGAAGTAGGAAGCACCAGGTCTGCAAGCTGAAGGGAATTTCTTTCATAACAAGGCCTGCTGCTACTTTGTAAAGCATTAGAATTCCCTTAAATCCATAATTGTCGTCAAATATCAGTTTTTATATCCTATCCACCATGTATGTGCACTTGATATGACTTTCTGTGATGTAATACCTTCAGAATCTAGTTTCTACTTTCTAGGAAATTGATCGTATTTATCTGGAATCATGATGCAGAGAGCGATAAGCAGCAGATAAAGACAAGTTACATCAGGTTTTGATCTTGTGGCTTCAGTTACTATTCTTTTGTTACCTTTTCTTGTTCATGACATTTGCATATAACTTTGTCTAAAATACACCAACTTCAGATACTCAGATCAGACAAATACCAAATACAAATTATGCTTTAGAGTTGCTCAGTCGGTAACTAATGACTTGAAAAGTATGTTCCTTACATCATATCATGGTTAAAATACATAGGTTACGATCGTTTAACAGGAGTTAAATTGACAAGATATGCTATCACTTATTCCAGACGTACCAGGAAGATTACTTAAAAGACAATTATGTTATTTCATTAGGCGATATTACTCTTCCCTTAATAATTAACCAGGGAAAGGCAACTCTGATATTACCTTAGGCCACTACATTATTTCCTTAATTGAATAAGCTCTATAAGTTAGGTTTAGGAGGATTGAGGAAGTAGGAGGTATGATTAATCTGATAGAAGTTTACTGAATATTAGATTATGCGTGTGGGAGAGAAGCTTACCTCAAAAGTAAGTTATTTTGTTATTCGATGGCCAAAATGCATCTAAATGCAACAAAATTTGGTTTAGTTCATGTTTAGTGTAATGAAGAATATTTTTTTCTCAATCAATGTAACAAAGTTTTAATATTTCCTATTTTTATTGATGTTTATCTTGTAGCATTTGATGACATATGAAATGTTTACGAAAGGGTTACGATGAAGTGGACCATATATGTGACATTCACGCCATGAAATGTTAGATTAAATAGGAAAATTTTGAAACTTTGATATATTGATTGAGAAATTTTGAAGCTTTGTTACATTGAATAGGAAATTTTGAAACTTTGATATATTGATTGAGAAATTTTGAAGCTTTTTTACATTGAATAGGAAATTTTGAAACTTTATTACATTAATTGAAGAAAAAAATCTTTCTTACACTAAATAGGAACCAAGGCAAACTTGGTTGCATTTTGATGCATTTTGACCTTATCCAATCATTGTTTACGTTCAATAAAGCATTTGGGTTCTAACATAAGCTCATAAAACTGGCATCCAAGTAGTGCCAACCAAAGATAAGTTGTACCTTGGGAAGACATTCATAGCCTCCACCAGTTACATTAAGTAGAGCCAAAGATAGAAGTCTATCTGGGAAAAGGGCAGCCAGTTTGGAAGCTATCATACCACCTGCGTAATATAAATAAACGACATTAGCAAAAAATCTTATGTTCAGCCAAAAAGAAATCATGTTTCCCTCCATGTAATCCTAGAACATATATGTTCAAATAGGGAATGCATTTAATCACATTTCTGTCAATGAATTGAATAGCATATATGACAATAAAACAACCTTGTGAAAAATATAATAGACACAAATACATGCAGTTTTTGCAACTTTTAGAACAATTTCTAATCAAACACCTTATAAGTTCACGAAGCAAATTATATCCAAGAAAAACATAGCTAATGACAACATAAACAGAAAGCTATAACTTGTGACTAACCCATTGAGTGGCCAATTACATGAGCTTTCTTCCAACCCAAATGATCCATAAGAGCAATCGCATCTTTAGCCATGATCCTCGTTCTGCAGCCATCATACAAGTTACATTACTTCGTTACTCAAAACACACACACACACACATGTATATAGATACATATATGCATTAAATGATAAATGATACTCCCTCCAGCCTAAATTGCAGAGCAAAATGCCCGTTTGATTTGAGAGAGGTAGAATACCAAAACCACATTTTTATTATTCTTAGAATACAAAATAAAGCCCAACGGCTCCCAATAGTCCCACAAGACTTGATAGTAATTAAAGACCTGTGCTTCCTCATACCCCATAAAAGCTAAAAGGTTGAAATAAAACCAAATGGCAAGTAAAGAAAACACTTTTATGCTGCCCACCACATACCTCACCGACCAAACAATAACTCCCTTGAGCTGCAAATAATTCTTTATCTCAAACATAGCTTTTAGAATGCCAAAAGTAAGATCAATCCTATAAGCTAAGCTAACACTGCTAGAGATAGATATATTGATCTTGCTGCCAAATCTAGTGTAGCAAATTAGAGTTTTTATAAGGAGGGTGTGAATTTGATCTAGGTTTTTGTTTTTCCACAAGAAGTCTGAAACTCACCATACAGTAGCAAAATAAACCCAAAAAAAAACCTCATAATCATTGAATAAGCAAAATAAACCCAAAAAAGATGATACAAAAGATAACAACTTGATTGAAATAACGAGATCCTTACGTATATTCTGATCTTTTTGTTGGTATGGAGCTACGACCTACTCCTCGATTGTCAAAAGCACACACCTCTATACCCTTGTCATTGTACCCACCATCGGAGGAACTCCGATTATCATCATCGTTTGGTTTTACCGTCCCAACGAGCCCCTCGATTTGTGGGTTCCATGAATCATGGGTCGCAGCCAATCCTGACAACTCATTCATATCCGTAATTCAATTTATATATATATATATATATAGAGAGAGAGAGAGAGAGTAATCGGAAAAACCTATGATCATGAGAATTTTGACGGGGCCGGCGCCGTAGGTTCTGTAGAAAATCTTTATACCATTGTTGATAACTGCATCGTCTCCGGTCTGGTAACTTCCGACGTCGCAGAGCGGCATCGTTTGTTGTCAGTTATGATGACTTTGGGTAGAGAGAGAGAGAGAGAGATTATTAGTATTTTAAAGGAAAATAGCAGAAGAAATATACATATCTCGAATGGTATTCGAGAAAACAAAAAGTAGAATTGGTCGGCTATTATATAGTCGAAACCATATAAAAAATAAATAAATGTGTTATGATATAAAAAACTACAACTTATAGATCTAATAAAAAAAATATTATCTATATGGAAATAGAATGCGTAATAAGAAAAAATGCACTTGTTTTAAAAGAGTTGTGTTTTTCAAGTTTGAGTAGAAAATCGGGTATCCTTTCATGTTCAAGTTTTATGATATTTAATAATTATGATGATTGCCTCATCGTGTAAGCCTCTCATTACAATTGATTGGTGAATCATTCATGAAGGTAAGCATGATGTGAGTGACTCATTCTTATTTTTGTCTGTGTGAATCTTCATTATTTACTAGAACCTTTCAATAAGATTCCATTTAAATCAGACATGTTGGGAGGTTAAAAATCAAATGAGCCTTCAATACTTCGATACCGATTTCAATTAGGAAAAAGAAGTGAATGAGTTGTTCGCATTCCGTTTGCGTGTTTTTATTTCCTTGTAATCTCACTTCTTTCCATAGATTCTCAAAAGTATATACAAGCTGCAAAACATCAATAGGTTTTACCTCTTTACCCTCTAACTATGCAAGTCAGGTGACAACTTTAGATGTTTCAGAACTTATAGAACCCCACAAATTCATTAATATTGGACTTGCTGCTTAAATTTATTTCTGAGTAAAGACAATCTCCTTTGAAAAGGGAACTTCTGATCCTTAATCCCCAGTTTGTCCATGTAAAATACAATCTTCTTCAAGGTTTCAATCACTTGTTCACTTTCATGCCCAAATGCTCTCTCTTGTATGCTCAGATTCCTCTTCAGCAGCTCCAACATCTCTTCATCATCTCTTCCAACTCTTTTCTGAATGCATATTAAACACTCCAATGCTTCCCCTGATGAAATACAATAAGTCTACCACTCATGGAACAATCAATTATGGGACCAAACGGTCATTGGCCCAATGGTACGGTACCTAGGTTAAAAGGTGTATCTCAACCTCCTTGGAGATTGAGGCTTCAAGTCGCACCGTAGGTGACAAGTGTGTGCGAGTTTTGCCATATATAATTCAAAAGGAAGAAATACCTTTCTGGAACATACTGGATTCTAAGATCCAAATTCTACCTTTTTCTTTGGAATAGAAAGTTGTACACCAACAATCGATATTAACAGCAAGTCTAGGCCACAGTTTGGAGCACTATGGGTTATGATTATCTTCTTAAGGCAGATTTTGTTTAAATTCACAGATTCTTTTGACGTATCCGTAGTCTATTTGACAATAGACAGCCAGACAGGTGGTGACCTATGGTTCCTTTTCGATGCGTTTGGTAAGTGGGATTGGACATAACAAAACTTCTAGTCCAACATTTGGTGCGACGGGACTAAGTGGGACAAAAATGCACCAAAATAGGCGGAATAAAAATCAAGGAGATGAGACAAAGAATGGTAAAATACTAAACTACTTATGTCAAATTAAAATTCTACTGCACAATTCTTTCACCCGTCTACCTCAACTCTTGCCTGTCCAGTCCGGTCCAAGTCCCATATACGTACCAAGCAAACCCTTTCCTGCTATTTTCATACCCATTACTCATGCACGGTGGTGCACTATAAGTTTTAAATAGTTTGTCTTTCAATACCCTGAAGGTTAGTTAAGGTGGTTTTTGCTAATTATTTCTGTTTTAGCTTTAGGGTAGCTTTTCAGTTTATATTTAGTCTAATTCTAGTCCATTTCTGCTAGGGAAAGAAAAAAAAACAAGTAGAAGGCTGGACCGGCTTACCAACTGGTAGAGAGGCATCTCCAAATGCTTTCTCACGAATCCGCAACACCTCAAGCGCCAGCTGCTCAGCTTCTTCATCCTGCTTTAAGTTGTAGAGAGTTACAGCAAGCTGTAACATTGTAAAGGTGATTGAGGGATCATCAGGGCCCACAGTCTTTTTCAAGATCCGTAAACCTGATCTCAGGAGGCGCTCAGCTTCCACATAATTCTTGGATCGGGAATATGAGGTTGCCAGATTTGTAAGGTGGGTGACAAAACTAGGATCTTCTTCTCCTTTGTATTTCTTGGTGATGGACAAGCATTCCTCCAGAAGCTGCCGGCCTTCCTTTTCTCTGAAAATAACAAGATGATACTAGTAACGAAGACAAGGGAAAAATAGTGTAACAAACGTTCACTTATTTCTATCTTGTACCTATTTTACTTGATAAACAGGGTTTTAGCCACACATGACATCGGTTGATTTTGATGTAACATTTTCCCACATAATCAAGAATTACAATATACTTGACAAATTGACATCTACCTCATCAATAGTTACAAAATCTTCCCAGGTTAAAACGGGGTATGAAATAGAAAGAAATTAACGTTATTTACACTAAATAGGAACTAGGTAAACTTCGTTATATTTGGATGCAATTTGGCCACTATTTTATGTGTAGATTGACTTCCTGTGAAACAACTCAAAGAAATAAAGCATACCTTCCTACTACATGAAGCAACTCTGCCAAGTCAATCCTTGTCTTCTCCAATATGGTGTCATCTAAATCCATACTTTCTGAATGCTCTAGCACCTGAAGAGCATTCCTGTACAGGTCGATGGCTGCTTCTGCATCTCCTGTTATTAAAAGCACCATCAAATTTCCTAATAATACATTTGTTTTCCTGTTGAATCAATAAAACTGAGAACCAACTTTCTGCATGTCCTACAGAGCAAAAATGGTACATTCTAGCTCGTCAAGCACAGCCCGTTCAACAAGAGGATTCTGGATTATCTTCTCAACTGCATCTAGACGTTTATAGCCGACAATGCTCAGCAGGCAGAAGAGATTCGCGAAATGGGCAATTCATATACCGATTACCGACCACAAGAAGGTGACGTGTATATATGCGAAAAAAACAAAAACAAGAACTTGCCTTTTGCACATTTTGCATTGGCTAGAGAGCACATGGCCATTCCAACTCTTTCGTCATCTTTTCCATATAACTTGGTATATATGCCTACGATTCTAAGCTTAACCAAGAGAAGAAATGATTGAACTCAAAGATCAGATCAGTTGTATTCATATTTACAGATAAAAGGAAAGATATCATATGCATGAGTTTTGTACAACAAAAACAACCTCAAGAAAGCGGTTCCGGCATCTTCAGCCTTTCCTTCTTCTATTAAAAGATTGCCAAGAGCGTTCAAAGGTACCACTAGTTCCTTGCTTTTGGCTCCCATATTAGACTCCAATATAGAAATAGCACGATGGTACATGTCGATGGCCTTTGTCGCTCTACCAGCAGAACCGAGAGCCTTGCCCATCCCCAATAATGGCATAACAAGAGAAGTACTATTAACTCCTAAAAGAAGTTAACATGAAACCCCCGTCACCAGGAAAACAATCAGCACCAAATACAATGAAAAGTGACTAGAAAGCACTAGTAAAAGCTACAGAACGGCATCAAAAAGCAATAAGCCACAACCATCAAGCAAATACATTCAACATGACAACCAAATAATGAAGAAGAACCGAAGGGTCATTGGCCTAGAGGTGCCCGGGTTACGGGTAGAGCGCAACCTCCCTAGAGGTCAAGGATTCAAGCCTCACCAAAGGTGGGATGTAGGCTGTCCTGTCCTGTCCTCTGCCCCAAAGAGTAGAGCGGTTGATTCCGTAAAGAAAGTGCTCTTATAAGTCATCATGAATAAGTTCCAGACACATAAGAACCAATTAGATGGAACCTTACATGTGGCTTACAGACAAATATTAGCATGTTACTTCACAGTTATACCAAGCAGGTAACTTGATCATATGTTAAAGAAGATCCAGGCTTGAGATAAACTCATAAAAGAACTATCCATCAGGTTAAACATATATTTCAAGGAACTATGTTTAATCTACAAAAAGAAAATCAAATCTATATGCGCCTACAATGAAATAACTCTAACATCAGCAGAACTGACAATCAGTACATGTACATCAAAATATTAGATGAAACCAAAGGGTATTAGCCCCAGTGGTACTCAGGTTACCATTAGATCCCAATCTCCCTAGAGGTCAAGGGTTTTTGCCTCACCAAGGGTGATGAGTGTGAGCAAGTTTTGTCGTGTATAAAATAGACTTTCAATATATATATATATATATATATATATATATATATATATATCAGATGAACATGAAAAGAACAAATTTCAGACTTACCATGATTTCTCTCTGTAATTTCAAGGACTCTCTTGTATAAAAGCATGGAATTCTCAAACCTCCCTAAAGCCGAGTGCATACTCCCCATGTGTGTCAGTATTGAATCAAGAAGAGGCTCATCCTCCCTCAAATCATGTACAATCTCGTCCAACTGGAGCACAACAGAATTATACAGTTTACGTAAATATATATGTATATATATAGTTGATTAGATAAAAACAATGGATGGTTATGATCAAAGGATGAAAAAGTATTCTTAGGATTATACATACACCAAATTCCACTAGATATTACTCAAATCAACAAGAGATATCCATCAATCAGGCGAAGATATGTGACCAATAAGCATAATATAGATTTTGGTGTGCAAGGAAGGAAGTACAGTACCATATTCAAGACAGACTCAACCATCTTGAAGTCTCCAATAGCCATGTAACCCAAGGCTATGACGTCCAGAATAGCAGCTTCTTCTACGGTTTTACCTCCTGCAATCATTTCTTCTCTCACAGCTTCATAATTTGCTTCAAGTAGATCTACAGCGTCATCTTTATTCCCCATTCTTATCATGCTTTTGATCTCAGAAAACAGTTCTTCTAACTGCGTTTCAAGGTCTCCCAAGTGTTCTCTTCAGCCATCAAAGAACATGTTAGAGCTGTGCTAGCATGCATGAATAGTAGACTAAAATCGAACTCTAGTTGTGCAAAAGTACAAATGTTTTTACTTTTAAGCCTTTCCACACCTCAATAACATGAATCATCAAACCCATGTAAGCAAATTCTATATAGATGAGCAGAAGCATAAATACCTATCTTAATACAGTTACAAGAAGATCAAAATCAAGGTCTCACACTCTCACTACAACAAAATCCGCTTTATAGGACACCAAAATACCAAATATGTCTAAATGTCCTAATAGATTGTTTTACAGGACTTCAATTTATAGAACCAAACAATTGTACGTCTAGGTAAAGGTGTTACAATAAGTTGATAGGACGTTTTTGGACATCCTAACAAGTTTCTTAGGACGCTTTTGAAATAAGGCGGCCTATTAATCTTTTTATATGACATTATTTAAAATTGTGTCATATAAAAAACAATTGTCATAGGACACTTCTCAAAAGTGTCCTAGAAAGAAACTAAAAGAACACTTTATTGTAGTGTCTAGTCCAAAAGCAAGGGTGTATAAAGGTTTCTATACCCTGCACAGCAGGTATAAGTTTACCAACCATGACAAAGAAAAACTCGCCAATACATGATGCCACGATAAGTGTAAACAGCTAAACATTTGAAAACAAGTCATTGGGTCATCCAACTAGTACTTCATACAAACATATATGAGTTTTCACCTTTGAGATTTATCTGAACCACTAACAACGGAAGAAGCTTGATTTCCACGGGTCGTGCCACCCACATGTAATGATTCGGTAGTAGCATAACATCTAAACATCAAGCATCGCAAAGATAAAGATATCCCACTCGGCACCACATACAACCTCGTCTTACATTTTCCTTTTGGGGGATGAAGAGAAAAACCAATAATGCCTTTTTGTAACAAGTCTGAATGAATGCTTGGGCACAAACCACTCATCCTGAGAGTTTCCACTATGGGTAAGAACATCATTGAAAACCAAAGTGTAAATGTTCAATAGCATCAACATATGCAAGTGCCCAGATGAAACAAAAATAAACTGTCAACAATCATGAGCTGGTGTATCAAATTAACACAGTAATACTCATTATAAACACAAAGGAATCATTAATCAAGTTTACATGCTGATAATTGGGTTAACTAGTGTCATTCATTGTAAATAACAAGCTGCAGAGGAGTCACACTTTATCGATTTAACATCTTGACAATCAACTTCAGAGCTGACTTTTGTCACAAACTAACCACCGTTGAAGGAATGAGCCCTTCCGAACAACTTGTGAAAATACAAATGGAAAAAATGAAACCATCAACACTTTTATTTATGCTGGAAATCAGCACGTCTGAACTCAATGTTCCAAAGTATGTCTAAGCAAACTGGATGCATTGATTAAACTTTTACACGAATTTTTCAACTTAATTCAACACAAATGCTGGTAACTGAACTGCGAATTGATGAATGATGAATATAGCAGAAAGCAAATAATAGAAAATCAGAAATGCGTCAAAATCAACCACACTTATAAGCAAAAGTATATTCAATTAAATAGCTCCAATTCGAATTAAATTACATACATTAATATGTAAAACTTACTTATCGTTTTAAATTCGCAGGGAAATTCAACAAGATAAATTCAGCAATCAACTCCAATCACCATGAAGACTAAAACAAGAGTGAACGAGTGCATCTATATAGAAGCATACAAGATACGTACACTTATCTGTATTAGCTAGCTTCAGTGCGAATACGAAGGGGAAACGTGGTTCCGGCCGGGCCTTTGGACGGTGGCGTTAGGCGGTTCTGTGGCGATCCCGCCGAGGTCTTGAAATGTTTGGGATAATTCATGATGGGCCTTTTAATATTTGATGAACTTCACTACAGGCCCAGATCAGCCCAACAATATATATATATATATATATATATATATAAACAAGAAAAGCAGTTACTATAAAAATTTGTTATAATTATGAAAAATTAATATATTTTTTATTATTATCAGGAAAACAATACATTGCAACTAAATATATATATATATAAACCTTTATTATAAATGAATAATAATTAATTAAGAAGACTTTACGGTTGAACGTATTTATGTTTGTTTTATAAACTTGATAGAATTATAAGAAATTATTATACACTATACCTAATACTTCAATTTTAAAACATAATAAGAATTTTTATCACATATGTTGCCTTGGAGATCCCAAAAACGAGTTTTCAGACATTTTCGAAAAAGAAAATAAACAATCCAAAACTATCAACAAAAGTGGGATTCAAGCCTTACCAACTTTCTTTTAGAAAAATGCCCTTTTCTATCCATTAGGTTGAGTTGTAGAATGGTCTTTTGACACAAACCATACTTAACTCTATCAACCACTTTGGATTCAATCTGCACACACTCATCAATATTTAAAAAAAAAAAAAAAAAATAGAACATAATGTGTCCAACTACATAGTTCGGGTAGGATTTAAAGCACCTAAACCAAACAATACCAGTATATCCCACCGCCCACCACAGTGGGATTTGACCTTTACAAAGTACAGTATAGTAGTAGTTTCCGTGAAGACAGACAATACTACTCAAATGAACTAAAAATCTGCAAGAATCATTGGCATCCCTCTTGACTGCCAAATTCACGTTCAAAGAAGTAGTTGAAGTTGGTGGGCCGAGTATTATCTTATATATACACACAATCAACAAGTTTACAAGTTGCACCTGCACAAGCAGTTCACTTGATCAGACTTTTGTTCGTTCCTATGTTTTACTGCTTAACAGAAGAACAAAAACATAACCTTTTTAAACTCCTGCAATCTACAAATGTTGTGTGAAAATAATGTCCAAAAACTTACTAATGCATCAAATGCAATCATTTTTAAACACAAACACAAACATGTGCGTAAACACACAGAAATGTGGGAACAACTAACTCATGTACTCAAGGGACACCAGTACCTTCACATTATCCCTCCTGGTTCACGTTGGATGACTCTTAAGGTCCGTCTTCTTGGGCTGCAGAATTTAACAATTCAAAATTACAAGTCAGAACAGAGATGCAATCGCAGACATACATAGACGAAGCGATCCACAACCAACGCTATGATAAATTTTTTGCAGCCAACTCTCATCTGGGAGGAATAAGATGTACGCAAACCTGACCTCTACCTCAAGAGTAGAGTGTGCCAAAAGAGAGAAATGCATATAACCCTATACAGCTTCAACTACATACAGCATTTCCACTACAACAAAGGTTAGATGGGGGTTCGATTTTGACCATTGGATTGGGCAATTAGAATAGACCAACATTAATCCGCATTCCACGCAATATAAGCTTTACTACTAATAGACCATCTGGAATTATGAAAGTTGGGTAGGTCTTTAATCTCAGGATTGGATTAGCAAATGAAGGGCTGTAAATTAGTTGGCTGCAATTTTCATCCAACTAGCACTTGCAGTGGATTTGGATCAGTTATAATACATATATGCATAAAGAGATAGGAAGAGCACTACATACTGCTCAAAATAAATCCTTGAAGCAAGCTCTGGGCTCTTTCAGCTTGCTCAGGGGTACCAGATATTTGGATGATATGCTCTATTGCTTCTGTGCTTGTATCAAGCAGTTTAACGTTGGCTCCCGAAAGCTTGTTGAGATTTGAATAACATAGAAGTCAGAAGGCATACCAATAACAATACCAAAGATAATTAATAGATAAATTTGAATTTGGATGAGGTAGGCTCACTTCGCTAATCTGAGCAAGTTTATTTCTCGACTTTGTTATGAGCTTGGGGACTGCATAATCCGGTATGACAACTTCCAGTATACTCCTTGTAACCAGTGGCACAGCAACCCTAAAAGGAGAAAGCAAATTTGAATGAAGTCGGTGCATGACGTATGCAATTAACCAATTAGTAAAGTGAAACAGGACCACTACCTGTTCACTGCACTTGGTGCATCCTCACGAGTCCCATTTTCATTTTGATTTACAGCTTCACTGTTGGAACCCCCTGTAATCTACACCACAAAGGCATGTATCATGGGGCAAGTCAAAGCCTTTCTAACTAATTGAGCACTTCATGCTCCAAAGATGGAGAGGGGAGAGAGAAACATATGACAGAAGCAAAGTTCAACATGCCTCTGCATATATCGTTGTTCAATTTTTGTAAAATTATAAGGTTAAGAAGATAGTTTCCAATTTCTAAGCATATGCCTCAATAGTCAGGCAAAACTTTAAAATGCAGGCAAAAAGGAGCAATGGATCCAAAAGATTTTTATAAAAAAAGCAGCATTTTGGAAGAAGGGATCTTTAAACACCCATGCAAAAGATCAAAGAAACATATAGCAACAAAAACATGGCTCGATTAAGTCTGGTTACCTTTGCTGGAACCGGTGCTGCTGTAGTTTGTGATGCAACAGTAGAATCATTCCCAGCATAAGTTTCCCGTGAAGTTATATTATTGCTAGAAGCTGCTTCCAAGTTTGAAGCACTCCCCACAGGGCTTGGTGCATGAAAGGGAGGGGGTTGGGCATCCTTTTGAAAGAACCCTTGAAATAGATAACTCCGAAGTCTCAATGTCACCTCCACAAGGGCTTCTCTAGCAGCCTTGATCTCTCCAACAATCTGTTCAAATAAGGGCATTAGCATCAGCACTGAAAGTTGCTCTTTTGATTCTCTTGTGCCCCATGTAAATACTTCCATCGGACAATGATCTGTTAACTTTTGTAGTCTAATTTGAATTATATTGGGAATTTGTTAAAAACTCATGGATGTAGCCCAGCTGACAAAGATAGGCGTAAGAAATATTATTTCTTCCTTCCGCTGCTGTTTGTGTAAAAGATTACCCAATTCAGTATATTATTATCCAATCCAATATCAATGTATCCATCATATATTATGCATCATTTGAAATGGTATGCAGTATGCTAGCTTCTTATCCACCAGCACCGGCATTATGCATGTCCTTCAGATAGTTCCTAAAATACATGATGCTCTAGTCCCACCAAATAGTATCATAATTTCACTGGAATCAAGAAGTACAGACATTGTTGGATTTACATAAAGGTAAGCAACAAACCTGTACAAGTTCTTCATTAACTGATACAAATTGTGGGAGATTTTCCCTTGGCAGAATCTGAATGTCTGCACCAGTCATTTTCTTTGTTTCAGATAAGAATCCATCTCTTCCGTCTAAACATCCAATTTCATCAGCAGAGAGTAGAAGACGAGTAGTGATAATATTTTCTTTTTCAGGAACAAGATCCAAAATCCGGGTCTGAATATGTAAAAGAGCTTCTTGAGCAGGGAAGAGCTCATCATCAGGGCCCTAACAGTATACATTTGCAATTGCAGTTAGCATCTTTAGACACAAAAGGAAAATATTAATGGCAGCAAATGTCTTGTAGTATAATTATAAGTTCATCATAAGATGTTCAATGACATTAACATACGCTCAAACAAGATGTATGAGATGAAGCAACAGCTAGATAATCTTGTTTACAAAAACAGCAAAATTTTCCAAAAATTGGATCTGGTACTTCTTAAGTAGATGAAGAAAGAGAAAACAAGTACCTCCTCTGAGGAGATGATGATTATTTGTTCATCTGACCCAACCACTAGATCAGCAACCTTGACTTCTACACCAATTTCATTCCGGAGCAATTCCATAAATCCATCCGATTGCCCAATAACACTATCAACCTTGTTGTTGGGACAAAGTATTCGAAATACAAGATCTTCTGCAAAAAGGGGCTGAGCATTATCAGACACAGGACTAGCTCCAGCACCATTAATGTAGCTGGATGGACGTGAGGCATGATTAAAGCTTCTGGCATTGTTTAAACCACCAAGTATACGTGATCCATAGTTAGGCCCATCCATTGATGGTCGACGTGCAATATTATTTGGATGATGCATAAAGTCCTCTTCAGGAGGAAAGAACCGATCAGGTGATTGTAGCCGGCCATGAAAATGGCTACGATCCCGATGCTGACTCTCCCTTAATCGTGAGGAAATAATTTCTATTGCATTCTTCACAGAGGTCATCTCACCCACTACCTGTGGAAAAAAGAGAACCTACTTGTTATATTATGATTAGAATTGCATATAATATGTATGAGAAAGGAGATGAATACACTTTGAAAGCAGAAGCTACTAATTTTACCATCAGTTTTCCTTATTCAAACCCAATACTTCTCAAGAGCCAACCACGTCACTTCTCTCAGCACTCTATTATATTATGCCTTCTCAAGATCAATAAAGCATCATATGAAAAATCCTTTTTATGCCCCCTGTATACCTTCATGAGCCTAATCAAGAAATTGACCTTAGCTGTTGATCTCCCTGGCATAAAACCAAACTGATTTTCCAACCCATTGGTCTCAACTCTTAACCCAAACTCAATAACCCACTCCCGTAGTTTCATTGTATGGGTTATAAGCTTGATCAATCCAATATCATCTACAGTTACAAATATCCTCTTTATTCTTGTAGGTTTAGACCCAAGGGACTATTCCTCAATTACACGTATAACTAGTAAAAAAATAAAAAGGGGGTTGCAAAATTTGAAAGAAAGAGATGGAAGATCACGCATTCACTTTGTCTTGATGATCAAGTTATCACATTATAGAATTTTGGTAGTCATATTCCACCTCCTTCCTAAAGAGCTCACATAACCTCTATCAGAAATTAAGAATACTTTAGGCCCTACAGCCCTAGATCTTTACCTACTTGTATCATTCTTATCGCTTCTTTTACCTCCAACTGTCCAATCAACATATAAACCTTCTATTAAAATCATCAATAGTCATCAAGTTACCTTATTCTCCCCTCATATTTTCAATCGTAGCAACTTATCAAAATGGTCACCCTGTTGTTCTCTAACCTTGTCATTGCTGACTTAAATCTTATGTTCTCATTGCTAATTAGCATCCCATCTACTAAGAATAATCCTTCCACAAAAAGCAAAAACATTATTTTCATATACGCACGATACAATGTAGCCTTTGAGTTGCTTTAGCAACCAAACACCATCCAACCCTTTCGCATAGCTATGCAGCTGATCTACATCTACCTCAAAATTTGATCAACAAGACCATCCAAATTGCTTTGCTTACCAATTAACAAACATACAAATTGGCTCAAACCATATTGTCAATTGATGTGCAGAATAGATGGTAACTAAAAGTTGAACTTTCAATGAAATGTTGCTTTTCACACATGATTGCCAATATTTAAGTAATGTGTTGCTTTGGAGAACAAAGTTGGTGCTATTTAAAGCATGCTAACTAATCATGTTGCCACCCACCTGGCAAAATCATTCGAACATATTTTCAAGATAACTTCATATTGGACGTAGATCAGAACAAGCTGGGGAAATCATGATTATTGAATGTCTTGAATAAATGATGCCATCTGATAATGTAACTAGAATCCACTTACCAAAAAGAGATTGAAGTTTCAGAGAAGCAACACTAAAAGTCAGAAAGAGTTCTCACTTCTCTTTCATAACTCTACCTCCTTTTGCTGGTAAAGTCTACTTGTCCATCCAAAAGACATTGCCAACTCCTAGCGTATGTCAGTTACTACTTGCTAACTAATGCGAAGCAAGGCTTTGGAACCTACCCGAGCAGGGATATCTGACACTAGCTTGATAACCAGGTTTGCCGGTCCAACATTCAATACAAACTAATTTCATTCTTCCTCATAGACAAACACATGTTTACACATCTTGGAGAAAACTCTTATACATATAAAAAGTATATGAAAATGAAATTTATAGTTTCTTTAAATTTGCCAAACCATTACATCCTGGAAAACATTAGCAGAAAACAAAGGAATTAGACAAGCAAACACATATAATATAAGCATGACCGGTCCAACAAACATGTGTTAATCATAATCAAGAAGAGACAATTTAGCAAACAACACCACCAAAACTAAATGCAGCAAATAGGGTTAAAAACAAGTTAGCAGCCTCAAAACGACTCAATTATCAAATACTTTGCTAGCATGACTCGGGAATCACCTTTTGCAACCCAATAGAAATTAACTTAAAGCTGATAGCATTTGTTTGTACACCACAAATTAGTGATGATTTTTCATGTTGCAAAAGTTGAAGTGTTAGTAACCTGAACAATTTCCTCTGACATTTCAACACAGCGTGGTATAGTGTGATCTCTAGGTAGAACTCTGATGTGTGTTTTCGTTTCCATCCTCATTTGCTCAATAATCTTCCCTCCTTTCCCAAGTAAACAACCCACATGCATCCTAGACACCACCAGCCTCGTCACCAACCTGTTGGCACCCAGACCACCCCCTCTCGGCCCATACATATCCTCATCTTCATCACCTCCCCCATACCCCAAACTATAACCACCTCCATCACTCTCCAAAATCCTCTCATGTATCAAAAGCAAAGCTTCCTGAGCAGGAGAAAACGAAGGCATTCTCCCATCAGGATCCCTCCTCCGTGTATCCGAGATCTCAATGATTCTCTCCTCATCCCCAGGCATCAACTCATGGACGTTTATCCAAGCCCCAGTATGTTGCCTAATTGCCTTGATTATGCTCCCTGACTTCCCAATCACACTTCCAGCTTTAGCATCATGACATAAGATCCGGTAACTCGTAGTAACCATAAGAGAAGAAGGATCCTGAGGTTTCCGGCCTCCACCTCCGCCACCGCCGCCGCCGCCGCCACCACCACCACCACCAATGTTCCGTCGCTGGTGATGATTATTAGGACCGTAATGGTGACCGCCGCTGTAGTTGTTGTTGTTATTGTAACGCTGTTTTGTTCTAGGTAAAGTCTCCATATGGTCATAGTCCTGATCGTAATAGTACCTCTTAGATCTTGATCTATCCATCATTCTTTTACGATCAACAAACTAAAAATCAAATTGTTTAGGGCATTCGTATGAAAAAAGTCCGTTCACCTCCTTGAAATTAAATGTAGCAAGTCCAACTGAGACAAACTGGATTGAAATTGAAACCCTAAGAGAGAGAGAGAGAGAGAGAGAGAGAGAGTGTTCACTGGAGCTTGGTGTTGCAAACCCAATTAGAAGTTTAGATGGTTGATAACTGTGAGACTTTCTCTCTCTGCGAATCCAATTGGAATTATTGTGAATTTATTACTTTTATTACCGAATAATCTTCTAATTTTCTTTGGAAATAATATAAAAAATTTTAATTTTGAAAAGCTAAATCAAAATATCAGTTGATTTTTAGAGCATCTTCGGTAGAGAATCTTAATTTAATGAGGTGGAAATAATGTGAAAACAAAAAATATAAGAAATATTTGTTTACATAAAAATCTTCATTGGACATTTCTGATAGATCCTCCAAATGAAGTGTAACACCCGTAATTTCGGTAAATAAAGTTTACTCGAACGTTTTTGTAACTTGGAAACTGTGGGATTTATGTTGGGAAAACATCATTTAAAGTCCCTAAGAGTATCTGGAGTGTTGACGTTAAAAAAGTCGGGTTTCGGGCTTGGAAAGGGTCCGGCTACAATGTCCAACGACTATAAAAATGTCATAGTCGCACAAGTTGGAGCACCCACAGTACACTTGGTGTGACTATGACACGTGACAATGATCGTGTCATAGTCGCGTGTCATTGTAGCACAAAGTGTGCAGGCTGCCGTCAAATACGAAATTTCAGCCTTCTTTCATTCCTCACTTCTCATTTCTTCTCCTTTCCTCTTCAAACTCTCCCAATACCTAACTAAACTCATCTATGGTGATTTTGGGCATTGAATGCACAAAACCTCAAGTCTTGAAGTGTTATTACTCCATCTAGTTGAAGGAAGGAAGCTAGCAGTCAATAAGTCATCATCTCCATCTCCAACCTCATGCTTCATTTAGGGTTTTCTAAGTTTTCACCAAAACCTAAGTGGTAAGTTCATCCTCTTCATTTCTAAACCTCATTATAAGTTATAAACACTCCATTGGTGACTTCCTAGTGATTGTGTTTCTAGAATTTCGGATTTGATGATTTTGGAGAAATTAGGCCAAAATTTGGGTTTTGGCTAAAATGGGGATTTTGATACAAAATGTTTGGGGAACGATTCTAAATGGTTGATTATGATTATTTACGGTTGGAAACTTGTGGATTTAGGTTTTTGGAAGGATTTGCTTGTAGATTCAAGTTTTCTTCAAATGAAGCTCAAGTTGGGAAAAAATCTAGATTTAGCCTAAATCTAGCAATGTGAGTTCAAGTTGATTTGTAAAAACGGTGTACATACCAAAAACATCAATCTTTAAATGTTTATATGTTTTACATTGAATTATTAATTGTTGAGTCATTTGATGAGTTTTGGCTATGTGAAGTGTCTAACTTTATAAACTTGTAAAACACCCATATTTGGGATTTTGAGCATTTTGATAAATGAATCATAAACATTGGCATTTTAATGATTTGTTTTATAAAGGTAGATTTTAAGTATCAAAGTACTTTTATCGTATGTTTTGGAGAAATGTTTGATTTTGTGTTATGGGACATTTTTTGAAAGAATAAATGTTATAAACTCGATTGGAAAATGTTTTGTCCCAATTTAGGCTACGTCGGAGTTATCTTTATATTTTGGAGCATGGATTTGCATAAATGCGGGTTGTTTGCGTTTGATTTCATTTTATGATTTTCTTACGATTGATCTTTTGATTTGTTGAGCCTATGGCTCGGTTTGGACCTCATTGGGTCTTGGGGACAATTGTCCAGGTTTTGATAGCTCAATGTAGAGCGTTTGGTCATGATTTGCATTTACTGCATCTTATTTGAGAATTACATGTTTTGAATGTGTTAGTTCGTTCGTTTGGAGTCATGTAATGTTTTTAACTAATGCAATGGATCCATAGGCACGGTGTTCTTAATGTCCCGTTTTGGACAATTTCACCACTTTTACACGGAATAGGCATCGGGTCACCATGGTAAGTAAGATGTGGGCCTATATGGTCGGGTAGCGTCCCATGGGCAGTAAGGTGTAATTCCAAATGTACTTGTATGTTTTGTGTGGATTTGGACATCTTAAAGTATAGATCAAGATGGGTTGAATTTGAGTCTCCACGGGCAAAAGATCTAGAGGGGTTGAGCTCGATACGTCTTATGAGTATAATCCATACGTTTTGGTTTTCTACATAGTTATGTGACCTACTTTTGTGTTCCATCACGTGCAATGTAATCGGGTCTCCCCCGTCACTGAAAGATGTTGTTTTAGGTATGGAGTTTTATAATTCACGCTTTCGGTGACGTTTCACGTTTTGAGTATGGGTTGTTATCCATACTCTAAGGTTTTGAATATTGAACTTTATCCATGTTTTTGGATGTTCGGATGATAGAGTTTATCCACGTTTTCAGTATTTGGTTATTAAAGTATAAGTTATGTTTTGCGTGAGTTTTGGGTTTTAAATTTATATTCGAATAAACGTTTTGTATCGTGGTTTTAATCATGAAGATGGTAAGTGTTGGAAAAGAGGTTGATTTCAGACTTAACGTATTTCACTTTGGAAATCATGTTTTAAATAACATTCTTAAAGTTCATTGCTTTTCATATTTACGATGAAAACTCTTGAGTTCACTAGGCGTTAGCCTAACCTTTTTATTTGTCGGCATGTGCATCAGGTTCGGCTGAGATTTGGTGTTAGCAACATTGTGAAAGAATGAGTGTTAGTCATATGCACGTGAAAGAGTAGTTTGGGTGAAGTATTCCGCATTTTGGAGATAATGACTATTATTGGGTTTTTTAGTAATATCCGTCCCTATTATAGACCGTGTATAAGAATTGAATTGTGTTTATTAAAGTTAAACCTTAAATTGTTGTTGTAGATGAATCAGTTATCGATGTATTTAGAAAATTTTAAATTTGTTGTTATTTCCATATTTCAGGATGTCACATGAAGGTTATGAAGATTTTTGTTCCAATAGATTCTTCAAAATGACTAAAGTACGAGAGATATAATGAAAATTTTCAAATTTGGACAACTCTTAAAAAATGATTACTTAAATCAACTTCAACAGATTCTTTAAAATTGAGATTTTGCGGGTTTTTGCTCCAACAGATTCTCTAAAACCTCCTCCAAGATAAAGAAAGTATGATAGAGATGTTGAAATTCTCCAAATTAAGAGAACGCTCAAAAAATGATTACTTTTGAAAGTTAAATTATTTTTTATTCTTCTTACCAATGAGAATCCTTGAAGAGAAAACAATATTCTATGAAATATATTGAATATTTTAATAATATAATTCACATGAACATAAGTATTCTTTGGAAATTTTGACTTGATGTTCTTAGAAAAGATAAATGATTTTCTATTCTTCCTACCAATGAGAATCATTGAAAATAATGTTTATAAGAGAAAATTAATATTTTATTAATTGCATTGCATATTTTAATAGATGGAGGCTAATTGCATCCCTATACATTGTTACATGCACCTTTATGCAGTAATTTCCTCCTCACACACAACATCAAAATATATTTTTTACATTCTCAATGCATAACTTGACATGTTTATGACATTAAAAGAGGTGCAAATAGCATTGCCCATTTTAATAATATAAACAACTTTGTAATCTCCAAAATGGAGATGTTGTTGGAGATGAACCTAAGGGGGCGTTTGGTTCGCAAAATGTGATGGAATCTGGTGGAATTGGAATGTTGGATTCCTTTGACCAAATTCCATTCTCTTGTTTGGTTCAAGCTTTTCAATGGAATTGAATTTCCAATTCCATTAAATTCCATACATAATGGATTTTGACATTCCATCATATAAACCAAGTATTTCAATGGAATGGAATCTATTATTTTTATAATTCCAAACTTACCCTTCATCCCAAAGCAAACCCTATTCTTTTTATTACAAACATCCTCGCATCCATCTGCTCTCTCTCGACTTCTCCATCTGATCGACATCATCGAAGAATAATCATCTTCTCCATCGATCTCCATTTTCCTGTCAAAGAACAATTGTCTTCTCCATCAGATCGACATCAACAAGTTAGCTCTCTCTCGTCTTCTCCATCGATCTCCATTTTCCTGTCGATTTACCAAAATCAGTCGATTTTCCAAAATTGATTTTCCAAAATTTGTCGATTTTCCAAAGTAAATACAGTGAGTAGGGTTTTAATAGTTGTTTGTGTTATAGAATACATAAAACGAAGACGTTACACAGAACCTCATCACTATGTTGGGGTTTTATCAGTGAAGTGCAACGTACAACCTGTTTAAAGAAAAGTGTCGTAGAGATGGGTTTTGGCATCTAGAGCGAATAAAATGAATAATTGAAATTTGTGAGTACCAGTGGGTTGTCTTGGAGACCCAATTTGATAATTTGTGCGTGAATTTGGTTGAGATTAAGGAGGGTTGTGCAGGTTTGGAGGAGAGATAAGCATTGTTGTTATATATGATGCTCGTTTGTTAACAAATATATTTCATTTACCAAAATTCCACTAATAATGGTTGAAATCATGTTCACCAATATAAGAAGTGAGGGTATTATGGTCATTTACTAAAATTTCATTTCAATTCTGAAACTACAATATGTGAATCAAACAGATAGATTCCAATTCATTTAACAGATTCCATTCCAATTTTGTCAACCAAACAGACGGTCAAACCTGACAACATTCCATTCCAATTCCTTCAAAGTCAAATTCCTTTGACAAATTCCATTCCATCCAAAAACATTATGCGAACCAAACGCCCCCTAAGTTTTCTTTTTTGGGATTTTGACTTTTGTTTCTCCAATTAGGAGAATCTGTTAGAGATGTTCTTAGAGCGTCTTCAATGTAAGGTTCTTACAAGAACCAACATTAGAGAGAGTTCTTATAAGAATGTTACCCATTTGAGTTCTTGTACAAGGACCCTCGTTCTTACCTTGAAGTTGGTGTGTAGTGACAATATGCTAGTTTTTTAAATATCCTTTTGACTTTACAATTATTAATATTGTATATATACATATACAAGTATATAATAAGTATTGATGTTGAAAAATTACATGGGACCCACAAAAAAAATTCACTATCATTTTGGAGTTTTATATGAGTTCTTAATTTAATGAATTAGAAGTGATATATCAACAAAAATAAGGTTTTTATAAGAACCTCCATTACAAAAAATGGGTTCTTATTATATGTGGCAATTACAAAGCTCATCAGCATAATCAAAAAATAGAAATCACCTGGACTTGTTTACGTAAAGCATGAAGTGATCCCCAAGACTCATTCGGGAATCGGGATGCGTCTTCATGTATCGTTTGTTTGGCATGCTACACGAAGGTTAGATATCAAACTTTTGATATGCATAAGTTGTGATCTCCCAAATAATGACAAATCAATATTTTACCATAATGAATAAGCACGTTGGTACTAAGGGATTGTTTTTCAAATCATCAAAACAAACGGAGATGCAACAAATACACATGTGGTCGCAACCAATGCATCAAAATTCTCCCCTTTTGATGATAATAAACCTAGGCAACCGTGAACAAAGATTTAACACAAATAATAAAATAACGAAAATAAGTATATTCACATGTGAACATATATTATGACATTACTTGCTAATTAATTTTAGAAGTATGGTTCAAATTCCCTCCATTTCCTTTGTAACAAAAAAAAAAAGGACATTTAATTAGAACCGTTCGATTTGAATCAAATCATCCTAAATGTTCCTTTGTTCTTTGGTTATCTCATGTATAATCCGTTAAATATTCTACTAAACCTTCAGATCAGCTTCATACTCATTCATCAATGGCTTTGTCGACCTCATGTTTGCAGAAAGCCATATTTAACAACAACATCTCCTCTTTCCGGCAGATCTTTCATCTGGATCAGCACCAAATTACAGTATGCCCTAGAAGAGATGGAAGACGATGAAGTTATATATTATTGTTGGCTCGTTGTTTGATAACGGTTTCCTTTTTGCTGCTGTTTTTTATATATGGCTATACGCGTTTCTCTTCTGCCAACTTCCTCAGGTTTGTTTCTGCTCATTAGGTGTTTGTGTTTTTGCTCAATATGTTTTATCGTCTCTGATGCTTTAGTTTGCCTTGATTTACATCTTTTGGTCAACAATCAGCGAAATTAAGTAGATAAACATTCAACCAACACCTTTTGGCTTGAGAATTTAGAAGGTGGCTTTGCTAAGCTCATGAGCAATTAGACATCATTGTTAGGTTTTTAGGATGTATTTAGGAATACCAATCCCATGGCTTGGATTTGGCACAAAGCTCTTTCAGTTAGAATTGATTCACAACCTTGGAATTGGAAGTCCAAACACTACCTTGAGATTTGTTAGCAAATCTTGCTTGTAAAATTGACATCTCTCAAATAACTGATTCTGCACTCCCATAGCTGGTCCTTGGAGATCATAAACAAGATCAATAGTTTTAGAGAACTATCTAAGGCACCATTTAAAAACAACAAAATAAAGCAACCTTATAGACATTGATAATGTGCACAACAAAGGGCAATGCAGTAAAATTCCATTTCCCTCAATCTTAATTTTCTGCCCATTTTATAACTGAAAGAATTCTATGGGCTGAGAAAAATGCAGCCCCAGCTTTCATTGTTAATAGAGTAATTTAATGCTCTTTTACTTCCACTCTGTCCAAGAAGTCAAAGATTAACCAAAGGCGCATTTGCCCAACGGTACCCAGGTTATCGATATAGTAATTGCATGTCGTATATAAATATTATTATTAATATTATATATACATTTCAAAAAAGGTCAAAGATTAAGGTGTATTCTATTGAAGCACTTATGTTTGTTTGTCTCTTGTTTATGCACACAATTGACAAACTTACCTTTAATAATTATGTTGTGGCTTCATTAAGTGTTCCCAGACAAGCCATCATAGGATTCTATCACAGTACTCTGGCCCCTTTTATCACATGATCATTTTAGCTATGAATTAAGTCATTAACTAGTCTAGGCCTTAATCATTCAGGCTTTAAAATCTTCTTAAACTGCTCAGTCTCACTATATATGATCAACTTAATTAAATTGCTTCTTTCTTGTGCATGATCTACGTGTAAGTAAGATTAAATGTTCAGGTTCTGTGACCATCATTCATGCATTCGGACATTTTATCACTGAATGGGCTTGTTCTTTGGTTGATAAAACAGTTGTTTATATTAAGCTGTAGCCAGAGTACAGCTAGGAACCTGTTGTAGAGATAGATACCTTTAAGTTCTTCAAATTATTGTGCCCACAAAGGCATCTAAAATATTAATACTTAAGACAAACAGTCATACAAACGACAGAAATAAATAAACAGTATATGATAGTCTTCCGATCCACAACCAAAACTAGATCTCTGTGACACCATTTATCTTGAGCTTAATTATAAGTGTCATGGGTTCCTTCCCCCACCCCTCCCCCTCCTTGGATCATGCTTTTGATTTGCTCCTGCATCGTCGTAGTCTAAAGTTGCGTCAAGCAACGCGAGCTTCCTTGCATGTTGTATCCTGAAACCGTCCTACATGAAAAAAGACTACACCTAATTATATTTATGAATACATATATAGAAAACAAGCAACTACAATAATAGAATCCACCCTCCTTTAAACCCCGGTGCTTAAGATCAAGCTCGAGTCTTTCTAGAAGTACGTTGGATTTCTAGCGAGTAGAGAATCCCAAATTATAGATTCATTATAATTTCTCCAAAATGATAAAGCAAAAGTTAAAATCTTCAAGAAATTTACATTTAACTCCACCGTACGTAAAGTTTCTCCGTTTTGGAGGTTTCAACAATAATTATACTATTAAAAATTTAAAATATTCAATAGATTCAATATCCCAATGAACTTTCAAATAAATATCAAATAATAATACATGCAACCTCATTTGTGGACACAGTAAAAAAAAACATTTCTCTCCTTTCAGCATTTAATTTTGTGTAGTTCTCCAAATTTGGAGATTTTTACCCTCACTCTCTTACTTTCTCCATTTTTGGAGGATCCCTTGGAGAAAAAAATAAATTAAAAACTCCAAAATCTCCATTTTCTTCATTTCGGAAAATCTATCGGAGATGTTGTTAAACAATGCCTATACATGTAACTAATACCGGATAACTAGTGAAGATAATAACCTTGTGGGGAGAGTAAATTGGATCTGCACCACCACTGCTGCCAATCACTATATATCCATAGAAAAAAAGGCAAAAAGTACTAGTTAAGGATATATAACACCTGATATATACATATATATATTTATATATATGCAATTTGCTAGCTTATATATTAGAAATTAATAATTAAGCAGGTGAGAAATTAAATGAAGAATGTAAGAAGGTGGTCACTTCACCTGAGTATATGTGAATGAGCAGTAGAAATGAGATGACAAGAGTGGTTCTGGTGGAAAGAGCCATGAATTAATTACTACTGGCTGATAAATGATCTGGGAATGGATGGAAGAAAAGGGGAGATGGGGAGGTGCTTATATATATATATATATATTGCAACTGAATTGAGGGAAGAATTTAAGAGATATCATGATAGTGGCTTTCATGAGATGATACCAACCCAATAGCTATACAAGGATAGATGCATGATGAGTGCACCAAAAGAGGCCACAATTGTGAAGTCAACTTCATTAATTTATGTTACATCAATGTATGTATACACCAACTACTATACATAATGCATGTGTTGGTAATCCCTTTGCATGGCTCTCATATTTTGCCTTTTTTCCAAGTCAAAACCTGCTTTCTTACCTCCAGCTTGCATTTGGTCATCTTGGGTTGGGTACCCATCAATTTTTAACTTTTCTATTTGCATTTGTGTTTTAATTGATGCTGAATTTGAACTTGTTCTTTGTGTGAGTGAGTGTTGCTTACTGTTTGGTTCCTATTGCATCATACTAACTGTTTTGTATACCACAAAAACTAACTCTTTTTTTTTCTTTTTTTGTATTTTCTTGAGCACTGTTGATCATTAATGTGCATGTATACATCGTTGCCCAAATGTGGTCAATAACTTGTATATCTATTTAAAACCATGGTGAAAGTTATAAGCGGCTTACAGTTTGAAGCTTATATAAGAGCTCAAAAACATCATTTTGT
Organism: Arctium minus; assembly: GCA_954870635.1. NCBI lineage: Eukaryota > Viridiplantae > Streptophyta > Magnoliopsida > Asterales > Asteraceae > Arctium > Arctium minus. The sequence continues at coordinate 179,281,534 of OX941081.1, read as the reverse complement.
ATCCACTTGGAATATATATGTTGCCACGACGTTAAATGTGTTAAAAAGCTTAGAAATTAATTATAAATGACGTTTTATGACGAGTTGTGAAGAGTTTAAATCCTTGACTTCTCATTTCTCAATATATGAAAAGGAAGGCGACCTTTTGGTCCACTTATATATGCTGCATACTTATCAATGTGCCAAACAGCACCTTTTGCATTTGGTGCCTATCTTCCCTTCAAATTCAATTCCTCTCCACAGTAGAAAGCTTTATATACACACACACACACATATATATATATATATATATATATATATAAAAGCTTTACCTAATTTGACATATATATATATATATATATATATATGCTCTTTAATGATCATCATGCATGGTAAAAGATTTTGACGTATTAGACAATATTTGTGGATATTTGATAAGCATATATATTTTTATGGATATCTTGAAATAAATATTTATAATACTAAATAGTTAGTTGTTATATTAAAAAATAAATATGCAGTTTTTGTAATCGATGGAAAACCCAGCAAGTAGTGGCAGCAGCAGGCACTAGGAAAAGGGTGACAGCACAATACAAGCACTTTTCTTTTAAATATTATGAAATTAAACCCTAATTTTCCTCAAATATTAATTTTTAATTAAAATATTTAACTCATAATCTCCAAATGGGGAGAGTGGGAGACCATATGTTGGGTAAAGTTCTATACTACATTTGAAGGAAAAAAACATTTATTTTATTTTTCTGTTTAATCTTTTAATATAAAACATAATGAATTCTATTATATATATATAAGAAAAGATCTAGACCCTTGATATTTTTAAGCACATCTTCATCCCATGAATCGCGTTTGATATGGGAATTTCTCAGAACATCTCATCTTGATGCATCTTATTCTAATGTGCATCCAATGGTTCAGATCCCTTCTTACTTTTCTCACCATAATTTACTTTATCAGGAAAACCCAACCCTATATAGTTAGAGTTTGTTTAAGTAGGTAATAAGATCATGTTTTTTAATAGGTTTCCTTGTTTCATTATGGGTATTTCAAATAAAGAAGTTATAAATTTGAAAATGATATATGCAAGTATTCTACATATTTCAATGTTTTTGAAAATGTGCTTAATAATAAAGGCAAAATCATTTTTGACATTTTTCTTTATTGTAAGTTAATAACCGAAAATATCATCTATCATGGGTTCGAATCCAAGCGCTACCAAAGGCCTATGTAAATTTTTATGGAAATTCGACACGGTCGATCCGGACGAGAAAACCCCAAGGGGTACCCCTTGGTGTGTCAGCCAAAAATGATGTCGCGCTTAAACATGCATAACTTTTGTCACTGGACTCTGTTTTAGACTCATGACCAGTCAAAACGAAGCTTGAATATAAAACAAGAAAACTCATAAACATACAAAAGTGAAAGATTTTGGGGGTTCCAAACTTATCTTTAAGGATATTGAATATAAACATCACATCATCCATTATTCACTTTCCATTTCATGATGTATCTATTTCCTTTTGAGGCAATGTTATTCGCACCTCTTTAACATCCTAATCACATCAATTCATCTATTGAGAAGAATATGGGCAATGCTTGCACCCCAAAAATCGTAATGAGATCAATTCATGCATTAAGAATGTAAAGAAGATTTTGGCTGTACTTAGGGGCCGTTTAACAAATGCTTACCCGGTAAGCTCTTACCAAGTCACTTACCTTACCGGATGAACATTACAACTACTGAGAATCTTACTCGGTAAGAACGATGGCAAGGGCCAAAAGTCTTACCCGGTAAGTGTGGGCGACAAGTCTTATCGGGTAAGCACTTACAAGATATATTGTTGCATACGATGTCGTTTAAATGAACTAAAATCTTACGCGAGAAGACAAATGAAAGAGTTAAATTTTACCGGTAAGCACTTACCGGGTAAATATTTGGGTAAACGACCCCTTAAAGTGGAATTTTGGTCCGGATCGTAACATTGTACTTGTGAAATGGAGATAATGATTTCTTGTAGGCCTATCTAATATATTAGACTCATTTTGAATAAGAAAAGTAAATCCTGTAAATGGAGAGTTGACTACCAAGCAATTTCATTGATGGGAACTGGGATAATGATTATTTCAAGATTCTTGTTTTTCATTTTTTGGAAATTTAAATTTGTTTTTATTTCTTTCGATAAACCAATTAATTTAACGCGTATACGTAACAATTTTGTATTTGATATGAGATGAAAGATCGTGTGAGAAAAAGTTAAAGTTAAAAAGGTAAGAAAGGGATCTAGACCCTTGATCACTTTTAATCTCGCACCCACTCGATGAATCGTGCTCGATACGGAAATTGATCTTATATATCTCGATGCACCTCATGCTATTTTATATCTTAGGGTAGAGATCCCTTCTTACCTTTCTCATCATAACTTTCATTTTCATTGTAACTCAATTGTTAATGTAAAGAGTCTTCATATTTTTTAATTAATTAACAAGTCTGATGACTTAGGGGGCGTTTGGTTCATTATAAAAAATAAAAATGGGAATGCAGGAGAATGAGAATAGGAATGGGCATTGCATTGATGTTGTTTGGTTAAACCAATATAATTAATAAAAAAATTGTTTTATATAATATTTTTAATACAAATATGTGACATCCAACATGAAAATAAAAAATATTTTATATTCAACATCGACAAATGAAGGAACACATGAGAAAAGATGACTAAGCGGGAATAAAATTTTCATTCCCCCCAATTTGGTCAGGAATGAAAATTAATGGGTTTGAGGTAATGAATCCATTATATTATATCAAACCAAACAACAGTTTTCATTATCATTCTCATTCCTTACCCCTCAATACCCCCAACCAAACACCCCCTTACTCATGATGCTCATATTAAGCATCTTATCCTAAATATCTATACTATATTATAAAGCACGGATAAAAAACTCTTCAATACAAATTATTAGGCACAAGGTACCATCATTTTATGCAAGATTTTAAAAATCTCTTAATTTACAACTATCAAAGCACAAGATACATATTACTACTGCAGACATCTAACACCCACCAATTTGATATGTACAGAACCTTCCTTTTATGCAGACCTTTCCATGTATCACTATTAATTAATATATTATATTACTATAAATTTGTTTTAATTATATTATTAAATATGTAATTGGTTATTTTTTCTAGATGTCATTAAAATATATAAGATAATCATTGAATTCTAACAAAATACTTAATTTTTTTTATATAAAAAACATTATATTATTAAACCTAAATTAAACAAATTTATAAAAAAACATTATCACTTTCTCAAAATCATCCAAAATCGTACTGTAAATCAACAACAAAATTAAATGGAATATTAAAATCGTGATTATGCGTTTAGGGTTTTAAATGGAATATTAAAATCGTGATGTATCTCGCTGTATTACGCGAGTACGCTTCTAGTGTATTAATAAAAATAATAAACAACTTAATTTAATTAGATATGCTATATAATTAAAGACAATCCAACCTTTGTGTCTTTCATATATGCCCACATATTTACTTCCTTCGTCCCAAAATAAGTGTTCACAATTGACTTGACACACAGTTTTAGACATACATAATTATTACACATTTTTGTTATCAAATGACATCTTTACCCTTATTTAATTTCTCTCTCTCTTCACAACTCTAATAATATATTTGTGCATTAATTAAGAGTAAATGTAGGAATTTAGTTATTTACTTTTTGAAAATAGACACTTATTTTAGGATAAACATAAATAGAAATACGGACACTTATTTTAGGACGGAGGGAGTATATCAAAATCAGGTTAAATCATACATTAAAAATGCAAAAAGTAAATTTCGATTTTGATATTATGAAAGGAAAACTTATAAATAGGTTTATATTTAGCCTTATTTTAGAAAACTTTGCTTTGAATCCTATATGTTTCCTTTTTGGTGGAAAGATGGGCGATTGCTAATTGAAATTACAAGTAGTGGCATGACAGTAGTGTGGGTTGAAACAGGCAAAAAGTTGAAGTGAGTCGCATACTAATACTATTCGTATGAGTTTGTGGGTCACTTTTTAAGGAAGCATGGCAAATGCACAGCTGAGTTGCTATTTAAACAGCTTTAGATCAAATCAAAAATTTGCAAGTATAAAAGAAAACAATTGATGTTAACGTATATGAGATGAAAGTTACAAGAAATTGATTAAAAAAGATTCATTTCAATTATATTAACAATACCTACAACTTAAATCTAACAATATATAACCAAAAAAACACGCAAAAGCACGTTTGTTTTTAACAACCATAAAATTGCAACACGATCTCTCAAAATTTGCAAGTAAAAAAGGGGAAATATTTTGGCACCATCAATGAAGATCAAAAGAGCCTTCAACCCAAAATCTTCAAAATCCTGCAGTGCTGAAATTATCGGAAACCCAGAAGAACCAATGCGAATTTGGCATCGAACAAAAGTTGGATCATTTAAACCAACCCTTGTAGGTAAAGAAGACATTGATCATTTGTCAACAAGTCCAAACAAGACCCAGTATGCACCAAAAACATTAAAAGGCTATTGATTTCAAATTATACAGTAAAAAAACAAAGAAAATACACATAAAAAACTTTGGCATTCACACAAATAAATCCATATGGGGTTGTAAAGTTTCACTTGATAGCAAAAAGAAAAGACCCAAAATTACAAAAAAGTAATGTCTCCTCTTCAATCCTATTCCCACACTTTTTTCATCACAAGCTGTGACATATTCTCCATTCTCTCTCTACAAATGTGGAATCAAAATAGGATTTACAAAACCTATATGCTTCTTCAACTTTTTAGACCAACAAGCAAAGGGGGAAGAAAAACAAAACATGATGATGATGATGATGATGGCACACATGATTTCATGAATGCATTGTATTCCAATATTTTCTTTCTTTCTTTTTTTGACTTGAAAAAAAACACATGCAAAACTCTAGCTGCCTAAATGTAATATGGCCAACCCCCTACCTGGCTTTTGAGAAGAAAAATGAAACCGAGACACAATACCGACTGATGCAGGACTCGAAATTGACAGACACCCTACCTAAAAGTAAAAGATTTAGAGAAAAATGTATGATGCAAAATGTAATTGGTAACTAATATGTGTGCAAGCCCCACCCACCCCCAGCTCAAGTATATCGTAGATGGCATGGACTGATGCAATACTTGAAATTGACTCAAAAGAAGGAAAGAAATCGAAAGGTGAAACAAAATGGAAAATAGCAGCATGCTGTGTTCTTTGTGATAAGAAAATTTTCTAACTCCTATACCCCGACAACCAAAGCCAGTGTAGATGACATGAGCTAATTCATATACCCTGAGATATAGACATCATGTGAATGAATCAGCCCTGCACGACTAGTCGTATAGCAGGCTACATCTCCCTCCCTGCCCCAAACTCTCCAGAAACATGATATTACTACTCGCCCCTGGTGACAGAAGAACAGCAGAGCACCTGCAATGCAGGTACAACAGCTTGAAACAACTGAAGTTGTATCACTTCCATCGTCAGAAAATGGCGATGACCCAACTCATTGAATGCAATCCCCAACCCCGACCCCCCCCCCCCCTCGACTCGACCATATGCATGCAGGGACTTCTAAATTAAAAAAGAAAAAATTTATGTACCGACAGGCAGAGCCTCAAACAGAAATAGCACGACTGATGGCCAACTTGGCCCACTCAGCAGATTCCTTGATCAAATGGTCATCTGAGGACAAACATTCATTCAGAAAATCTTTGCTTGAAAGAGATTGCTGAATCAAAGACCCAGCATTACTTCCAAGAGTATCTGCTAGATCTCCAAGAACACCAATAGCAGTTTTCATCACCACTTCGTCCCTGAAACAAGGATAGACAATCAAGTCAAAAATCAATTAAACCAACACCATAGGCAAGGCACAAGAAATACAATTTAAGAACTCACATGTCTTTCTCCAAGTAAATCAGATCCAGGAACTGGAGAATATGTGGCGCATAAGGAATCAACAACTGGGTTTTAGGAGAGTTCTTAAAACCTTGAAATATCCCTGAATATGCCTCCAATATGCCATTTCTCAAAAGATTGGTGTACTCTATCATTTCATCATCAGCACCTGATGTGTGTGAAGACAATTCTGCTGCACTCTGGAGCATAGGCATAGCATACATCAAGTATTTCTCAAAGTTCTCTCCTATTGCCAGAGAAATATCACCAAAGCAGGAAAAGATTGGAGGCTTCACAGATCGATGCAACTGGTTGCTTGACAAGTCTTTAAGAAGCTGAGTCATGATCCCATCACACCAAGGCAGCACCTTCTCCTCCAGAGCCCTGCAGATGTCGCCCACCACACCTACAGTAACAGCACACACTTGGTACTCTTCAAAGTTTTGGAGACCCATTTCCAAGTACTTGTAGAAGTCTGGCATGTATTTTGCAAAGTCTGGCCCTGTTGCATAAGCAAGGGCTCCTATAGCAAGCATCGCTTCCTCATGAACTGTGGCACTACGGCATGCAAAAACCCTAAGAAATTGATTCATTATCTGATCAGCATACTGCATGAAGGCATATCTCGTCGGGTCTGATGCTCCAAGTTTCTGAATGATGACCTGTAAGCACCCACAAAGAAGACCTTGCAATTCATTCTGCTTCTCTCTCTCATCAGAAGAAAGCTTTTGTTCTTCAAGAGTTTGGTGGAGTTCCATCATGATAACAGGAACTAGTTGTAACACCATGGGAACTGTTTCATCTGTTGAACATCTCGCAACTTCATTTAATGTCTCATAAGCAGCAGTCCTCAATCTAGACTCTCCAGCATCTTCTCTGTGAGTAACTGTCAAAAGAGATTGAACAATTTCCTGGAAATAGGGAGTCAAGGGAGATGATGGTCCTACATCCTCAAAACCTTGCGCAAGAAAATAGAGGGCACCACAAGCTTTTTCAGCCACATTTGGAGCATCCTTCATGCTCTGGAGAAGAACTGTGATAATCTGTTGGCAATTTGCTGGTGTAATGATAGGTGTCTCCATAGTCGACCCATGAAGAAACTCGAATATTCTTCCAAGCGTCCAAGCGGTGGTGTCCTTTACATGGTTGCTGGGATCTTTGGTCAAAGCTGTGAGCATGAAATTAAGAGCAACGTTAACAAGGGGAGTTAACTGGTTGGGCGATGGACCCTCCAAGATGGAACCAAAGGCATATGTAGCTCCCTCCCTCTGCCTCCAATCAGGTTTTGTTATATTCTCTTCAATGAAGGGCATGACAAGTGGAACAATGTCATTTCCAACTGTTCGAGCAACCAAACCAAGGCATGTGCCCCCCGCCATGGCAAGATTCCAAGCACCCTCATCTTGATCTTGGTCTTCTTCTTGCTTTAGAAGAGTTTCTAAAAGCATGGGCACAAGTGCAGGCAGAGCCTGCTTGATGAAGTAAAAACATGGAATGTCCGAAACAGCAGTAGTGAAGTCACCACCATACTCCTCCAAGACATCTATCTCCTCATCACATATTGAGCTCCAAAATTCAATTGCTTGTAAGGCTACTGGCTCCTCATCTTCTCTCACAGCCTTGGCAGTGATGTTGAAGATATCCTGGATGTAAGGAGCTAATTTCTCATAGTAACTTGACGAGATGGAAACCAAACATTCAAAAGCTGCTTGCCGAATTTTTACTTCTGGTGATAGGGTTGCCTCACAAACAACTCTCATAATATAATCACGCTCCATGTCATTAGTAAAATTTGCCTGGGCAAATCCAAGAGCATTATACAATGATCTTGTTGCAGCGAGCCTCACGTCATTGCTAGCCTCACTGGAATTCATACCTTGAACTACAGCTGTAAGTATTTTATTCACCTGATCTTGTTCTACATCATCTGGAGAAACTTCTTCACACAAATACCCAAGTGTTTCTAAAGTGGCTTGCTTGACATGAACAGGGACTTGGTGAATATTTGATAGAAGTGAACCAATGAGCTCAGGCCACTGTTTTTGTGGCAACTCTATACCAGCAACCTTAGCTATTACTTGGGATGCCGTTGACCGTGCCTCCGGGATAGGAGACGCAAGTGTCTGCAACAGGCATGTCTTAATCTGTGTCTTAACACCCACATCTAGTGATAACCATCTTTGGATAAGCTCATACTTTCTATGTTGCTCTTTAGCATCCAAGGCATTCTTAAGAATCAAACCAGCTAGTTTTCGACTATCAACAGGCTTCTCATCACTAGCAAGTTCTCCAGAGAGAGACAACAGAAACCCAGATAAATTTTGCTCCTGAAATTGCTTTAAACTTTCTTCAGCATGCTTCCGAACTGATCCATCAACTGACTGTGCATTCAACAGAATTTGGGTAACTTCCAATGCCATAACTTTTTTTGGCAAACGCTGTTTTGAGGGAACTGCGTCATCATAAAATCAGGGTAAGACTATTTGAAAACAAATAACACCAATAATACATTACCAAAAAAAAAGTCCACATTTCCAACAATCACAGCGAACTGAATTGTAAATGTATTGAGTTCAAAAAACTCTGAGAGACAGAAATCAGACAAGAAAGTTAATTTACTGCTTGAAACTGAGTTTGCCCCCTAATTCATAATTCAAAACCTATCCAAAAATAGCACTGATAAAGGTTTCTAATAACCTACATTAAAAACATGGTTAAAAGTAGAATTCACCCCGCACATAACAGCAAAACCAGTAGTTTAGATCTGAATATATACTAATTCAACAAAATAACTTGGCCATGCTAGCAAATTAACATACACCTCCTTCCTATGCTAGTGGCAAATGGACAACACAATCATAGCCATACAAAAGCATAACAAGATCAAATAGGTGAACCACCATGAAAACTTTTGATTTTGTTTCCAATGAAATTCATTATCAACCACCCGAAAAAGCCTCAGATTTTCTCCTCAACCCCAATCCAGCGAAACTAACGACAGTTCAATAAATGACGCATAATCCCGATCTACACGAATTTAAACAAAAAGCATTGCTTACTAGACAGTCTCGAACTGCTAACCACTGAAAAAAATAGTCGATTATAACCCACGCGCAGATCAAACGATGAATACTGAACTGAAAAGCGAAATTTTGACCAATTCATAGTCAGATCGGAAATCCAACTTTTACGGATATAAAACCCTAACAAATTGATTAATCAAAGCTAATAGATGATATTAAAGGGCTTAATAACGGAAATTACCAGATGCTTAAGCTATCAAACACCCTCCGATCAGCAAACAAAGGCCCAAAAGCGGCGCTTCTGAAACCCTAGAGAGAGAGGGAGAGAGAAGACTGGAACTACAAATGCATATCTGTCTCTATAAATTTTGGGAAAGTATATTATATCATATCATATTAAAAACTGTTTTTTTTTTTTTAAGAGAATATTAAAAAACTGTTAATCACCGTAAAGATATACTATTAAAAATTAAGGGAATGATTAGCTGGTGGGATGACCACTGTAATTTCCGTGTGTATGCAGAAACAAAAAGCTGGAATAGGTTTGTAAAGTGACCCCACATATGGTACCTTGTATTGTGGCTGGATGGTACTTGCATCAACGGACAAGATTTAATCTGACACCTGGTGTTAAGGTACACGAATCAATAATTCAAATAATTTCAAAAAAAACTAAATAATGCACCTATTATTATTGGTAGTATAAAATATTCACCACATAAAACTAATTTCAAAAGCACTAAAGAATGCACTTATATTTTTAAAAAATGAATTTACACCTTATTATTATTATATAAAATTATTTAAATTCTGATATTTACACTTCATATACTCTAATTGATAATAAAATGGTAAATAATACAATATAAATATTATATTAATTTTTAGTTTACAATAAAATTTTATATTATATTAAATACACAGCTGATTTTTATTAATAACTTCCCATTAAATCATAGATATATGTGTGTTGATAACTGATAAATATTTAACGAGCCTTTAACAAAGTAGTGATGATATGTGATTTTGATGCTTACCAGTTGTAACAAATTGATAATTGAATGTTTAACAATATCTTATTGTCTAAACAAGTAACAAATTAAATGGCAAATCAAATAAAAATGGTAAAGTACGTCGTTTTTTTGTTTGAACCGCCTATTTTCTTTCTATTATCAAACTACGTCCGACTGTATAGGGACTAGACGTTTCTTTGTTTCGGTTTCTATTTTGAGAGACCTACAAAAAAACTCCTTTTTTTATGGAATATTCAATGCATTTGATGGACAGAAGATCGTATAAGTACTTATCATTTTAAAAGTAAACCATATTATATATTTGTAAAATTTAAAATATCTCTATATTGCTAAATGGATCTCCGACTATTAATTTTCTTCTTACACACATAAACATAAGTAGGGGTGTTATTCGGTTCGGGTTAATCGGTTTTCAAGCTTTTTAAAAACTAACCGATAACCAAACCAAATAAGGTTCAGTTTATTCGGTTTCGGGTTATTCAGTTCGGTAACCGGTTAAACTGAATAAGAATTTATATTTTTTTTGTTGGACATTTGCTCAAATAATGTTTTCAAATCAAGTGCCCATTGCTTATAATATATAATTGTATCATATATTCATACTCCACTATTGACTTATATTAAGTAAAATACACCATCTATCAAAACCAATTTCTACCATATGACATTATTTTTCTTCATACGACAATGTAATTCAAGCATAAAATGTAATCTAATAAAAAAACATTATCTACTCTCAATAAAAAACATTATGTATCAATAAAATATGTAAAATAATAATAGTATAACATGCCTTAGGTCTATTTTTTATAAACATGCAATATATAAACTATTCGTAGAATGTGTTATTCGGTTTAACCGAATTATAAAAAAATTAACCGAATCGTTTAACCCGAAAACCGAATAACCCAAAACCGTTTAACCCAAAATTCATTCGGCTCGGGTGGGTTATTTTTTACATCCCTAAACATAAGGACTTATTTTTTACATTTTCAATGTATGATTTAACTCGAGTATGACATAAATAAATATGTATGTAACAACACCCTGTTACCATAAATGACCAAATAAAAAATATACATCTTTATGTTAAAATAAATAATTCAATATTATATTTATAGTTTTACATTGGAACTCGATCATCATTGTATTAACTATGTGTATACTGATTTTCTTTATATTAATTTTTTACTTTACTAATCCGAAATATGACTTTATTAGTCTTCAATAACTTGTGAGCAACGGAAGCTCAACCAAAAGATAAAAGAAGATTAAAAGCACAAATAGAGAGAATTGACATGAGAAGAAAACTAGACAATTAGTTTAATAACGATGAGAATACGAAAACATAGAACAAAAAGTGAAAATCTCTAAAATGTATTACATTCAACTCCAACAACTTTGTTATTTTAGAAAATTTAAACCAACTTATATTATTATACTATTCTATAATTTATCATCCCAATACACTTTAAAAAAACAACTTAATATAAAATGATAAAAATTGAATCTAATTGGTGGAATGGAATAAAATACAGTAATATTTATCTCTCCTATTTAGAGAATTATAGAGAGTTCTCTATATTTAGATGTAATAACCGGGTTTAAAAGTAAAGAAGTTAAAAGTTTGGGGTAAGGGGTAAGGGGATAGAAAGATTCTTAGTAAGGGAGTTTAGAGTGAAAAGTGGGAAAAGAGGGTTTTTAACCCTAAAATCTTTGGTGTTTTGTGTTGGCGGCTGATGACTTTGGAAAGGGGGAGAAAGTTGAATCGGTGCGTTCGAATTGGAAGCAAAAGAGACGGAAAATTTGGTGATTCTTCAAATGTTCTAAGGTGAAATCTAATCTCAATCTCTTTATTAAGGGTCTAGCAAGTTATTTCAATATCTTTGTTGAGTTTTGTATTTATATTGTGGGCTCTCTGAAGTTTGAGTTTTCTGGGTTGAGATATTTGGAAGTAATTTAGAAATATATGTGATTAATGGGATTGTTAGTTGAAATCGAGTCCTATGCATGATTTTGAGTTATTGGGATTGAATTGTTATTGATTTTGGGGGTTTTCTGCGATTGCGTTATGGAGTTTCGTTCGAAAACTGTCCGAGTGACTCCGGTCACCGGATTACGTCGATACCGGTCGAAGTCGATATCGGTCGAAATGTGACACTGGTCGAAGGAGTTAACATCGGTCGAATGTAGCACCGATTGAAGTTGACACCGGTCGTGAGAAAATACCGGTTAGTAGAGTGGGAGAAGACCCCGGTCTGTGGGGGAACCCCGGTCGACAGGAAGGGGTGAGAGAACCCCGGTCGCAAAAGGCCACACCGGTCGGCCTTAGAGGCCCTGGTCTCCTGGAGTGCGCAGTATGGGCCGAAGCCCATTCCTCTTAGAAATGTAATGGTTGTGGGTTGGTTTAGTATGGCCCGCCCAAAATGTTATTATTTTTTTTATGCTACGAATGCAATTTAGTATCTCACATAAGAGTTTGGGGGACTAAGTTTGGTTAGGGTTAGATGCCGTTGGGATAAGGGTGTTAAGGTCAAACTTTGTAAAATAGAAAGAATCGGGTGTTTATCGGTCGATGTTTCCTTTATAGGTTTCGGATCGAATTGTAGGAGTAGACACGTGATTCGAGCTAAGGACGTCAGGTGAGTTTTTCTGAACTAAAGTCTTCTGTTAACGAAAGCATGTGAAAGTTTCATTTTAAACTTTGATTTTATATGATGGCATGAGTATTATGAAAATTGTATGCAAGCTTTGATATGATGTTGCTTTAGTACTTATTTGCGAGAATTATTTAAATGCTAAAGATGATTTTTATTATTATTGTTCAAGTGGGAATGTATGCATACATGGTCCTAAGTGAGAAGGCTCAAAGTCGGGGGGGGGGGGGGGGGGGTGGCCCGCCTGTGCTCATACCGAGGTGTGTGTTTCGTTTATGCCATTGGGGGATGTGTCCCAACAAAGGCAGTGTGAGTCACAGACACGATGTCACCTTAGGGTGGCAGTAGTGTGAGCGGAGAAGTTTCACTGAAAGTTAAAAGTTTCCTGAAAGCTTAAAATGGTTTATTTTTATGTTGAATTATTGAATGTTTTGTTGAATTAAAAGTTGTTGCAAGAGGGGACTCACTAGACCTTTCGGTCTAACCCTCGCTCTTTTCAAATCTTAAACCCTTTTCAGGTAAAGAGTGGCGGTAGAAGGAGCGGTTAAGTTTTAGGAGATGATGCGAGCTGGAGCTGAATTAGAGGACCTCCATTGTAGATTATTGTCAGTGTATTCTCAGTTGTGTACTATGTTGTCTTTCCGCAAATCTTGTATTTTAGGTGTTAGTTTTGGGCCGTTTGGCTTTATTATTTAAGATCTTAGTTGCTATCTTGTTTTAAGGATGGGTTGTTACATTAGAGATTTTTACCATGATTATCTATTATAGCATACAAAATAGCAATGTTGTTGGAGAAGTATAGAAAACAAAAACCCATTTTTTTCTACTTTAACAATGTTGTTGGAGTTGCTCTGAGTGGTTATATCATTTTTAAAATTTTTGATTGAGACATAAAATGTTCTAATACTGCCTCTCCAACCAAAAAAAAAACGTTGTAATACTAATTTGATAAGACTTGCTCTTGAAACAAATGTCAAAACTCAAACCCTTGTTTTCTCACTCTCTTTCACACTCACACATATATACATACTTGATGAGAAAGTGAAATGGAATGTTCTTATGTAAATAATTAAAAAGAGTAATTTAAATATGCATGCGTTACTTGTTATTTTGATTCATATATTAACCTTTCTTTTGCATAATCACCCTATATCTAGCCTTCTCATTTGAATTTTCCAATATATGTGTGTATTAGGGCTGTTAAAAAAATGGAAAACCGACAAACCGAGCCAAACCGTTTGATCCAAAACCGAAAAAACTGATAACCAAAAAATCCAAAGACCGAAAAAACCGAGTATTTACGGATCGATTCCGGTTTTAAATTTTACATATCCACAGGTACCCGAACCAAACCAAATCGAGACGTATCAATAAATATCATTATAAAAGTAGACTTTTATTATATACATTTAAAAAAAGGTTGAATTATATTGATAGTCGGTGGATTGATTTATAATTTTATTTGGGTGTCGACCAAATTGTTTTACACGTCATTCAGACTAAGTGAGTCACAGACACGATGTCACCTTAGAGTGGCAGTAGTGTGAGCGGAGAAGTTTCACTGAAAGTTAAAAGTTTCCTGAAAGCTTAAAATGGTTTATTTTTATGTTGAATTATTGAAATAATTTTAATAAACTCAATAAAATACAAATACTAACGTATAGAAATAATAATAATTAATAGCCATTAAATTATATATATTGTGTACGTTTTGTGTCAAAGTAAACTAATATTAATACTATTTCCTATTACGGAGGTTGGTAACCTTCATAAAAAAAATTCAAGGTTTTATTCGATTGTTTTTCTTTAAATTTTATATAGATTAATATGTTTGCATGAAATAGAATAAATTACTTTTTATAATAAACTATTTAAATGATTAAATTTTTTACTTTACCCTTTATTAATTGTTTTCTCAATAAATTCAAATACAACTCATATTCTTTTGAGTCATTTCATTGAACATTTTGTGGGCATTCATTAAAACACTGCAAAATCGCTATAAAAAAATAAAATAAAAATAAAGCCAAGACAAAGCCTTGATGAACAAAAATGCATTTTTTTTCACATCAAACCCCTAAAATCTTATTATCTGACTCGTCTACCTTCACGCATCCAATTTAGTTCAGTACAGTCTCCTCCGTATACGAATCTTATCTTACATTGTGTTCTCTAATATAGAGAGAAAAGAAAAGAAATCGATGGAAAAGAAAGGAAAATAATTTTTTATTTGTGTTCTCGAAAGGAAAGAAAATAGTTTTCATGGAAAGAAAGAAAAAGAAAATTGTCATTTTTACAAATATACCCTTATAAAAATATATTCTTTATAATGAAAAATTAGGTAGTTTTGTAATTTTAATAATTTCAGTAACTTTTTTAAATGGTTTTAATTTCTTTTTTTTCCTTTCCTCCTACATTTGAGAGGAAAGTTTTGGGAGTAAACTTATCATTATTTTCCTTCCGTTTCTTTTCCTTTCTCTCCTAAAAAAGTTTCAAGAACACGAGGTTTTTTTTTACTTTTCTCCCCTTTCCCTCCTGAAAAGAGTTTCGAGAACACAACGTTAAACTACCCATGTCAAATTAAAATCCTAATTTTTTTCACAATTCTTTAACCAACCCACCTCAATCTTGTCTGTCATGTCCTCTCCAATTTTGTCCACATACCAAACGCACACTTAGGTGTCGTTTGTTTTTTAAGAGATCTAAAGTCTGAAGTCTTATTTTAGTTATGATTAATAAGAGGTGAAGTGTAAAAAGGCCTGAACGATTCAGACTTAAGAGTCATTAAGAGTTTTTTTTAAAAAAACAAACCCCTTAGATTCCAAAACCTCCTATTCATAACTAGAACCGAAAACGTAAAACCAAATTTGAATTTTTGAACCACATACAATAAAATCCTGTTCGTGGAAGCTCTTAAATAACATCCCTTTTTTCATTTCTGACAAGTGAGATTGCGTATGAGATTATCGATCCTAACACGTTGTTCAAATACAAAACCAAAAGCACCAAAATCACAAATAAAGTTGTGTTTGATTTTAAACATAAAATTTTCAAACAAAAGAACCAAATTTATGAATGAAGAGAGGGTAAGGATACCTGGGGTTGGATCCAGGGCCAGTTTGAATCACAAAGATCACAAGGGTAGTTCCCATCATCATCTTTTATATCCTTAGCAGCATTTCTCTTCACAAGCATCTCTGCAATGCTTTCTCTCTCACACACAGCAGCATAATGTAATGCTGTCTGTCCTTCATTATCCTTCAGGTTATCAACATAACAAGTTATCACTTTATGTGTTTACTTCATTTCTCATTTTCAATCTTTATAAAATCAAACAAATATGCGAATTTTTAATCAACCACTCCGTCACTAATTACACATGCTTAAATCTATTATCACCTATAAACTTGGGTTGTTTGGTTGGTTTTTCATTAAATCCTATATGGATAAAGCAGTCTTTGTGGAATAATTTGTTCGTATAGATTGGGAAGTTTTTTGTTTGGTACTATTTTTCCGTAGATGGAATGAGCATGTTCTTAAATTGGGAATGATAGGGTTGGAAAAAATTTGGCTTTCAGCATAAAGCTTATTGAAATAGCCACTTTCTATATCATTAAGCCACTACCGAACAATTCTGTATAGCTGACCGAATAAGCTGCGAGTCTCGTTAACCTCATTAAGCTGCTAACAAACAGGCCTTAAGTGATTTAAGATGGTAGAAAGCAGAAAGCAGTGATGTGATGATACAAATGACTGAAATCAAAGATTACCTTTAAGTTGACATCAGCGTTCCTGTTCAAGAGCAACTCTGCAGCTTCAATATGGCCACGATCAACCGCCCAATGCAAAGGGGTCCGCCCCTCACTATCTGCAATTTTTAGGAAATATGAGAATATATATAAGGATACATTTACTAGAGGAAGGATCATGCGAGAAGTTAAACATTTTGCGAGAAGGCGAGAAGTATGATATCATATATGATTTCACGGCCTGTGGTTTAATCATATATGATTAAACGTCTATGTATTGTCAATGTAACATGTGTTTAATCATATATGATTAAGTTTATGTATCATATATGATATCACACTTCTCGCCTTGTTGCAAAATGTTTTAGCATTTCGTTTGAACTTGCCCCACATTTACTATAAAAAAAAACAACCACTAAAAAAATAGAAAATAAATAAATACCTTTTATATCGACAGGAATGCCACCCTCAACACATTTGAGTAAGTTCTCTGTATCACCTTCTCTAGCAAAGGCATGTATAGCATCTAATTTTCTGAGAAGTAAGGTATTAGCCACATAACATTACTTCCTACTCCATGCATGAATTGCAAAGTAAACCTAGTGTAAAATATTAGAATCTCATTATTTATGCCAACAGATTTCATACTTCATATACACAAAATTAATAAATATATATAGTTACTCAAAATCATAATTGACCCACAAAAACAATTGAGCAGTTGAGAAAGAAAGAGCAACATCACATCCACACAGCTTCAAACAGTCAAGCTTGTTCAATGAAATTTGAACAGAAAAAACTAGAAATGGAAAAGCCTTGACAATACACACACTCTAGACCAGAAGAGCATGTTTTATTGCTGTAGACTTCAACACAAACACGGGATAATAGCCGGTGATCATCAAAAGAAGTGAAGGTGGATAATATTATATATAACTATATAAGGGTCACCAGGCTCCCACGTGGGCCGTGGCAACACCTCCGTCCGTCCCAAAATAGTCGACGATGAAAAAGGCACGCAGTTTTATAAATATGTAATTATTAAACCTTTTGATTAACTAAATGACAATTTTACCCTTAACAATAGAGGAAGTAATGAATGTTTACATCTCATAATTGATGGTGAAATTGAAAAGTATGCACTTACTTTTGAAAGTGGACACTTATTTTGGGACAAACTAAAATAGAAATGTGGACACTTATTTTGGGACGGAGGGTGTAAATTACAGTTCAACGAATCAGTTTAGATACCCACTTACAACATATTCCCTGCTCAGCTTCTTAAAATTTCTTGCTAGCATCAATTGAACTCACTCGGCGTAATATACATAGTAGCCAACTTACAATCAGTTGAATACTTTAATTTCCTATCTTAACATCTCTCTCTCTCTCTCTATATATATATATATATATATGTATATCAATATACCACTGAACAGCATAGAGACTCTGCATATAACATGTAAGGAAAGAAGACCAAAAACCTTTAAGTAGCAGTAATCTCAAACATAAAAGGATTAAAGAACCTTACAACTCATCAGACTCCTCTTCATGGATAAAAGTGCTGAAAACAGGTCCCATTGGTCTGGTATCTTTACTTGATGGTTCGTTAGCATTTCCACCTCTTCTCTTCTGTGAATTATTGCAACAAGAAAAGAACAGGGTAAAATGTGATGAATGACTGGAACAATAAACTATTTGAGAGAGAGAAAGAGAGAGAGAATCATCTCACAGAAGTTGAACCAGCAGCCCAAGTAGGGTACAACTCTGTAATAATCTCGAGATACTTTAGCATTGCTTCCTCTGGGGGCATTGCACCTAGTTTCTGCCATGCATTCCTGGCCAAAAACACAAATTACGTCAAGAATTAAATGTAAACCGGATAAGGGAATACAACCAAGCTTCTGATGAAAAAAATGACCATTATCCACATCCCATAAACCTCTCTTGGAAAAAGAGTTGCATAATCGAAAAGATTCATGAGATACTTCAGTGGTTTGAGAATTTTAGCAAAGACAGATAATGACACCATCTTCAACATTCTTTTTAGAAGGATTCATAAGAACGTCAAAGTCCATAAACCACATCAGAACAAGTTGTTCTAAACCCTATCCCTAAACCCTACACCCTAAACGACACATATAGGGTGCGTTTGGTATCGAGACAGGAGAGGACATGACAATCAACGTTTGGTAAGACATAACTGGATAGGACAGAACAAATAAAATGACCAATTTACCCCTAAAATGTAAAGAGGAAAGCATATTTGATGTTTTAGAAGCGAATTAGGTTTTATTTTGAGGTTGTATTGGTAAAATATAGGTCGGTTCCACTTCTTCCATGGGGTGGGGGTGGAACAGTCTGTTCCACTATGTTCATGTCTGTTTCGCATAAAAGTCCTACCAAACGTGGAACAATGATCTTGTTCTGTTCTCTGTTCTGTCCAACGCACACATATAGAACTGGTATAAGGCAAATCAAAATCAAGTTATGAATAATATCAAGCATTCACAGGAGCAAAACAGTGTAGTTAACATATAAGAATATAAACAATACATACTACAAGCATCTGTATGTGTTGCAGATCGAGCAATTAGTAGAAATTTACCATTTAGCTCGAGCAGTCATCTTAATGGCAGAAGGCTGAGGAACACTACAAGGCCCTTCAGTAGCAATTTTATACAATCCATAAAGCTGTAACTGCAAATCACTTGAAACCTTCTGAGATGACCGATCAGCCGCTGTCGCTGCCACAAAAGCGGTGGCAGCACTAAACGCCTCATCTAATTCCGTACTCTCTACACCTTCCCAATCATCATCGCTATCCTCATCATCATCATCATCACTACCACTACTAATACCTGCATTTTCCTTTTCTTCAACAAGCAACGGTTCATCGTCATCACTGGTACCGTAATCCCTTGGAATCTCCGCACCTGATTTCTTCACTTCCTGAACTGATCTCAACTCGGATTGGCTTAGTGTTTGATATGATTGATCTTCGTCGGAGTTAGCACGGGTGATACGGAGATTTTCGTCGCGAAATGAGAAGATTATGGAGAAGAGCTTTGCGAGAAGAAACGAAAATATTAGGCCGAGGATTACTGATTGAGCACCCTGTTGCCAGTCAAACATTGTGTTGTAACTTGTGATACACAGGAAATGAAACCCTAGATAGGAGTAATCAAATTGAGTTGGGGATTTTGCTCAATTCAAAAACTCCAGTATCAAAGCTTCTACAATTCAGAGATTGATTTGAGCTGTGTAAACCCTAAACAATCCCCTAGATTTGACTATGAAGTTGAAACTGTTTAAACCCTAATCAATGGATCATAGAAGATAAGAAGAGTTTGGCGCCGGAGAAACCGAGAACAGCAAACGGCCGACGATCGATCGATCGATTCGAATGTGGAAAAACAACAATGGAATGTTTTCAATTAGACGCTTGGTGTTAAAATCATCCGACTCCAAAGTCCAGAGTCCAGACCAGTCTGGACCGGTCATCGTTTCGGTTCTACCGGCCCGGTCCAATAGTATAATATTTCAATCGGTTCTGAACCGGAAAAAAATGTGAGATTTTGGGGTCCGGCAAGCCCAATGGGTTCTACTATGCTAAATTACTAATCAAGAGACAATTTTGAATCAGTTAATAAATGAATCTTGTTTGGTAAAAGGACAAATTGCATGAAAAGGTAATATACTTTCACTTTATTCCTATTTTAGGTAACATACTTTTATAACATTCAATTTGGTACCTGAAAGGTGAAATCTCAAACATTTAAGTACTCAGGTGACTGGTTCAACCATTAACCGATTACAATGTTGACTTGACAAATGACATTGTAATCGGTTAATGGTTGAACTGGTCACCCGGGTACTTAAATGTTTGAGATTTCACCTTTCAGGTACCAAATTAAATGTTTTAAAATTACGTTACACAAAACAGGAATAAAGTGAAAGTATATTACTTTTTCATGCAATTTGCCATTGGTAAAAAAAATAACTTTTTAATGGTTACTAAAAGTCATCTGTAAAATTTTGTATCTTCGGTCTTCTTAAACACACCAGCACCTAAATTTTCCAAGTTTACCCTCTTTCCTCACACATCTCTGTCACGTCGCTCTCCTTTAAGATCTCCAGGAATCGAGTCGCTCTCCACGAATCCAATCCCTCACAAGTTTGATTTCTTTTCAGGTACTCATAGGTATCTCTGTTCGATTTTGATTTATCTGGTTTCGATTTTCGGTTTCGATTTCTCTGTTCGATTTCAATTCCTATGGTCAATCTCGATTTCTCTTCATGTGCTTCAGTTGGTCCCAAAAAGTAAAGGAAAAAGTAAACAGTATTGTAGAAGGGGGTCGAATACTATACACAAAATTTGTCACTTAATTTAATTTTTTATTGATATAAAATCAAAAATTGCATATAGAAAACTTTTAAGATTGTTGTGGAAATAACAGATAAAACTATTCTAGCAATCTTTCACAAAGTAACAAGAAAACTTAAACACAACTTGAATACACAAAGATTAAAGCTATGAAGTTTGAGAGAGAGCAAGGTTGCCAACTTTTTGTTTGAGTGCACTGAGATCTCTTTTCAAAAAACGTAGATGGCATGGAGAAATTCTTCCACTTTAAATACCACATTGTGCATTAAATGTTGAGAACAACTATCATCTTGGTATTGGATGTCAAATATTTTCTTATAAAAGGGATAAAGTATTTGATGTGACCTATCATGGAGCAAAGTTGATCTTTGTACCTTGAGAAGACAACACCCGAAAATAGTATACAATATAGACATCCATTTTCTGAACTTTTGGAAAATGTCCCTGCCATTTCATAACTCAGGTGAAGATCTTCTGTGCAATAAGAGGTTTCTTCCTTTTTTTGTCAGAAATTACCCTTGAATAAACATCAAACTTTTAATATAATTTAAAGATAGGGACTAAGGTGTTATAAATTGCTTATTGTCATATTGTAATCCGTAATTATTTTTAAAAAGGGACTTGAGATATTTTCATATAAACTTTAAGGGCGTGTTTGGTTTGTCAGAATGGATTAGATTTTGAGGGATTTGGATTTCAAATCCATCCCAATCCTGTGTTTGATTTACGGGAATGGAATGTATTAACCGGATTTAAAATCCTTTGACTTTTTAAAATTCCGGTAGTTTATGGATTTGGAATTCCTTTGCAAAGGGCCAGGATTTCAAATCCAAGCCTGATGGATTTCATAAATTGCTTCTAAAGCCCAGCAAACGTGGTAGCTAAATAACGTGCACTCAAAGCGTGGACACTGAGTTTCCCAGCGTGGACACAAGTATATATCAACACTGAGATCGCTACAAGTAATAAAATGGTACAAGTACCGAGTATCGTACCCACAGGGATTGGACTTACTGAGAAATACAGACTTTCATGAACTTCTTGCACAAGTTTCGAGTTGGGGAAAAATATTTGTTTGGTTGTTGAATTAATTCTAAAAATGCGAAATGAACTTTTTATAAATAAAGAATGGGTATGGGTGTAAGCGTTCCTTGAGATACACGTAGTAACATAATGGTCGGACGCTTTGTAGTATGGAAAGTCTATAAAAAGCCTCTAGCTTCCCAAAAATCGCCCAAAGCCGAGTGGTAGAAGAAAATAGGGTTAAAATGGGTCAATTTCGCGTTTTAAACACACAGGCGTCGAGGGCGACTATGCCCGGCGACTATGCCCTGTGGCAATGTCGCGGGGCAATGTCGCCGAACCACACCTAGCCGCGGTACAGTCCAGGCGATTGTGACAGGTGATTGTGCCATTGTCACATTCGCGAGTCATTCTCGCGCCAGGCATGACTCGACCCGTTTTTTCTTCGTTTTGACGCTTACGAGCCCAAGCTTAAGGGTCTAGGGTTATCGAGGGGTTCGAGGCTGAAATATAGGATCGAGACCCCACTAACCCCGAAGATGGGATGCGACACGCCAATCGATCTTATCTGAATTTTCCGGGTGTTACAATCCTCCCAACCTTGAAATGATTTCGTCCTCGAAATCTAGATTCCCAAGAAACGTTGACTGCATGAAAGATCGTCCCTACACCGCTTGCCAGAAGTACCACCATAACCTTATGCGGGTCCTCACGATAGATGTCCCCTTGGGCATTTCATACTTATATCCGAACGAACAATTAATTTACTACTGTAGCCTTTAACCATGAGACTGCGGTTGTCTCCCAACCTTGGGCGACATATACTACCTCTAGGGTACTTTGTGATTTCAACTTCTCACCGGCCAATTCGCCTCAGATCCACATGTTTTTTAACCCAAAACCACTGATCGACATCAAACCTCAAAGAATTTTCGGAATTCTTAATGATCTACTCTTGATTTTGGTAGGGTCGTCCTTCTAGGGGCGTACCAAAGCGCTCTCCGGGTAGCTGGTTGGTTAATGCAGATCCGGCTAACACCCAACGCCGATCTACTCTTAACCTCCAAAGCAGTCCTTCAAAAAGGATCTTTACCACATCAGGAAAATCTATACAAGTCAATACTTAATTACCAACGTTTACCTTCCTTTAAATTCCACCACCAAGAGGTCAACATTCTCTCGACCCAACGGGGATACTTCCAACCTTCCAACGATTTGTTGACTTCAAAAGAGGTAAGTTGACGCCAAAACCTCCAAAACCTAGATCCATAAATTTCACCCATGAATAATCTATTCAACCATATCGAATCATTCCCCAAACATTTTGCATAGAGATCTCAACTCATACCAAAACGGCAAAACCCTAATTTTCATAGATGAAGAGAATAGTAGATTACCTTATCCACCACTTGTATCCACCAACAATAAACCTTCAAGGTTACTAATATGACATCAAGTCAAGTTCTTCAAAGGATGGAAGATAGATTGATGAAACCCTAGAAATCAAGGGGGTTGAGGAAGAGACTTGAATCAATAGCTCACCCTTGAAAACCTTGCAATAATCATCCCAAACACAAACTTGAGACCTAGAAGATGAATCAACTAACCTTGGATGAAGATTTGATGAAGAGTGAGGTTTGGAAGAGAGGAAATCGCCTCTAGCTTCCCAAAAATCGCCTAAAGTCGAGTGGTAGAAGAAAATAGGGTTAGATGGGTCAATTTCGCGTTTTAAACACACAGGCGTCGGGGGTGACTATGCTCGGCGACTATGCCCTGTGGCAATGTCGCAGGGCAATATCGCCGAACCACACCTAGCCGCGGTACAGTCCAGGCGACTGTGACAGGCGATTGTGCCATTGTCACAGTCGCGAGTCACTCTCGCGCCAGGCATGAATCAACCCATTTTTTCTTCGTTTTGACGCTTACGAGCCCAAGCTTAAGGGTCTAGGGTTATCGAGGGGTTCGAGGTTGAAATTTAGGATCGAGACCCCACTAACCCCGAAGATGGGATGCGACACGCCAATCGATCTTATCTGAATTTTCCGGGTGTTACAGCCCTCCCCGACAGTTTTCCCAAATTCTGCACAAAAATTACTTTTGATGTCATTATCATAACTTGCTTTAATTATAGACCAAAAGAAGATAGAAAGGAACAAAAGTAGGTATAAATGGGAAATAAGACACGGAAAAGAATGATAAATAACACTCAGGAATGAGGGTTATCAAAACGCCAACCCTCCACCCCTACCACCACCACCTCCAATTCATTCCTACAAACCAAACACATTAAGAAAGTTCAAATCCCTCCCAATCCAAATCCTTATATGAAATTCAATCCATTCCCGCAAACCAAACGCATCATAAGGACCAAACATATAGTTTGTTATTTGTAACACCCTAAAAATAGGGATAACAAAAATCCGAAAACGGACATGAGGTATGCTAAAATTTCCATAGCAAGAGCCTCCCAAAAATGGGGAATATATAAATAAATAACCTGTTTAATCACAATTGTAATTTAACGGACAGTAAATAACAACCAACTAATCTAATTTCTACATCTAGAAAAGAGATTACAAAAAGGGTTGTCATCTATAGACACACACAGTCTATATCCAAAAGTATAACGCGTCCATGTGCAATTCCCCAAGCTCTCGCTCCAAATCAACTAAACCTGCTTAGAACAGCCGCCGCTATAACCTGAGATACACATCGACACCAAACAAGTGTTAGTCCAAAAAGCCTAGTGAGTTGAACAATAATAAGCATGCATGTTGGGAACTGAAGATTTGTCTAAGTGATTACTACTGCCAGGCTTTCAAGATTACTACTGCTAGTAGAATTAATACTGCTTAAAGAGTTAGTGCTGCTACTTGAATAGTTAGTACTGCTTGGAGAGTTAGTACTGCTAATAGTTAGTACTGCTGATTGGTTAATGCTGCTGAAGATGATTAGTACTGCTGAAGATTAATACTGCTCAGAGTATTAATGCTGCTATGATTTAATACTGCTTATGTGATAATCAAGATACGCGTAGATCAAGGTTTGAAGATAATCATGGAAGGTTGAAGATAATTATGGAAGAATATACTGAAGATCTTTTATGTTTTGTAATTATCTTTTATTTTCAGTATATGTATAGATGTTTTGAGAATAGTTTTGATAGACGAGTATTCTAAGTTTTTGTTTAGAGAGAGAATTAACCTCAAGGTTTACAACCCTAGTTCTAGAGAAGTAGAATTCGTCTTGGTGAGCCTGTTCATCAAGATTGAGGTTTTGTGTGAAAGCTTGTAACTTTAATCATTCAATAAACTTTACAAGTTGTGATTTATATTTTACTGTTACATTGATAGTTTGAATATTAAAGTGTTTTTCCGCAACTTCTTTAATATTGTTTATGAGTTTAATTATTCTTGTTAAGAATCAGATCCTGACAAGTGGTATCAGAGCAGGTATTCTCAGAAACCTTCATTCATCATGGAAAACACAGTTGAATCAAACAGTACTCTTGTTTCAAAGGTTCCCATGCTCAAACCTAATGAGTTTGACATGTGGAAAATTATGATCAAACAGTACATCCTCCTTACAGACTTTTCTATGTGGGACATTGTTGAGAATGGTTCCTCTGCTGAAGGTAAAATTGGACAAGATGGAAGAAGACCACCTCCAAAAACTGATGCTGAGAAGAAAGTGAGACAATTGGAGATGAAAGCTTTAAGCACCCTGCTTTTGGCCATCCCTAATGAGTATCAACATCAGTTTCATCACTGCACTGATGCTCAGATTCTATGGAATGTTTTAGAGAAGAGATTTGCTGGCACCAAGAGCACTAAGAGGAATCAAAGGGATATTCTCAAGCAGCAATATGAGAATTTTACATCTTCAAAGAATGAGTCTATGACTCAAACTTTTGATAGATTCAATAAGTTAATTGGTGAGTTGGCTACTGTTGGAGTTCAGATGGAACAAAATGATGTCAACCGAAAGTTCCTCAGATCTCTTGGAGATGAATGGACCATGTACACTATCTCATTCAGACAGAATGGCATGTTGGAAGAAAAGGAACTGGATGATCTGTATAATGATCTGAGAGTGTTTGAATCTGAGGTGGAAGCAAAGAAGAAGCCTATTGGATATGTTCATAATGTTGCATTCCTATCAGCATCAACTGATTCTACTGCTAACCCGGAATCAGTTAATGGTGCCAATGGAGTAAATCAAGAAAAAGGCAATGAATCTGTTTTTGAAGCCTTTCTTTCCAGCCATGGTAACTCTTCTTTAATCAATGATGACTTGGAACAGCTTCATCCTGATGATCTTGAAGAGATGGATATTAAATGGCAGATGGCCATGCTTTCTATGAGGGTGAAGAAGTTTATCAAGAGGACTGGGAGGAACAACTTCTCTCAAAGAAGAGAAGATGGAGCAGGCTTTGATAAGTCAAAGGTGGAGTGCTACAAGTGTCACATGAAGGGACACTTTTCCAGGGAATGCAGAAGTGGATTGTCTCACAACAACCACCAACAAGCTCAGACTGGAAGCTTCAACCAGAACAGAAACTCTGCTCAAGCTCTTGTTTCTCAACAAGGAATGGGGTTTGACTGGAGTGATCAAGCAGAAGAGACCATTCAAAATCAAGCTCTCATGGCAGAGGTATCTGATCTCCCAACTGAGGTAGTTTCTAATCTCTGTACTCAAACTTGCATAGACACTGTGAAAAGGTACAGGGATCACAACCAGAGTATGAGTGATGACCTTAAGAGGTTAGAAAAGGATAGAAAAGACTATGTGAAAATTGTTGAAGGTTTGAGGAACAAATTAAAGGTTTCCAAGCCAATGAACTTCAACACACATATGATACAAATTACTGGAAGTGGGAGAAAAATGATCTAGAAATCCAACTGACAAAGTCTAGAGAGAAAAATGAAAAGTTGAAAGGAGAACTAGCCAAGGTTAAGCTGGATGTGGAAAAGTTTTCATATGCTTCTAAATCCATGGATACAATTCTAAAGGTCCAAATCCATGATAAGCTTAAACCAGGAATTGGATACAATACCACACCACCACCATACAACAACAACTACATCCCTCCTAAATCAGACTTGCTAGAGACCAAGGATAGGAAGGACTTGCATGAGGGAGCCACTAAGATAGACCCTTTAGATGAAGTAGTTGTTGAGGACAAGACTGAGAAAGAAGCTGATAAGAGTAAGGATAATACTGTGAGTGGTGAGATTCCCTTAGAAAATAACATTCTTACCAATGAGGGTGGTGGAAGGGATTGGGTCAAATCTAATGGTGTAGAGAAGACTGAGGGAAAGTCTAAAAAGGTCCATTACAAGCAGACTACAGTTGTGAATCCTGTTCCTTGCAAACAGTGTGCAGGTAATAAATATGAGCCTCTAAAACATGATAAAAGGAGGGGAAATCAAAGAAATTGGAATAATCAGTGGGCTCAGAAACAAGGAGTTGATCTGAGTAGAATCATCAGACTAAAACCTTGTTTCATATGTGGCAAATTGAACCATCTTGCCAAGCACTGTTATTTTAATCCTATGAACCAAAGGATAAATTTTCAAAGATCTGTGCAAAAACCCTTTGGTTATAGGAAGAATGAAAGAAACCATGTGGCTAAGAAACATGTTAAATCTAAAAGCCACATGAAGAAAAATACTGTAAACGAAAGTGTCAAGATGTGGGTTCCCAAAAGCACTAAAACTGTTAGTACTGCTACCACAAATAGTGTTGCTGACAAAGATAGTGCTGCCAGAAGCAATACTACTGCTATCAATGTTAGTGCTGCTGAGAGTATTAGTACTTGTAAAACTAACATTGTTAGTACTTCATCAAATATTAATACTGCTAACTCTGTTAGTGCTTCTAACAAGGTTAGTACTGCTAAATCTGTTAGTGCTGCTAACTATGTTAGTACTTCTAAAATTAGTACTGCTTCTAGTGCTTGTGCTTCTAGACCAATCATCTTGACAAAGTACTCCAGTAAAGAGTGTTCTAATTTTAAAAATCTCATCAAAAAGGAGTGTAAGTACTTTGATGAGAAAGGGAGGCCCAAGACCACTTTGGCTTGGGTTCCCAGTCAATACTAATTGATTTATCTTATGTGCAGGGCAACCAGCAGCTCAAGGGAAAGAGCATTTGGCATGTTGATAGTGGTTGCTCTAGGCACATGACAGGGAACATGGTTTGCCTCAAGAATTTCAAGAAAATTGATGGAGGACATGTTGCCTTTGGTAATACTCCAGATGGAGGAAAGATTAGTGGTAAGGGTGATGTAACAAAAGGTAAGATGACCTTTGAAGATGTTTACTATGTTGAGCAGTTAAGGTACAACCTGCTAAGTGTATCACAGGTTTGTGACAAAAAGCATAGTATATTATTCACTGATACATAATGCATTATCCTTGCTCCTGGATTCAAGGTAGTTGATGAAAAGATGATACTACTAAGAACTCCTAGAAAGGATAATGTCTATTGTTTGGATATGGAAAATGTTTCAAATGATTCATCCCTAAACTGTCTTGTTTCAAAAGCCTCTTTGGATGAATCATCACTTTGGCACAGAAGGATGTGTCACATGAACTTTAAAACAATGAATAAACTTGTTAAAAACAACCTTGTAAGAGGTATGCCTTCAAAAGTCTTTTCATGTGATGATTATTGTGTTGTTTGTCTCAAAGGCAAACAACACAAAACTTCTCATAAGTCCAAAGAGTTGAACACAATTTCCTCTTCTCTTCAGTTGTTGCATATGGATCTGTTTGGTCCTACAAATGTCATGAGTATAGGTAAGAAATCATACTGCTTAGTTATTGTTGATGATTACTCTAGATTTACTTGAGTATATTTTCTAAGGACTAAGGATGAGACAAGTGGACTGATCAAATCCTTTATTCTAAGAATTGAAAACCAAACAAATCAAAAGGTAAAAGTCATTAGGTCAGATAATGGTACTGAATTTAAAAATCTTGACCTAAACACCTTTTGTGAGGAAAAAGGAATTGAGAGGCAATACAGTGCTCCTAGGACTCCACAACAAAATGGTGTTGCTGAGAGAAGGAATATGACACTGATTGAAGCTGCTAGATCTCTGTTAGCTTATTCAAAACTTCCAATTACTTTCTGGGCTGAAGCAGTTAATATTGCTTGCTATGTACAAAACAGAGTTCTAGTAGTCAAGCCTAATAACAAGACACCATATGAGCTTTTAAACAAAAGAAAACCATTTATTGGATTTTTCAAACCTTTTGGGTGTCCTTGTACCATTCTCAATACCAAAACTCACTTAGGAAAGTTTGATAGCAAAGCAGATGATGGTTTTCTTGTTGGTTACTCATCTCATAGTAAGGCCTACAGAGTATTTAATTCTTCTTCTAGAATAATTGAGGAAAGTGACAATGTCAAATGCAATGAGAACTCACCAAATCCTATTGGTTCAGGTCCTCAGTGGTTATTTGACATTGATTTACTAACTATCTCTTTGGGTTTCAGTAGTGATGATCATGCAGGATCAGGAAGTAGAGGATTAGGGGATGAACAAGTACAAGATATTATTCCTAAGTCTGTGATCTTTCCCATACCTACAATGACCCCTGTTGAAATCTGTGAAAGGGAGACTGTTACTGAACCAAGTCAGAGTGAAGAAGAAAGAAGAGATGAGGAGATTTTAGAGCATGAAGAGCCAGAAGTAGCTGATGAGATCCCCTCAGCTGACTTAAATGAGTCCAATTTAGATGTGAGATTTAATGAAGAACCTAGTCATCAGACAAGAACTCAGAAGAATCATCCTCCTGAGCTGGTAATAGGAGACATCACTTCTCCTATGATGACTAGGAATCAAAGCAGACTTCAAGATTTGCAGGATTAGCAACATACTGTACTCTCTTGCTTTCTATCTCAGATTGAGCCTAAGAAGGCTTATGATGCAATGAAAGATTCAAGTTGGATATAAGTCATGCAAGAAGAGTTGCTACAATTTAAATTACAAGATGTTTGGGACTTGGTGGACCTTCCAAAAGGTCATAGAGCAATTGACACCAAGTGGATTTTCAGAAATAAAAAGGATGAGAGAGGAACAGTAATCAGGAACAAAGCAAGGCTAGTGGCACAAGGGTACACTCAGGAAGAAGGCATAGACTATGAGGAAGTTTTTGCTCCAGTGGCACGGGTAGAGGCAATTAGGCTGTTTCTAGCCTATGCCTCATATATGAAGTTCAAGGTATATCAGATGGATGTGAAGAGTGCCTTTCTATATGGAACAATTGATGAAGAAGTATATGTCTGTCAGCCCCCTGGATTTGAAAATCCATCATATCCTGACAGAGTATACAAACTTAAGAAAGCACTTTATGGTCTACATCAAGCCCCAAGAGCATGGTATGATACTCTGTCTACCTATCTCTTGGAAAATGGGTTTGAAAGAGGAATAATTGACAAGACCCTTTTCATTAGAAGAAGTAAGAAGGATATCCTACTTGTTCAGATCTATGTGGATGACATCATATTTGGATCCACAAAAGATCAGATGTGTAGAGACTTTGAAGAGTTGATGCACAAGAGCTTCAAAATGAGTTCAATGGGTGAACTCACCTTCTTCCTTGGGCTTCAAGTGAAACAGCAGAAAGATGGAATTTTCATAAGTCAATCAAAGTATGTGAAAGACATCCTAGATAAGTATGGTTTATCAGACTCAAAGCCAGCAAGCACACCAATGGAAACACACAAACAGATCACTACTGATCTTGAGGGGGAGGATGTTGATGTCCATCTTTATAGATCAATGATTGGATCTCTCATGTATCTCACAGCCTCAAGACCAGATATCATGTTTCCAGTGTGTGTGTGTGCCAGATTCCAAGTCAAGCCAAAGCAGTCACATCATCAAGCAGTTAAGAGGATCTTCAGATACTTAAGAGGGAAACCTAGATTAGGTCTTTGGTATCCTTATGAATCCACTTTTGACTTGATTGCATATTCAGACAGTGACTTGGGTGGTGCTAATATGGATAGAAAGTCTACTTCAGGGGGATGTCAACTTTTGGGTGCAAGACTAGTATCTTGGCAGTGTAAGAAGCAAACCACAATGTCCTTATCCACAACAGAAGCTGAGTACATTGTTGCTGCAAGTTGTTGTTCTCAGGTTCTATGGATTCATAATCAAATGTTGGACTATGGGGTAACCTTTCTTCACACTCCAATCTTCATTGACAATAGCAGTGCTATTAGCATTGTTAACAATCCAGTCAAGCACTCCAAAACAAAGCACATTGAAATCAGGTATCACTTTATTAGAGACTGCAATGAAAAGAAGCTTATTCAAGTTGCTAAAGTTCATACTGATAACCAGTTTGCTGATCTATTCACTAAAGCTTTTGATGTAAGTAGATTCACTTTCTTGGTCACAAGTGTGGGCATGATCAACTTTGAATGAACTCATGTTTAAAAAGTGTTTGTATACCTGTTATTTGTTTATTTTGTTTGGTGCTACTAATCATCTTTCTCAGGAAGTTTATTGCCTTGCTCAGACTAACACAAGCTTAAAAAGTGTAAGTATTGTTAATACTGCCAGTGTAGCTTTAATGCTGCCAGTGCAAAGTTAATACTGCTAGTTAGTTAATACTGGTAGTTAGTTACTACTGCTCTCAGTTAATACTGCGAGTGGTTAGTACTGCTTTAACTGAAAATAGGGTTAATACTGCTTCTTTCCCGAATCTTTTAAATACCCTCTTTGCCCGCCTAAAAGCTCACAACGACTCTTTGAATACTGTTCATCTTCTCTCTAACTCTTTTCTCTCAAGCAACAAGTGTGTTTTAGTCAAGAATCCTCAAGACCGATGGCATCCATGGCGTTTATTGATGAACACAATGAGATCGCAATGCTTCAAAAGCCGAAGCAGGCTGATGGATTCCATCAAATAGTTGATTTTCTCAAGACCAGTCATATAGCGTATGCTCTTACTGTGTCACCACCAATCTTCATCGAGCACCAGAAGCAATTTTGGGCCAATGCCACCGCTGTTACTGAAAACGGTGTGCAGTTTATCAAGACAAGGGTGTGTGACAAACCCTTGATAGTCACTAAAGAGGTCATTTGCATCAGTCTACGTCTAGACGATGCCTCAGGTATTACCTCTATCCCTAATGAGGATTTGTTTTCCAATCTCACAAGAATGGGGTATGAAGGCCAACAGGGTGTTTTCAAATTTTACAAAGCTACCTTTTCTCCCCAATGGCGTTTCTTTGTTCATACCCTTATGCACTGTATTTCTAGAAAAACTACTGGATGGAGTCAGTTCAGTAGTACCATTGCTTTTGCTTTGGTCTGCTTGTCTACTGCCAGAAAGTATAATTTCTCAAAAATGATTTTCAATGACCTTGTATCAAACTTGGATAATAAAAAGAGTTTCTATATGTATCCAAGATTTGTCCAGGCAGTTATCACCACTGAATTGACGGATATACCTCAGTTTAATGAGGTATATGTACCTAAAATCCCTAAGGGCAAGGTCTTTTCAAATATGAAAAAATCTGCCAAGGACTCGGAAGGAGTTGACACCCCATTGTTCTCTACAATGATGGTGGCGTCCCACAATCAAGAAGGTATGGCATCAGGGTCAAGGCCCTCACTAGACCATCCCACTAAGAGCCAAACCCAACCTTCAACCACTATATCACTTCCTCAGTCCCTTGTTCTTAAGCCAACACCAGTTTTAACCAAAACGTATACTAAGAGAAAGGTACACAAGGCTCTTTCCCTTGTTGTACCTCCTACAAACCCAGAACCTCAAAGCCCTCTAATGGAGCATTCTCCATTAGAGAATATCAATAGGGAAACCACAGGGGTGTCTCCCAACCCCAAGGAGGTGCTCACTGAGGAGATGCATGAGCATGTGGGTGAGAAGGCTGCCACTACTCCTACTAGCACAGAGGAGGCCAGTGGTAACATCACTAAGACCTTCCCTATGGCAAATTTGGGTGAGCAATCATCCAAAGGTCCCGGGTGCCGAGAAACCAAGGAAATAGGTGGTGCTTCAGCACGGCTGGAGATCCCTATTAAACATTCCAATGATCCCTCAAAAGGGGGTAACACTCCTGGAGAAGGTGAGGATAGATATGACTACCATGAATTGATTTCTGTCATGTCCAAAATGGCAACTGAACTGGATACTCAAAAGAAGGTTGTCAATGAACTCAAAAAAGTCATCATCAACCAACAAGAAGAGATCAGCAGCTTAAAGAAGTCGGTTCAGAAGGTGGTTCAAAAGAAGAAGAAGCAAAGATTTGTGCTCAGAAGAAGGAACCCAGTGGATGATGCTCCCAAAAAGGGGGAGTCAGAAGTTGAGGTTAACATGGAGAAACATGGAGATGAGGGGGAGTTTGCTGAAACAGAAACAGGGTTTGAGAAAGCAGCAGAAACAGTTAATGCTGCTGAAATAAATGAAGCAACATAAATTGTTAAAGAGATATTAACAGACCTCCTTAGCAGCAATTTGGAAGAAATTGAGGTAGCTAAAGCATTAATCAAAGCTAAACATGACACTCCTAAGGTCACTTCAAAGACCAAAGGAGTTGTTATCAAAGACAATACTGAGGTTATCAAGAAAACTTGTGCTGATAAGGTAGCAAGCAAGGACAAAGGCAAAAAGAAGATAGTGGAATCTGACCAACCACTTAAAAAGCAAAAGCTGATTGAGTCAGATGAAGCTTTGGCTAAGAAGATTCAAGCAGAACTTGAGATAGCTGAAAGAGATCAAATGGAAAAGGATAGAGAGATGACAAGAGCTCTAGCTGGAGAGCTTAATGAAGTTTATCAAAAGAGTTTGACAACAGAGATGGCTCAGAAGAGATCTGCAATTCCAAAGAAGCCTGTAATGATCAAATTGGGTGCAAAGAAGAGGCAACCTTCAAAGACCTACCTTGGCACTCAAGAGAGAAAAAAGATGATCACTTTTCTTAAAGGTGCTGTGGGAGTCAAAAAGGAAATGTTCACTAAAATGTCATTTGAACAAATCAAAGGGTTGTATGATGCAGAGATGACTAAGCTTCAAGGAAATGACAAAGCCAGAGTTGAAGTGGAAAAGAGGATGAAAGAGAGTCATGACCTTCTAATACAAAAACCTTTTCCTGATGATCAAGAATCACCAAGGAAGGAAACTACTCTAGGTGAAAGTATAAGGACTTTGAAAAGAACAAAAATGATGGCTAGAAGAAAACCAGCTAGGAAACCTAGAGTGGATGAGGAAGAAGCTGAGAAAGAACAGAAGGTAGCTGAAGAAGAAGGGGCACCTAAGTCTGATGAAAAGAAAGCTCAATCTCATGAAGAACCATCCAGTACTTATGATGTAAATATGTACATGGTGGTGATGGAGAAAGTGCTTGAGCCTATAACTGCTGAACCAGTTGGTGTCAAGCCTCCTGAGATTATTCACTCGGATACTATGGAAGTAGATGGAAAGGAGTATATCAGGCTGAAGAGGAAAGATGACAAATTTGAAGTGTATCCTACTTGGGCCAAGATTGTAAGAGTATGCTCCAGATCTGATTTAGAGGAAATGTTTGAGGTGGGGATGAAATTATATGCTGATAAGCTGAAAGCTCCAGGGATACCTGTTACAAAACTTGTGATGGAGTATCTATGCATGTTGTTCAAGCCAGAGGAAGTTCAGCATGTTATCAGAAATGTTTTCAAAACCATCAACAACTGGACTTTGTATGAAAGAAGTGGAGTATATGCATTGGCTATGGATACAAGTCACTTTGAATACTTCCTAGTGGATAGAGTTTACAACCATAGCAGGTTAAAGTTGCATGTTATGTTGAAGAAAAAGCTAGGTTGTGCACCAGATTCTGCAATGGCAAGATACTTGATTCAGAGAACTCTTAATCAAAGTTTGGGGCTGAATCCTGATATAGGTTTATGAGCAATAGAGTTTTGGGAGCATCTGAAGACTTGACTTCTTTTCTCTAAAAGTCAAGTTAGGGGGAGATTGTTGGGAACTGAAGATTTGTCTAAGTGATTACTACTGCCAAGCTTTCAAGATTACTACTGCTAGTAGAATTAATACTGCTTAAAGAGTTAGTGCTGCTACTTGAATAGTTAGTACTGCTAGTAGTTAGTACTGCTGATTGGTTAATGCTGCTGAAGATGATTAGTACTGCTGAAGATTAATACTGCTCAGAGTATTAATGCTGCTATGATTTAATATTGCTTATGTGATAATCAAGATACGCGCAGGTCAAGGTTTGAAGATAATCATGGAAGGTTGAAGATAATTATGGAAGAATATACTGAAGATCTTTTATGTTTTGTAATTATCTTTTATTTTCAGTATATGTATAGATGTTTTGAGAATAGTTTTGATAGACGAGTATTCTAAGTTTTTGTTTAGAGAGAGAATTAACCTCAAGGTTTACAACCCTAGTTCTAGAGAAGTAGAATTCGTCTTGGTGAGTCTGTTCATCAAGATTGAGGTTTTGTGTGAAAGCTTGTAACTTTAATCATTCAATAAACTTTACAAGTTGTGATTTATATTTTACTGTTACATTGATAGTTTGAATATTAAAGTGTTTTTCCGCAACTTCTTTAATATTGTTTCTGAGTTTAATTATTCTTGTTAAGAATCAGATCCTGACAATGCATGAGCAGATACAATTCTTATCAGCAGTTAATCAGTGTTCAATATATGTGGAGTCATTAGGGGAGACCCAAAGCACCAATCAAGTCCCATCCAAGAGTCGATATACCTTGATGCCCTTAACAAGGAACACCCCAAAGGCCCGACCCACCCGAAGACTATCGCTATGAAAATTCCCCGAATGGCGGAGGTCTAGGCACATACCATCACAGTGGCGCCCAAGAATATATCCTCCTAGTGTACTGACTTGGTTCGTCCACATAACATTTATAAGGGGTCCTTTAGGTATATTTCAACCCACATACTTCAATACCAACTACAGGTATAATATTACCACCTTATCCTCATGATGTCTAACAAGAGACCCAATGTAAATCATGCTCATTATGCATATAAACATATCACCAAAATAGTGTTCCAACTAGAATTATCACCATGCCCATATATGCATACATTTAACACATCAAGGTACCCACATTATGTATCTATGTGACAAATCCCAAATAATGATACATATAACAATAATCATGGCAAACCATCCATATATATACATCTTCCAACTATTTTCATGAAGGATTCCCCAAACATTTGAACATATAGAAATAAAGTAGCAAATAGGATATTATGATGTGTATCTAGTTTTAACAAAGGTTTAGTAAACTCACAATCTAGGTTTTGAACCAAAACCTAGAAAATAGATGAAATGGAGAAGGATGAAGTCTTGAGACTCCAAACACTTGATTGCTAGGTCTTGAATGTATCCTTGAAGTAATTGGATAAATGTTTCAAAATCCCAACAACCTCTATGTAATAAATGAAGTGAGAAGGTGGAGAAGTGAGGAAAATCGCCCCCAAAAACGCTCTCAAGAAAACCCTAGATCTGATTTTGAAATTGTGAAGTGAAAAGAGGCTGGAATGGTGCTTTTATTCGACCAGACCACGCGGGCGATTGTGCCCCGTGACATTGCCCTGGGCACTATCGCCAGAGCATAGTCGCCGAAACCCACAGCCTCTCGGTACAATCCCCGCGATTGTGACCGACGAGAGTGCCCAAGGGCACAATCGCGTGGCACTCTCGCGCGGGACGTACCGCAGCCTATCTGCCTCCCGCGACTTTGCCTCCACGACATTGACATGTGTCATAGTCGCCGGCAAGGTCGCCGAGTCTGACAGAACTCTCGATTTCGCACCCGAAAAGTCACGATTTACAGATAACATGCTCTAAGGAACTATTTATACAATTAGGAGTGAAAATTAGATCAAATAGGGCACTTAAGCAATAAATTGGACATTTAGCATTAAACTTACTCAATTAAAATTCCGGGTGTTACAATCCTCCCCACCTAAATAGGGATTTCGTCCCCAAAATCTTACACTAGATTAAACAAGTGAGGATAACGCTTCTTCATATCATCTTCGGACTCCCAAGTATTGTTAGCACCCCGATGATGCTTCCATTGAACTTTAACCATGACCACGTCTTTATGCCTCAACTTCTTTACTTTCGATTCCAAAATCGACTCCGGTTCTTCCACACAACGATTCCCATTGTCCACCCGAATTTCCGACAAAGGAATCACGCTTTCCTCTTCGGCTAGACACTTCCGAAGGTAACATACGTGAAATGTAGGATGTATCCCATCCATTTCCGGCGGTAAATCCAACCGATAGGCTTGCAAACCAATCTTTTCCAAGATAACGAATGGTCCAAGGAAACGAGGACTAAGCTTTCCACGCTTCCCGAAACGTATGATCCCCTTCCACGGGGACACCTTCAACATGACCCAGTCACCCACTTGAAACTCAACCGGTCTTCTCTTCTTGTCCGCATAACTCTTTTGTCGGTCTTGCGCCGCCTTTAGCCTTTCCCGAATCTCTTTCACCTTGTCGGCCGTCTCTTGAACGATTTCCGGCCCGGCGAATTGCTTTTCGCCTGCTTCTAACCAACAAACCGGGGTTCTGCACTTCCGTCCATACAAAGCCTCGAACGGTGCCATTCCGATACTAGAATGGTAACTGTTGTTGTACGCGAATTCTACTAGAGGTAGATGTGAATCCCAACTTCCCCCGAAGTTTATTACACACGACCTCAACATATCTTCTAGAGTCTGGATCGTCCTCTCGCTTTGACCATCCATTTGAGGATGATACGCCGTGCTCAAATTCAGTCGAGTACCCAACTCCTTTTGCAAACTAGCCCAAAAGTTCGAAGTGAATCGGCTATCCCGATCCGATACTACAGATTGCGGAACTCCGTGTCTTGACACCACCTCGTCGATGTACAGTTTAGCCAATTTATCTATTGGCAGAGTCTCCCGCATCGCAAGAAAGTGCGCGCTCTTGGTCAACCGATCCACGATCACCCAAATTGTGTCATGGCCACGCAAGGTCCTTGGTAACTTTGTCACGAAATCCATAGTGATGTTGTCCCACTTCCACTCAGGAATGGACAACGGTTGCAAACTTCCATAAGGTCTTTGATGTTCCGCCTTGACTTGGAGACAAGTGACACACTTCTCCACATAACTAGCCACATCTAGCTTCATTACCGGCCACCAATACATTAACTTTAAATCTCTATACATTTTGGTGCTACCGGGATGTATAGAGTATTTCGACTTATGCGCTTCTTCAAGAAGCAGCTTCCGGTTTCCTCCCAACTTCGGCACCCAAACTCGTCCTTGAAAGAGTTTGAGACCACGACCGTCTTCCGTTAACAGCTCCTTTTGTTTCACCATTACTTCGGCCTTGAGGTTCTCTTCCTTAAGTGCTTCCACTTGACTCACCTTAATGCTTTCCAACAAACTTGTAACCACATCGATCCTTGCAAGGGACATTTTGACACCATCACCATGATTCCTTCGGCTCAAAGCATCCGCCACCACATTAGCCTTACCGGGATGATAGAGTAGGTCACAATCGTAATCTTTCAAAAGCTCTAGCCATCTCCTTTGTCGCATGTTGAGTTCCTTTTGGTCGAAGATGTACTTGAGACTCTTGTGATCCGTGAAAAGAGTACACTTGGTCCCATACAAGTAGTGTCGCCACAACTTTAACGAGAAAACTACCGCCGCCAACTCCAAATCATGAGTCGGATAGTTCTTCTCATGATCCTTTAATTGCCGCGACGCGTAGGCTATTACTTTCCCCCTTTGCATTAGGACACACCCAAGACCCATCTTGGAAGCGTCACTAAACACAACAAAATCTTCCGATCCTTCGGGTAGGGATAAGATCGGAGCTTCGCACAACTTCCTCTTGGGCGTCTGAAAGGCTTGCTCTTGTGCATCAGTCCAAAGAAACTTGACGTTCTTCCTTGTAAGAGAAGTGAGCGGTGTAGCTATCTTGGAAAAGTCTTGGATGAAACGCCGGTAGTAACCCGCCAAACCTAAGAAGTTTCGAATCTCCGTCGGACTTGTTGGAGGCTCCCAACTCATCATTGCATCGATCTTTGCCGGATCCACTTTTACCCCGTCCTTTGATACCACATGCCCCAAGAATTGCACCTCTTGGAGCCAGAATTCGCACTTCGAGAATTTCGCGAACAGTTTCTCCTTTCTTAGAACTTCTAATACTTCCCGTAAGTGTCTTCCATGTTCGGACTCATCCCTTGAATATATTAAAATATCGTCGATGAAGACGATCACGGATTTATCCAAAAATGGGCGACACACACAGTTCATCAAATCCATGAATACGACCGGAGCGTTGGTTAAGCCAAACGGCATCACCAAGAACTCATAATGACCGTATCTTGTTCGGAAAGCCGTCTTCGGAATATCTTCGTTCTTCACTCTCACTTGATGATAACCGGACCGAAGGTCAATCTTCGAGAAACATCCCGCCCCTTGGAGTTGATCAAAAAGATCGTCGATGCGAGGTAGAGGGTACTTGTTCTTCACCGTGACTTTGTTTAACTCCCGATAATCTATGCACATCCGCATGGATCCATCTTTCTTCTTCACGAACAAAACCGGTGCTCCCCAAGGTGACGAACTTGGTCGAATGAATCCCTTCTCCAATAACTCTTGAAGTTGCGTCATCATCTCCTTCATTTCTGTCGGTGCCAAACGATATGGAGCACCAGCTATCGGAGCCGCTCCCGGTGTGAGGTCAATCTGAAACTCCACTTGCCGTTCCGGCGGTAATCCGGGTAAGTCTTCCGGGAAGACGTCCGGATAATCTTGCACTACCTCCACATCTCCCACCGACTTCTTTTCTTTCTTTGCGTCCACAACGTAGGCCAAGTACTAAGGGTATCCCTTCGCTAAAAACTTGCGAGCCTTAAGAGATGAGATAATAGGATTATTCCTCTTTCCTTTCTCTCCATAAATGATAGCCACCCCAATTTCCGGCAATGGTACTTGGATTATCTTTTTGGAGCAAAATATGTCCGCTTTATGCCTCGCTAACCAATCCATGCCTATGACTACATCAAACCCTCCTATAGCCATAGGTAGTAAATCTACCCCGAAAGAATTTCCATCGATATCTAGAGTGCAATCACAGAAACGTCCACGAATGATTACTTGATCCCCATTAGTTATTTCTACTACTAACGCATCGGGAAGAACACTAATAGGAGTGGTGAATCGTTTACAGAAAGCATCTGACACAAAAGAACACGTAGCACCCGAATCAAACAAGACACGAGCAGGCATGGAGTTTACTAGAAACGTACCCGAAACGACATCCGCGGTCTCCTTCGCCTCCTCGGTAGTCATCTGGAAGGCTCGAATCGGTGCCCTTGGTGGTTGCTCGACCCTAGCCGTTGAGCCCACAGAATTTCCACCACCTCCTCTAACTAGCCTCGGACACTCTCGCTTCATGTGCCCCGGCTCTCCGCATTCATAACATACCGACCCACGGAGGGAACACTCTCGAGTCGTGTGATTTTTCTTACTACACTTGGTACACCCGGATGGACCAGAGTGAGTCCTTGTAGCGCACGGCCCCGAGTGCTTTGACCTGCACTTGTGGCACCACCGATCTTCACGGCGTTGATCACCCGATCTCCCGCTTACAAAGGGTCTTGACTGACGAACGGGCCCAGATGGCCCCTCCCACTTCCGTTTCTCACCAACATGCCTCTTCTCATCCCTTTCCGAATTGATGTCGTCCTCAACGAATAAGGACTCCTCGATAACTTCTTGCAAAGTCGAACACTTAGCATTTCTTACCGCCGTTCGCATCTCGGCCGGTAACCCTTGATGATAAGCCTTCATCTTTGACTTTTCGTCGGGGACTAGATGTCCCACCAAGTTTAGCTTCTCCAAGAAGAGCTTGGAGTAGCCAACAATCGACATATTCCCCTTCTTCAAATCTCGAAACTCCCGTTCCAACTTGTCCAACGACCGCTCGCTGCAGTACTTGTCCATAATCTTCTCCTTGAACACCGGCCAAGTTAACTTAGCCAGAACTTCCGGGATTAGGGCGGATCGAGTGAGATTCCACCAAATCAAAGCCTCTCCCCGAAGTAGTTGGGAAGCAAACTTGACTCGTTGAGAGGGATCACACTCACTTGCCTCGAAGGCCATCTCCATCTCTTTGAGCCAATACATACAAGCAACTAGGCTATCGGAACCCGCAAACTCCTTAGGGTGACACCCCAGAAACGTCTTGTAGGTGCACCCTTTAGTCTTCGTTCCGATTCCCTCAGCGGATGGTTCTTCGACCGTCACCACATTCGGTCCACCCGACCCCACAATAACGTTTTCAGCCATAGTCTCGGGTTGACGGTTACTGACATCTCGATCCTCTAGAAGTTTCATGAAAAACTCTTGTTGTTGGGTCATGGCCGAAGTCATGGCCAACTGCTGTTGAGCCAAAGCCGCATTCATGGCCAACATCATGCTATCCCGAAGCCGGGTCTCCATGGTAACTTCCTCCAAGATGGCGTCACCGGTGTTGAGGTTCCGGCGCGGGATGTGCTCAGACCCTCCTGCCAAGATTCTGGGTATAGGAATGTCATCGGAGGTTGCCCCCACCGGGGGTCGTACAACTGCAGATTCCACTTCAGGTTGCCCTTCTGGCATGTCTGGTAATCTACTTCGAGTGTTTACCATTTATAATCTGTCATGCACGTACGATAAATAGATTGAGAAAAGACTAAGCAAGTTGAACTCATTGTACGTACTACTACTTTCATCAATTATCATAATAATAGTAAACCAAGTATGCTCACGTAACAATGCATTCATAATAGCAGTAGCTAAGTGAAATTATGAACGAACCATACACAAGTATTCTTGTCACCATCATCACAACTTTCAATTACAGTAATTCCGTAATCCTAACGCTCTCCCCACCTAGGATTCCTACCCCAAGTGGACAGTAAAGTCATAAAGT
The DNA here is from genome assembly GCA_954870635.1 of Arctium minus. Classification (NCBI taxonomy): domain Eukaryota; kingdom Viridiplantae; phylum Streptophyta; class Magnoliopsida; order Asterales; family Asteraceae; genus Arctium; species Arctium minus. Next base: position 179,239,695 of record OX941081.1, on the reverse strand, counting down.
CTAAAGCTTAAGTCTAGATATGCTAAACAATACCTAGTTCACTTAAACTAAAGCTCTGATACCAACTTGTAACACCCTAAAAATAGGGATAACAAAAATCCGAAAACGGACATGAGGTATGCTAAAATTGCCATAGCAAGAGCCTCCCAAAAATGGGGAATATATAAATAAATAACCTGTTTAATCACAATTGTAATTTAACGGACAGTAAATAACAACCAACTAATCTAATTTCTACATCTAGAAAAGAGATTACAAAAAGGGTTGTCATCTATAGACACAAACAGTCTATATCCAAAAGTATAACGCGTCCATGTGCAATTCCCCAAGCTCTCACCTAAACCTGCTTAGGACCGCCGCCGCTAGAACCTGAGATACACATCGACACCAAACAAGTGATAGGCCAAAAAGCCTAGTGAGTTGAACAATAATAAGCATGCATGAGCAGATACAATTCTTATCAGCAGTTAACCAGTGTTCAATATATGTGGAGTCATTAGGGGAGACCCAAAGCACCAATCAAGTCCCACCCAAGAGTCGATATACCTTGATGCCCTTAACAAGGAACACCCCAAAGGCCCGGCCCACCCGAAGACTATCGCTACGAAAATTCCCCGAATGGCGGAGGTCTAGGCACATACCATCACAGTGGCGCCCAAGACTATATCCTCCTAGTGTACTGACTTGGTTCGTCCACATAACATTTATAAGGGGTGCTTTAGGTATATTTCAACCCACATACTTTAATACCAACTACAGGTATAATATTACCACCTTATCCTCATGATGTCTAACAAGAGACCCAATGTAAATCATGCTCATTCACCAAAATAGTGTTCCAACTAGAATTATCACCATGCCCATATATGCATACATTTAACACATCAAGGTACCCACATTATGTATCTATGTGACAAATCCCAAATAATGATACATATAACAATAATCATGGCAAACCATCCATATATATACATCTTCCAACTATTTTCATGAAGGATTCCCCAAACATTTGAACATATAGAAATAAAGTAGCAAATAGGATATTATGACGTGTATCTAGTTTTAACAAAGGTTTAGTAAACTCACAATCTAGGTTTTGAACCAAAACCTAGAAAATAGATGAAATGGAGAAGGATGAAGTCTTGAGACTCCAAACACTTGATTGCTAGGTCTTGAATGTATCCTTGAAGTAGTTGGATAAATGTTTGAAAATCCCAACAACCTCTATGTAATAAATGAAGTGAGAAGGTGGAGAAGTGAGGAAAATCGCCCCCAAAAACGCTCTCAAGAAAACCCTAGATCTGATTTTGAAATTGTGAAGTGAAAAGAGGCTGGAATGGTGCTTTTATTCGACCAGACCACGCGGGCGATTGTGCCCTGCGACATTGCCCTGGGCACTATCGCCAGGGCATAGTCGCCGAAACCCACAGCCTCTCGGTACAATCCCCGCGATTGTGACCGACAAGAGTGCCCAAGGGCACAATCGCGTGGCACTCTCGCGCGGGACATACCGCAGCCTATCCGCCTCCCGCGACTTTGCCTCCGCGACATTGACATGTGTCATAGTCGCCGGCAAGGTCGCCGAGTCTGACAGAACTCTCGATTTCTCACCCGAAAAGTCACGATTTACAGATAACATGCTCTAAGGAACTATTTATACAATTAGGAGTGAAAATTAGATCAAATAGGGCACTTAAGCAATAAATTGGACATTTAGCATTAAACTTACTCAATTAAAATTCCGGGTGTTACATTATTGGTGCTCACGGGTTGGGTTGGTCGAGTTGAAGACATTTCAACAACCCAACCCAATGTTGACGGTTTGAAAATTTTCAACCCAATCAAACCTAAACAAAAGTGCAACCCAACCCGATCGGGTTGGTCGGGTTATGTTTAAACAAAGTAAAAACTATGGGTGAGCAAAGGCAACCTAAAAACAATATCGGAAACATAAAAATAAGAAAAAATTTATTTGAAATACGATCCATCATTGAAATGAATATACGAGTTTATCAAATATTTAGGTATTACATATAACTTTCCAATAATGTCCTCTCATGAGTGCTAATGTTCATTATTGTCGAGTTATTTTTGGTAACTTATACATATTAAAGGGAAATATAAATAATTTTAGAAAAGTCGCTAAAACGTTTATCGGGTTGGTCGGGTTACTTTGAGCCTAACCCAATACGGCAATACCTATCCAATATATTCAAACGGATTGTCCTAATTTTCCGCGGGTTGGTAGGGTTACACAAGGGGTCAAAGAACAAGCATTGACTTTAATTATTCTTAGAGTAAATTACACTTTTGGTCCCTATGGTTTTCATCTACTATCAACTTTGGTCTCTCTTTTAAACTAATTACAATTTTAGTCACTGTGGTTGCCATTTTGTTTCACTTTTGGTCCTTCAGACCAACTTCTGTTAAAAGGGTTTGTTAGACCCAGGGGATTTTTGGTCTTTTAATTATTTATTTAATTTTTAGTTACTAATGTGTGTGTGTATATATATACATACATACACACAAATCTAACCTAAACACCAGGGAGACCAAAGTCGTCTTCTTTGTTGGAGACCCTCACCGTCACCGTAGTCGCCTTCGTTGGAGACCCTCACCGTAGTCGTCTTCTTCGTTGGAGACCCTCACCCTCGTTGTTCTTCTTTGCCGAGATTTGATATGGGTGGCAGATTATGTGAGTTACCATGGTGGTGGGGATGAGAGTGGTGCAAAACAAACAAATTAAGCCAAAACAAATTAAGCCAGAAAATTTAAGCCCTAAATTTGAAGCAAACCCATATCTAAAATCTAAATCACACGGTGGCATCTATCTAACTAGTTATGTGTACCCCTTTCCCCATTTCACGGCTCAACAGGGACTACCCCACATCCCTCACCATTTCCCAACATAACTCCTTCTCTGATGTGAACTCTGACATAACTACGCACATCTCTCAGACCTGGTTCGAAAAAACTCTCTATCCCTACTTCACCATCGTAAACCCCTTGAAAACATCCATTTCACATATGCTTGTGCGACAAACCCCATTTGTAGGGGGTTGCTCTGTCTATGTCCAAACAGAAACGAAACTTGTGGGTTTTGATTTATGGGTGGTTGGATATGGCGGCCGGTGATGTTGCGAAAGAGGGCGGTGAAGGGTGGGTTTTCCCCACTGTTCATCTTATCCTTGTAGAACCAAAATCAGAAGAAGAAAACCACATCGGACTACAAAATCACACTTGTTAGCATTTTGATTTAGTTTGAATAAACCTTTTCCTCACATTACAAAACCCATCACGTTCTGGGTTTGTTTGTTTGTTTGATTTTATTTTTTATTTCGTTTGCATTGTTTTCTAGATTTTTGTTTGAATTTTTAATGCTTATGATTTGACATCCAAATTTGGGTATGGGTTTGTTTTGAATCAAGTTTTTATTGATTTGTTTTGTTTATGGTCGAAGAAGACGATGGGGTTGGGGAGAGGGTCACCGGACGGTGGGGGAGGGTGGAGAAGGGGATGACCGACGGTGATGATGATTGTCGAAGAAGAAGGGGTGACCGGGGGATTCCGACGGTTTAATCTAGGAGTGAAGATAATGTTTGTGTTGTTTATGTATATAAAAATAATTTTAAATTTTTATAAGAGAAAATACTAAAAAGACAAAGATACCCCTTGGCTTAACGGATCTATATAACATAAGTTAGTTTGAGGGGCCAAAAGTGAAACAAAATGGAAACCATAGTGACCAAAATTGTAATTATTTTAAAAGAGGGACCAAAGATGATAGTGAATGGTAACCACAGGGACCAAAAGTGTAATTTACTCTTAATTCTTACACAAACTTCTTTACGGCTATCAATTTTCCAAACCCTTAACTCCCTTTTATGCATGACACGTATCGAATTCCAAATTGCTTTATACATCCCAAGGCTTACGTTTCCTCCATCGGAACCGAAAATCATCACCAGTTTTGGGGAAAATTGGAATCAAAATCGAATCAATCGATTAACTCCATTCGAATCAGATCGGAGAAATTCTAGGATGGAGGAGAAACCGAGCGCCGAATCGGAAGAAAAGCCTGCCGGACTCGCGAATTGGGTCGGCAACAATGTCGCATCGGCGTTCTTTGCATCTCTTGAGAGCTGCTCATGTGTTAACCTAACCACCGCCGATTCCGACGACGAAGGGGATCTGGATGAAGAAGAATCTAAAGATCAAGTGATCATGATGGCTCGTCTTCCCTCCGCCGCTTCCGATAATTCCAAAAATTCTCCTGCATCCGTCGAGAATCTTCCGGTCTGAATCGATGCTTCGAGACGCTGACACCCTCCGAGTGGTAATTGTATTCATTAATGTGTCGTATATTTGTGGTTGATTCGATCCTGTGTGATATTAGCTTTTAGTTAAGTTCATTTGTATTTTGATGATTATGGGATTTTGCTTATGTTTTTTTTTTAAATTGATAGAGACCATTGTTGTACATTTCATATGTTTGTTTCAATGAATAATTTTATTAAATTTCTTTCTGATTTAATCAAATTCCAAATTCAATTACAAATATGTTTTATTATTCATGTAATTAAAGGGGGTGTTTCGTTCACAAAATGTAATTTGATGTGATGTGATTGGAATCCATCGAAGGAGGTTAGAATGAATCCCTTTAGTTTGTTTCAAAATTTTGTACAATGAGAATATTGTTATGGCTTAAACTATGACCTTTTGGATTTTATATTTATGGACTTGTCTTGTATGGATTTTGGGCCGTTACAGTATTGACATGTTATTTAATAACTATATTAAATTAATTAAAAAATTTTGAATTTAATCATTAGTATAATAATATTAGGAAGATTTGTAAAACATGATATATATCTCAAACATTTAACAAGAATGTTAAAAATATGTATTTTTTGAATAAGAAAAGCACCAAGTGTTACATTTTTTACAAACAAAATATTTATCTTGAAAATAAAATACATCATATTTGTTTAAAGGGAGGGATGAAAAATATACCCTAGGTGGGATATGAATCTTCGGAGGGAAAGAAGAAAAATGAGAGAACCATTAAAAAAATTCAAATTTTTTTTTTTTTAAATTTGTGGCGTCGTTTATTAAACGCTTACAAAATAAGCGATTACTGATATCATTTACTTTCGTGATTGAGCATGACAAGGATCAAGAAGCTTATCCGGTAAGAGACAAGACAATGATCGAAAGTCTTACTTGGTAAGTGTGAGAAACGAATCTTATCCGGTAAGCGTTTATCGGGTTTAAGATGTTTACCAACAATTCATTTTCATACCCAATAATGTTACACGTTAAGATAAATGAAAAGGAATCTCTTGCCGACAAATATTTACCGGGTAAAAATTTGGTAAACAACCTCTTATCTCATTTAAGCTATGTAAGAAAAGTAGATAAAGGGTTCACCGATTTTAAAAGGGTCAGGTTAGTCATTGTTATAATTAATAGAATTTTCAAAATACAATACTATAATAAAAAAATAATTTAAAAGTATAATATTATAATAAAAATTATAAATTAAATTATTATTTTGTTTATTTAACTCGTTTATAGGATTTACGATGGCAAGTGCTTTTGTTAGTGGGTTCAAATCATCTCTATTCTAGTTGAAAGTATATCCTTCTCGCTAAAAGATATCATTATATTTTTTTATCTCTTTAAAATTTCTTTTAAATAACTTTATTTTTTTTAGATAGAGAATTGATATGTACATATCTTATTTTCTCATATCTGTACTATATTATAAAAACGGTATAAAAACTCTTAATTACAACATTTTAAGCACAAGTTACAACAAATTAAAGTCAATTACTTAATTTACAATTTCTTAATGCTTTGGTACAACTTTTCCAAGCACAGTATCTCACATAATCATCTATTTGTGGAATGAATACTCATTTATTAATATAACTATTTGTTTTTTTGGTGGATGATTTTATAAAATAGATTTTATATTAACATAATCTATTTTAAATGTATCTATTTGTGGAATGAATACTCATTTATTAATATAATTATTTGTTTTTTTGGTGGAGGATTTTATAAAATAGATTTTATATTAGCATAATTTATTTTTAAATGTAGATTTTACATTTAAATCTATATTGATAAGATGTAATATAAAATCTTTTTTCTTCCGTATTTTTTTATATTACATCTCATAATGATTTTTCCATATTTTATTTTATAAAATCTTTTTCCATATTTTATTTTATAAAATCTTTTTACATAATGAGATGTAATATAAACTCTGTTTTCTTCCGTATTTTTTTTTGCTAATATAAAATATATTTTATTTTATAAAATCTACACGTATTTTATATTAGCATAATATAAAATCTACACCTATTTTTTTCACGAGCATTAAAAGAAGAAAAAAGAAAGTTGATATGAATAAAAAATAACGAGATACACTAATAAATTATCGTATTCTTTAAAATAAAAATATTCCGCAATACTTTCCAAATTAACCAAGTGTAAATAAAATAAAATAGAAACGATGTAGATATAAAAATATTCTTCCATATTTTTAATATATTTACATTTAAATGTAAAATCGAAAATGAAAATAAAAGATTTTAAAATATTTTATACATTTACTATAAATATATATAACTTCTCTATGTATCATCCGAGTACAAGAAGAAGACGAACGGTCGAGTGTCAATGGCGGAACCTGCAACTGAACAAAAAGTATTTCACTATATTTTTGTTTTTTGAAAAACTAATTTTTTATATTTTATTTTATTTACTGAGGATTTTTTATATTTTTCAAAATTCACAATCATATTTTTCGAAGTAGGGGAATAAGATATATATACATATCTTTATTTTTATCGATTAATACTATGAGGTCTTGAAGTCAATAGTCAGATAAATATGTTGTGAGACATGTCGTTTGAGTTTTAAATAATATAATACAAAACTATTACCAATATTATTGCCCAATACTATGAGGTCTTGAAGTCAATAGTCAGATAAATATGTTGTGAGACATGTCGTTTGAGTTTTAAATAATATAATACAAAACTATTACCAATATTATTGCCCAAACTCATAACAACAAACGATTAAGAATATATGCAAGTTAACCACTTATGAAAATACATTCGTTTTTCACATTGTATTTCATTAACTGTTAACAGAGAAATTATGTTTCATTTTAACTCGGTTCAATATTCCAACAAAAAATTTATTCTCTCGTGCAATGCACGGGCCCAACACTAGTCATACTACAAAAAGGTTGAATAATCAAGAAAATCAAGAATTTATTGATCTAATGTGTTTCAAGGATATCTGTAAGATTTAATTAAATATATAATTTAACAAAGATACATTACTACCATATTTAAATATTTTCAGATAAGGACAAAAATAAATAACAGAATTATGTACCATAATCAAATTTATAAACATCAATAAGCATTTCCTACTAAATACAAAATGTACTCAACTTGTAAAGTTGTTAAAAAAGTTCTTAGGGGACGTTTACCCAAATGCTTACCTGGTAAGCACTTATCGATAAATTTCGACACACTAACTTATTTTACCGGGTAAAATTGTAAGCATCACGATGTTATTATATACCATAATTTATCCGGTAAGCGCTTACCCGAGTAAGGGTTGTGGAGAGTCTTACCGGGTAAGCCTCTCCATCCTTATCATGGCTCTTACCGGGTAAGATTCTATGCTCTTGTCAAGTTCATCCGCTAAGGTAAATCCCCCCGTAAGCGCTTACCGGGTAAGCGTTTTGTAAACGATCCCATTTTATTGATAGTTGTATGGACTTTCCGAAATTCAACTTCAAGGTTATTGTATTAAATAAACCTGATTTGGATTTCGATTTTGAAATTATGATATCTTTTTGTTTTAATAAAACATTTTAAATCATAAAAGAGGTAACAATATAAATAATATTTTAAGGTAAATAGTAAATTATCGATTTGGTCCATGTATTTTTTATGTTTATTCATGTAACATGTTTATTACAGTTTTAGTTCCTATATATGTGTGTATGTATAAATATTGATTTAGTTTTTATAATATGAAAAAAAAAAAAAAGAACAAATAGATAATGGCCTATGAGTTAACATATTTATTTTGACTATTTTTGTCAAAGGAAGTGGGGAATCAAAACCCAGACAAATTAGATATTCTAGAAACCAAAACAATAATAAATATACCATAAGAATTCTAATAAAAAAATATTAAAACACAAATATAAACTTATTATGTGATAATTTATAACTAAGATTAAATAACTATTTAATTTACCTTAAAAAATAGGGAATTTAATAAAAATGTATGTATTTCAAACATCTATTACCGTATTGCTCAAAATCTCTATCGTTTTATCGAAATACCGACTTAGGCCGGGATCCATGGCCGGGATTCGACCCATCCCGGGGTTGTCAATTTTTTTGAGAAATAGAGGGGTTACCCGGCCTCTATCCCGTAAATTGTAAATTCAATTAAATTTTTTACCCCAACCCCGGGATATCGCCCTAAATCTCGGGGTAACCCCGCTATTTCTCAAAAAATTTGACAACTCCGGGATATCTCAAATCCGGGCCTTAATGGGTATTTCGGCAAAAATAAAGATATTTTGAGCATTTTAGTAAGATACGATTGAAATACGGGTATTTCAATTAAATTCTCTAAAAAGGGATAAGTATTTAATTTTTTATTTTAAAATTCGCAAGTTTTTGGAAAGAGGTAGTTGGCCCATCAGGATAAGCAAACATGACCCATGCATGACCACTTCGGTCAACGTTCTTCGAGTTGAAAACTTTTCGTTCACTCCCGTTTAAAGCATCTCCAATGCACAAGTTATATATAGCTTTTCACTATTAAGTGTTTTGAGAAGGGTTATTACCATTGGATAGAATAACTTATTAAAAAGCTTTTGTTCAAAGGGTTATAAAACACTAACCTGTTATTGGAATAGTAACTATTTTCATTTTACCCCCTTAATTTTTCATTTTATCAACATTTTCAATATAATTTTCATTTTAAACCTTAATACACTTTGATTAATTAATTTAATTCCTTAAATATCTATAATAAAATCAAATTTATTTTATAACAAAATACATTATTAATAATCTTTCTTCAAGACGATCGAAATGACATCAATATCAAATATTTAAAAAATATATAAATCATATAATCTATTCATCATCTTTCATTTTTTTAACAAATTGATTTTTATGTGTCATTATCATTATATTTTTGTATCAGTGAGTTTTAATGTTTATTTTTTTAATAAAATACAAACTTTATTTCCAATAGAAGTGAAATGTCAATTAATTTTTTTTTTGAACAACAATATTATAAAAACCACCACCAAATTTACAGAGTTAAAACCAAACAGAAGGGTCACAGACCCAAACGAAAACCAAAACAGACCCAACAATACCCATCCAACATCAATACAATCGAACCCAAACCAAAGCCAAAATACGAAGAGCGTACGACATAAAACATAAAAAATCATCGTCCCGGTCGGGTTTGCGAGTTGCAGACCACAGCCCCGGACAGTGCGGTGATAACTGCTTCCGGTCTTCTTCACACAGCAGCCCTCGATTCAGCTAACGGACATCCAGCCGACCACCTTTATGACGTCACGAATTTTACGACGACCCTTTGTTAACCGAGCCCACCTCCAGCTTGCTACATTCGGGGGTTTGCTAGCCACGAAGGCAGGTCATACACCACATCCTTGCTCCGCCACTTTAACCATTCAAAGACCCTTAGTTGCGCCACGAAGAAATTGTTCGGAAGTTTACCTTGTTCTTTCTCGAATACGACCTTATTCCGGTGTGACCAAATATAGTATAGAAAGCATCCTACCATCGCTATCCACCTTTTCCTAACCGATCCACTTAAATTCATATGTTCCTCCCTTCCCAACAATTCCGTGACCGAGTTAACCGTTCCCAAGTTCTCATTCCACCACGATCCTACTTGCACCCAAAACTTCTTTACCTCTTCACATGACACCATGGCATGATCAATAGTCTCGATTTCGTTCCCGCATCTAGGACATAGACTAGAATTCAGATCCATTCCCATATTATCCAACACACCCCTCGTCGGGATCTTTCCTAACCGCAATCTCCAAATTTTTTAATATCACTTATTGTAATGTTTTTAAATATTTGAATTTTCATGTTATGTAATTCTTGTTTTTGAAAGATATGACGTGAACTTTAAAATGACAAATTAAATTAGGGGCCTTTATAAAACATTTTACATAGGTGAGGTAGATTATGAAAAAATTGATGAAAAAACTTTTGTAAAAGGTTTTTGCATTGGAGAAAGATTTATAACAATAGGTTTTTGTTAAAAATGTTAATGGAAAGCTGACGTGGCAAAAGAAAAAAGTCTTTTAATAACTTTTGCATTGGGGATGCTATGCTCTCTATAATTCTAATAAAAGAAAATTCAAAATTCTTTTTAGTTTTTAACTTATTATAAAAGACTAAAAACGTATTTGCGCAATTTAGCAAGATACACCACGATTTTAATACGACCCAATTTTTAAAACATTGTTGTCAAAGTCCTTATGGCCATGGAAGATCACTTGCGATGACTCAAAGGCCATTTGTGGTTGCCTGAAGAATTAGTCGGTACACGTAAACTGACTCGAAAACCTACAGTTACAATAAAAGATCTTGAAGATTTATTCATCTAACCCATTAAATTTTGTAATTTTCATTCCATCGAAAAGAAAAAAAATCATTTACATTTATATCTTACCGAATTTTTTAAAAATTAAAAAAAAATCGTTTATATTTATTTCTGAACAAATAAAACAAAAATCTTGATTTTTGACAACAAAATATTGATTTTAGGCAACAAAATCAATCCAATATCAACATAATTATTACACTTTGCTACGAACATAAAAAATTGGCCAAAATCATGCACAAATAATTGCAACCAATATATACATACATATCATGTATTTAATTATGCAAATAATGATTTTAGGGAAGTTAAAGTGATTATTGATTTTAGGGAGTTAAAGTTGTTAGAGATAAGAATTAAATAACAAGATATTTTAAATTTTCATTCTTTATTTAAGTTTTAAGTAATTAGTGAGTATTAAATAGCGGTATATTAAGCTTTAACAATTGTTTTTAATAGTTTTTTATAAATGCTTTATAATATAGTATAGATAGAGTAATAAATTTTTATAAGTTTATGATTAGTAACAATATTATGAGTATCTCCAAAAGATATTCTGAAATTAATTAGTAATTTTATAAACATTTATTTCTCCAACATATTTACTAGTATTTTCTCTCTAAAACTAAGAAAACAAGAAATATTGAAATTTCTTAAAATTTAAAGATTTTTATAGCATTTCAAACAATTCTTTAAAATAGATAAAATTAAGGTATAGAAAGACAAAATAAGATAAAAAGAAAAAAAATATAAAAGACCAAAATAGTCCCCTTATTAATTGAGTTAACGAAATAGTGACAGAGACTTAAGGCATTATTTGACAAACTAGCTTATAAGTTAGCTGATAGCTGATAAGCTACCTTTCAAAACGTTACTATGAGTAGTTTTTCAATAAGCTAGCTTATTGTAATCCAAACGTGTATCAGAAAAAAAAATTAGCTTATAAGTTAATTTTTTTTGCCAAACATAGCCTAAAACGTGTAAAAACAAGTCTCATTTTTATATTTATTTTGATTTTGAAAATAAAATAGTAAAGAATGTGAACCAAGTTGTTTACTATCAAATATCAATGTCACATTTATAATTATAGTTTGAAATCATATGGAGAGGTTGAGAATAATAAATTTTTGGTTGACTTAATACCTTTTTTGCTTTAGGTTTGGAATCTTTTGAGTGGGACCACAAGCTCCATACTTGGATTTTCCTTTAATGGATATTCTCTTCCCAGTAATATTTACTATTTTAATCCTTCAATTATTCTTAGCATATACATTTAGGTCATTGTTTAATACTCATAAATCAGTTTAATTTTTGAGTTTGTTGAAAATTTTTCGTTAATAAATCACTTTATAAATTATATCTTTATAAAAGTTATTTCAGGTTCAATAAGCACTAAAGATTTCTCTTTTGATCTATTATATGACTTAAATTTTTACATAAAAGGCTCAAAACCATATAAATTTAGATAATTTATAAAGTCATTTACTTTATCAATTACTTTTTTAACGAAACATGATCAGTTTATCAGCTATTAGTTCGTTTATCAACCATTATTTCATTTATTAAGTAATTTTCCAGATATAACCTTATTAAATATGTAATTCTTTTAGTACATTTTTCCCTTCAAAATTGATTGTGTTGATTTTTTGAACCTGACAGAACCCTGTGTTGGAGCAAAATGGGATGATATTCCTACGGTCCTACCACATAGTCCATTCGATAACAAATGGACTACCATAACCTAGCTTGTCATATTAGACCAATAACGCCATAACGAACCAAATTTCCAAACACAAGTCTCGTCAATGATAAACAAAAAATTGTTACTTTTCAATCAAAAATTCATGACTAAAACGTGTTTCATACATTACTTAATTTATGAACAAACTAAAGTATCTTTAAAAACTCCAGGCGTTGTATATAGCACATTACTTCATTGAACAAACTTTTGTTAACTTTGTTAACCTTAAGGACCAAAATGAGATTAAAATTGTTTTTTTTTGTATCAAAACAACAAAATTTAATTCTCAAAGGACTAAACCAAACCATTAAAAAACTCCAGAACTAAATCTGTACTTCACCCCAATAATCACAATCCTTATCAAACTCCAATTCCCATTGGTAGCTATCCAAAATATTGATCAAGATTCTTGCATACCAACACATCATTATAAAAAGGGCTTCAATATTGTTTTCAACAAAGCATAACTCCAAGAATTCTTGAATCATGGCGGAAATACAACTTGAAGATCCGGCCGCCGGCGCCGGCGACGGCGACGACGAGTGTCCGATCAAGGAAGTCGACCTAACAGTCCCGAAAACCGACGATCCCAACATTCCGGTGCTGACATTCAGAATGTGGGTGTTGGGTATCACATCGTGTGTGGTTTTATCGTTCGTGAACCAGTTTTATTGGTACAGAACCGAACCATTGTCGATTAGCGCAATAGCAGCACAAGTAGCCACGGTTCCGCTTGGTCACTTGATGGCTCGAACCATAACCACACGGGTCTTCTTCAAAGGTCAATGGTGCGAGTTCACATTGAACCCTGGTCCTTTTAACATCAAAGAACATGTTTTGATCACTATCTTTGCAAATTCTGGTGCTGGTAGTGTTTACGCTACTCATATTTTGAGTTCTGTGAAGCTTTTTTACAAGAAAGAATTGGCTTTTCTTCCTGCATTCATTGTCATGTTCACAACCCAGGTACTAATTTGCTTATTTTCAAGAAATCTTTAATCTTTTTTGGTTTTTTTTTATAATTTTATTTTTTATACTAATCATGATCTTGAACTCATGAATGCCATAGGTTTTGGGGTTTGGCTGGGCTGGACTTTTCCGGCGGTTTCTGGTCGAACCCGGCGAGATGTGGTGGCCGTCGAACCTTGTTCAAGTCTCGTTGTTCAGGTATTTTACTGGTTTCACATAAATATTCTGACATGGTATCCGAGCAGTGTCCAATGGCTTAAGGACCATGACACACTTTTTTGTGTCTTTAAAAATACTTTTTAAAGGGGTTTTACGTATTTTTAACACGGATATTTGATTTAACGATTTTTATGTGATACTTACGACAGATCGTTGCACGAAGAAGAAAAGAGACCGAAGGGCGGCACCACGCGAACGCAGTTCTTCATGATCGTGCTAATCTGCAGCTTCGCTTACTATATCTTTCCGGGATACCTTTTCCAAATGTTAACATCACTCTCTTGGATATGTTGGATCAACCGAAAGTCTGTTTTCGTAAACCAACTCGGGTCCGGGTTAAACGGTCTCGGGATCGGTGCGTTCGGACTCGATTGGTCCACGATCGCATCATACCTCGGCAGTCCTCTAGCCAGTCCATGGTTCGCAACCGCCAATGTAGCCGTAGGGTTCGCTCTCATGATGTATGTGGTCACACCCATAAGTTATTGGCTCGATATCTACCGAGCCAAGCACTTTCCTTTCTACTCGATGGAACTCTTCAAAGCCGATGGCTCCGCTTACAACACTTCCGCGGTCATCAATTCAAACTTTCAACTCGATAAAGTCGCTTACGGTAAACAAGGCCAGTTATACTTGAGCTCCTTCTTTGCCATGACTTATGGTCTCGGTTTCGCTACACTTTCTGCAACGGTTGTTCATGTCTTGCTCTTCAACGGACGGTATGATCATACATCACATCAGAACGCTAAACATGTCTAAATGTCCTAATAGACCGCGGCACTGCGCTACAGTAGTATTTAGACATTCAGACATACTTGGCGTCCTATAAACCAGATTTTGCTTCATTTAACGATCGATGATTCACTTTTGATTTATGATTGTGATCAGGGATATACTCGATAAGATGAAAGGGGTGTTAGGAAAGAACAAGAAGGTTGATGTACACACGAGGCTTATGCGGGCATACAAACCGGTGCCGATGTGGTGGTTTCTTGTTATTCTTGTGTCGAATATCGCTCTTATTCTGTTCGCCTGTCGGTATTACGCCGCTACGCTTCAGCTGCCGTGGTGGGGTGTTTTGTTGGCTTGCGGCATTGCTATATCCTTCACCCTGCCTATTGGTATCATCAGTGCCACCACAAACCAGGTAACAATTTTCAAACAGTTTTGACTTTTTGGGTCAAACCTATTCGTTTCAAGATTCAAAATTTATGATGGATTTTGCATTGTTTTAATGCCACGCTTTTATAACTTGTAGATTTTTATATGAATTTTAATTCTGTCGTGAGACTTTCCACAAATCCTTGATGAGTCGTCCAAATTTTTAATTGAAAGCATAGTCTATTTGACCAGAAATCTGAATGTTCCTGTAATTTAGAACTTTTCAACTGTTCTATAGTTGAACAGACACCAGGTTTGACTTTTAAGGTCTAACCTATTCTTTCAAGAATCAAAATTGATGATGTATTATATATAGATTCGATGCCATGCTTTCAAAATATATACATTTTGCTATGAATTTTAATTCTGTAGTGAAAATTTCCATAAATCCTTGATGAATCATCCAAATTTGCAATTGAAACTGAAGTCAATTTGACCAGAAACCTGAAGCTTCTTTCAACTCAGGACTTCTTTCTAACTTTTCTATTGTTGAACAGACACCAGGTTTGAACGTAATCACCGAGTATATGATCGGTTACATGTATCCTGGACGGCCTGTTGCGAATATGTGCTTTAAAGTTTATGGATATATCAGTATGACTCAAGCTTTGACCTTTATTTCTGACTTCAAACTTGGACACTACATGAAGATCCCACCTAGAGCAATGTACATGGCTCAAGTAAGCTTTAATTGCACGTTTTATAAGCAGTATATTAGGACATTTAGACATTTTAAGCTGTAAGAAACGCTAACTATACTTGTTTTTTGTTCTTTTTGTAAATTTATAGGTTGTTGGAACAATCATATCGGTCATCGTATACCAAGTGACTGCGTGGTTGCTAATGGCCAGCATCCCGAACCTTTGTAACACGGCATTGCTCCCAAAAGACAGCCAATGGAAATGTCCGATGGACCACGTGTTCTACGATGCTTCTGTGATCTGGGGTCTCGTTGGTCCTCAACGGATCTTTGGGAACCTCGGTGTCTACCCCGCTATCAATTGGTTCTTTCTGGTCGGAGCCATTTTGCCGATTCCGGTTTGGATCGCTCACAAGTGTTACCCGAAGAAGACCTGGATCCGATTCATCCACTTCCCGGTGTTGTTGGGCGCGACCTCGATGATGCCACCGGCTTCGGCTGTGAACTACACGAGTTGGATCCTTGTCGCGTTTTTATCGGGTTACGTTGCTTTCAGGTATTATCCAAAGGTGTGGACGCGTTATAACTACGTTCTTTCGGGTGGTCTTGATGCCGGGACGGCTTTCATGAGTATCTTGTTGTTTCTTGGGCTGCAAACCACCGGAGTTTCGGTTGATTGGTGGGGGAATGATCTCGAAGGGTGCCCGCTCGCTACTTGTCCGACTGCGAAAGGCGTTGTCGTTCCCGGTTGTCCGGTTTTCAGTTAGTTCTGGTTTCATTTGTTAGAACAGTGTCATTTTTTCTTCCTGATTTGCAACTTTTTAAGATTGATTTTAAGTAGTTTATGTGTTGGATGATTTTGGTGATGAACATTTGTTAAGATACATATTTTGTTTAGGTGATTCTTATTGAAGTAATTATTAAGCATAAGGTGTAATTATCTTTCTCTTGTCATTTAATAGAATTAATGAATATAACTTTTATGGTAAATCAGTGTATCAAGATTCAAGTTGTTAATGTTTTACATCTTAATTAGGTTTCTAATTTTCTTAGCAGCCGACCAAATAATTTTGAAAGATTTAGATTTTATGGAATGATCTTAAATTGAAAAGATTTGATCTTTAGTGTTTTGGAATGAATTTCAAACCTTATAAATAACCTATAAAAGTAATTATAATTAATTATAAAAATAATTAAATTACGACAAAACAAAACAAATGTTTTCAATATATTTTAAAACATTATTACAAACAAATAGTATGAAATCCATAGCCCCTTGAGTTTTATTAAAATTCTATAAATTCCAAAATCCTATATTTATAGGATTTCAATTAAATCCCGATATTTCAATTCCTTACTTTCCTTTAAACCAAATGTGAAATTTAAATAAAATCCAATTTCAGATCCGAAGTCCTTTAAAATTTGTGGAATGTTAATGGAAAATCCAAACAAAACAACAATAGAATAGAGAGACAATAAAATCTATAATTCTCATTAATCATAAGCCCTTTAAATAGGGAGGAGTTTACAAAGAAAATGAAACATTCATTATGGTAAATTCTAATACTAGGAAAATATTATGTCAATCACTTCCTTTTGATGATGACACATAATCCTACAACACTCCTCCTTGTGCCGAGTCAAAGGGAGGTGCACAATTGTTGCCTCGTTAAAACCTTACGCCAAATTAAAAACCCAGTGGGATAAAAAATAGTACGAAGGAAAGAGTACAACGCACCAGTTTCTTTGCAATACATAGACTTTTCCTTCAGTCTAGTTTTCTTTTAGATTCGTACATTAATCATGAGAGATAGGAAAGCATGATGGTATATAAACAGTTGCCTCACTAAAACCTTACACCAAGGAACAAAACCCAATGGAAAAAATAAAACCTTGGTTGAAGGAAAGAGCACAACATACCAATATCACAAATATAATAGACTCTCCCTTTTGTCTATTACTCCCCCTGATTCGTGCATTAATCAAGGGGGTTTGGAAAACATTTGCACTTGCTTTCTACATGTTTCCCAATATATGGTTTTAGGTAATGATTTGGTAAAATGTGTCATGTTCTCCTGACATCTTACTTGATTCAATTGAATCTCGATGAGAGTTTTCTTATTGCTGATTGTATAAGATTTAAGTAGAATATTTGATGTATCTTATGTTCATTTCTTCGATACATGATGCATTATTTTCATATATGCAAGTAGGATATTGGTTGAACCCATAATTACTAGCTCCTCTAATATATGCAATGATAGTCCTTAATCATATACATTATTTAATTATCATGGGGAGTAATATTCTTAGATTAGTTCAAGGGGTAGTTACAAAGGATTGCTTAATTCACTTCCAAGCAATTGGCGTGTTCCTTGTGGTAATTCTTTATCCAGTTTGGGAACAACCATTGTATGGGTCAGACAGATACCTAATATCAGCAAAGACATACCAAGACATTGTTTGGTGTTTTTCTATAAGAACTAGTACTTTTGCTGCTTATATTCTAAGTAGGTATTGAAGTTTCATTATCAATCCCATTTTTCTTTCTATAGGGAAAGTATAAGCCTATGTCAATTATTTCAAAAGATTCATTTGATATCATTCCAATGACGTTGCGTTGGCGCTGAGCTAAATCTAGCTAACAAATTCACTGAGAAATACAATATACGGTCAAGTGTATTGTGCTAAGTACAATAATGCGCATATTGTACTTAGATAGGGATTTCCAACTCCCAACATTTTTCGTCATCGTCCTTTTAGACGAAATGGATCTTTCCTTATATCCGACACTTCGACCGATCATGGGAGTGCTAACCGGATGCACTTTGTCCATATTAAATTGCCTGATTATTTTCTGGACATATGCGATCGGTGAATTAATATTTCACAAACTTGATGTTCTAGCTCAAATAGTTAGACAAAACCAAGTTTTCCCAAGATCTTTCATCTCAATTTCAGATTTCAAGTAGCTTGTTGTTTCTCTTATTTCATCAAGAGTGCCTATTATGTTCATAACATCGATATATAGAGCTACACTGAAAATTTAGAACTTGTTTTCCTAAATAAATACGCAAGGGCACAATTCATCGTTATTATATACTTTCCCAATCAAGTATCTACCTAGGTGGTTATAAAACATTCATATAGATTGCTTCACTATACAAAATGAGCGTTTTACTTTTATTGCAAGAGCATTTTGTGGTTTAGAGTTACTTGATTTTGATAATGTAAAATCATCGAATGCTTTTATATATCTCTGAATCTAGATCCCCATAGAGACATGCAGTAACCACATCCATTAGTTGCATTTCCAGTCCTTCGAAAACTACTAGACTAATAAATTATTCGGATGTTATAACACCCATCATGAGAGAGTAAGTCTCATCATGGTCAATCCAGGGCGTTATGAGAAACCTTGCGCCAAAGGAGAGCCTTAAACATTAGGACTTCATTATTCTCATTACGCTGTATGACAAAGACTTAGTTATGTCCTACGGGCTTTACACTTGGTGGGTTAGCACTACCAGACCAAATACCCGATCTTTTGTCAAAGAATATAATTCTTTCTGGATTGTTTCTTTACATTTAGGCCAATATGCTCTTTGTTGATATTATTCAACTGAGTCTGGTTCGATGTCGTCGTGCTCGATCTTTTTATGAGCCATTATATATGCGAATAAATCATCAATGATTATATATGATCTGTCCATCGACTCATATGTACTCTCATAGTTCATTTGAGATTAATATTCATCTCTAGAATCAATATTAACTTCGGAGCGTCCTCCAGTGATGATTCATGGACATAATTATAATTAAAGACAATCTCATGAGAGTTTTGTGTATTGATGATAAATGGATGTGCCTCACTATTCTCTTCCTTTAGAATAGTATCTATCGAACCAAGTAGCTTCCACCACTTCCATTTGGTAGCTATGACCTCAACCACACATCCACTATGTGTGATTGCAACGCACTTTCCAACGGCGTTGTGCCCCTGTTAGGGACTTTTTAACCTTACGAGTATATTTGCAGCTCGTATACGTGATCTTGTCACTTTTGGAATAACATAAAACGTATCAGGTATCGAGTCTGATTCGTTTGACTTCAACATTACGTAATGAAGTATTTGGGGATCAAAATGAGACAGAGTGGGAATATTCAATGACACTTCCTGTCGTTCCCATGGAAAATCATTTTTCCTATCTCCCCCTAACGACGGGAAGACTGTCTCATGAAAGTGACAACCCGCAAATCTAGTGGTAAAGAGATCACTAGTCAAATATTCTAATTAGCGGATAATTGTTGGGGATTCATATCCAACATATACCAAATCGCCTTTAAGGACCCATTTTGATGCGCTGTGGGGGCGCAATTGGCACATATACTACAGAACCAAGCATGCGTAAATGTAAACTATCAGGCTTATTTCCAGTTACCAACTGGTACGCGTGATGCTGGTTAGCAAGCAGTGGGTCTAAAAACGAAAAAAAACTGCATATAATAATTGCATAATCCCAGGTAGATGTGGGTAAATTGGTGCGCATTACTAATACCCTAGATGTCATCATATTCTTTTGATAACAATTTCTATGAGACCATTTTATATATACACATGGGGTATAGGAAACTCTACATTGATCCTAATACATATGCAATTAACATCAAATCCTTCTGATGTAAATTCTCCAGCATTCAAAGTCATGTAGACTTGATGAAATAATCAGGGTGGTGAGACCTTAAACGTATAGCTAGTGCTAGGTGTATATTTCATGTGGATAATAATATGACATGTGTTCATCGTGTCGAAACCAGAACCATAAAGTACCTTAATGGCCCGCATTCTGGATGTTTATGTCCATAAATATCACCTTGTATTCATTGTAATAATGGAATATTTTTTTGTATTATGTCCTTAGATTTAGGATGATCTCATTTTTGTCTTGGCTAAGGATTAGGGTATATACAAAATTTTTAGGTATTCGAGAGGGCATATTATGATGGCAATGTTGTTTCATATGTTGTAGAAGTCAACAGTTGCAATTTGCCTCATTTTGCCTTTCACTCGAAAGAGAATGTGTCTGTGTATTTGACAATACACAGATCACTATGTCATAACTAAGGTGTCCCACATGGTCATGCCGAAACATATAAGTGTTATTGCCCCCAAAAGTTCTTTATTAGTGACAAAATATGATCCGGAGTCTTGCCCGAGTGAAACTTATACCTCTTTGTCGAGCTTCCATGACCCAATAATCTACTAGTTTGACACATTAGTTTTCATGATATATGTTTACTTTCATATTCATTAGAACTTATATATATATGCTCATTTCCATTTCCATTTGATACGAATATCTTTACAAGGTTCCTATTAATCTTTTACCAACAAGAGAGTGACAGTCCATCGTCTAAGTAATTTGGTTGGATGTATTATAAAACAAGTATTAGTCTATCTTTTTTTCGATTGTGTGATAGGTCAAAAAAATCAATTCTCCTCGATACATTCCTACACGGAACGGAGAATATTGAATTTTTTTTTGTATTTGTTTTGATGTATTTCTTTACATCTATAATGGTTACATATTCGATTTTACTTTAGCAAAGAAATTAATTTTGGTACTTAAAATTAATTTCAAATAAACATATGCTTAATCAATATTAAATATTAAATTAATATGTTATAGTTCATTTTCAACGCGTTTCCTTTTTTTTTTTATAGAAGCACTTTTTAGTGCATTTCTTATTTGATTGTCCATTCCTTCCTGACTCTTACCAAGACCCTGACCCTTTCTAGGGTCTCGTCCACATGGTGCAGAAATGTCACATGTGTGAAATTGTTTTTAACTCACAATCATTTTGAGTTGTTTTCACCTCTAACACTTTCATTATTGATATCGATAATTTTCTTTATCCCGACATATGTGGTGTTATTCGAAAGAACCTTGTTATGTCTCTCTACCACTTGCAGTAGGTTGATGAGTTTGTCTAAAGGTTACATTCCAACTTATATTGGTTCATTAATATTTACTTATGTATGAAAAGTGGAAAGAATATTAGGAATCATGTCATCTTCTGTAAGTTCCTTGCCACAGATATTGAGACGCGTTTTGGATATAACATTTCTTTGTTGACATCAGTTACCTTTTTGTAATCGAGTAAGTGGGTTTCATTCCACTGTACGATTAGTTCAGGAAGTACATATTCATAAGTACTCCCGATTATCCCTTTTGGAACATCCCACATTTCTTTGGGGGCTTCTAGTAAAGGTATCCTATGAAACCTAGGATTTATATGTCGTCTCAGAACATGAGGGTATTTGTTTGTACCTTTTCAAGATGTTGGTTTTAGAGTCAATGAAGAGATGATGAACTTTAGACATTTTATTGTACCCTTTCAAAAGGAGGTTTATGTACTCATTTATGATACTCAGATTCTTTTGAGTTTACGACGTTGATTTTGGGATGAGTTGTTTCAACCATTTACATATATAAAGAATAATATATGATTTTCTTTTTGATAAGGAAATGAAATTTCATTATCATAATAATATTGGATTTTTGTATGCTTTAATATTTTGTTGATAATACTTCATCAATATTTCAATTTGCGAAAAATAAATCACTCAATCTATTGGATTTCCAGGTAATAGGGGAATCACATGGATTTTTTAAGTCCCTACAAACCTTAGGGTTGTTTACACTCGTTTGACAAAACCCAGTTGATATCTTGTGATTTATTTAATTTAAATATAACATTGTTAATTATAGAGCATTTGGCATGAGACCAAAAATTGACATGAGTTTGGCATATTAGGCCAATCTCAATGTTTTAATACCTTAATGGTATTTTGAGAGATTCTGTCGTGAGACAATAAATATTGGTTTTGACATAAAGTCGATATCAAACTTTTAACATATTAATAATATTTTTGGAACTTTTGGAAAAGACCAAAATATATGAAGGTTGGAAGTGTAACTTCTAAAAACTTAATTATATGATTGGAATTATAAGTATGAACTTATAATTAAGGTATTAATTGAATATATTGTGTGGGAGATCAAATTCAAACGAAATTAAGATCATATTGGTATTTTAGGAGCTTTTGGCAAGAAACCAAAAGAATATTACGATTTATGATCAAGACAAACATACTTATGTATTTAAGAACGACTTAATATCATACATTCTAAGATTTTAATAGCTTGGGCAAAAGAGCAAAACAAGACAGTATAGGGGTGGGAGTGTAACTTCCAATTAATTATGATTTATGACTAAGCAAATAAATAAATAAAATTAAACATAAATTTGAATAAACTTAAACATCTAAAATAATTTATGGCAGTGAGCCTAAATAAATAATGTAATATTCGCCTAAATAATTTTAACCAATCAAATTAACCAACAAAGTAAATATAATGTCTACGTTATTGAGGAGATCTAATGATTTTAAAACATAACCATATTATAGTATTATTTGTTATGGAAAGAAAATCAGTTTAATAAAAAAAGAATAAACTATAAACTCCTTATCAATTAAGAAATAAATTTATAACAAATATATCATTATTATTTATATTAAAAGGTAGATTTACAAGAAAAATATAAAATGATTACTCATATATATAATTAGATTTTTTTTTACGAATAATGAAATATGCAATTAATAAACATAATGTTAAATAAAAATAAATTAATCCATCAATACAAATTACTCGTAAAACAAACATATTAAAGGCTAGGTTTTATTTATTTATTTATTTTAGCAGTAATAAAGAAATATCATATTAACCAATAATTGATAAAGAAGAAAAACGAAAATTGCTGATAATAATTTAGTATTCTCCAAAAAAAACATATATATATATGAACAATTCCATGTATTTTGTTTTAAATTGAATGCATCATGATATCACATATTATGCAATTTTTATAAGCATAAAAAAAACAATATGTGAATTAGGATTTCATGAGATTGGCAAATCATAATTTACGTCTATAACATAAAGTACAGTAGAATGATAATATATTTAAACATATAGAGAAAAACCATATTCTTAAAAATTATCATATTTGTTCATAGCATAAAACATGATATGTTGAAGTTTTAAAACTTAGACATATAAAATTTACCTCAAATGCCGAATTTTAGTTTGATTTCGTGATTACTTTGTTGCAAGGAGCGTACGTGTTGATAACGTGTTAAAGGAAAATCCAAACAAAATAACAATAGAATAGAGAGACAATGAAATCTATAATTCTCATTAATCATAAGCCCTTTAAATAGGGAGGAGTTTACAAAGAAAATGAAACATTCATTATGGTAAATTATAATACTAGGAAAATATTATGTCAATCACTTCCTTTTGATGATGGCACATAATCCTACAACATGGAACTCTTTATTTTCCCTTTTAACATGGTAGCTAAAATGTACAAAAGCAGAAAATCAAGCGTCCCATGTAACATCTCAGGTCAACCGTACCAGATATTGTCCGCTTTGTTCACACACCTGAACTCACGGTTTTAAAACGCGTCTGGTAGAGAAGATATTCAGTCCCTTATAAGACAACTTTGTTTCCTTCCCCAACCAATGTGGGATCTTACAATCCACCCCCCTTGGGAGCCCAGCGTCTTCGCTGACATATTAGTCCGGCTCCCGGCTCTGATATCATTTGTAACATCCCAGGCCAACCGTACCAAATATTGTCCGCTTTATCCACAAACTTGGACTCACAGTTTTAAAACGCGACTGGTAGATAAGGTATCTAATCCCTTATAAGGCAATTTTTGTTCCCCTCCCCAACCAATGTGGGATCTTACTACCTCTTCTACCAGATTCGTTTTAAAACCGTGAGTACAAATTTATGGACAAAGCGAACAATATCTGATACGGTTAGTCTGAGATGTTACATCCCAAATTTTCAGGTCTTATTAATGTTCATACATCACATATCAATACATACATATATTCACTCTCTCCTAAATTCTCACACAACTACAATCAAACAAAGAAAATAAACATGAATTCGACCAACTACAATCAAACAAAGAAAATAAACATGAATTAAGTAAATAAAAATCTCAATTCCCTTTTCAATTTATACAATGGAAAAAAAAGAACGAAATCATGAAAAATCTGTAAAAACGGTTGATCAGAAAAAAGACGATTGTTCATGAAGCACATTCAAATGGGCCAAAATCTTAGCAGCAAGTGATTTCATACCATGGCTTCCTCTTTGTGTAATCTCAACTAATGCCATATGCGCTGTCGTTTTATACTTCTGTTTATATTCCGGCTGCCGGAATATTCTTTCCAACGCAATCAAAGCCTTCTCCTGCAACTTTACACTCGCCGAACTCAACAGTTTCACCATCTTCGCAATCGCATCGCCACCTTCCAACACCTTACTACCCTTCTGCAACTGCTCGCCGTTGATCAAAGTTAACAACGCATCGAGTGAAGCCTCGACGGCCCCGAAATCCGGTTCGTCGAGCACTTTCGCAAGCGGGTTTACGGCATTAGCCTCGAGAAGACAGAACGACGACTCGATCGTGCAAATCCCCGAGTGGACCGCACAACTCGTGTCCGGTGATGACACGCAACAGCTAAAGAAATGCGATCTCCGTTCCACGGGCACACTTAAGCTGTTGGAACTCTCGGAGAATTGTGCGAGCGAGATCGCTACGTTCTGCTTTGTTAACGGGCTTCCGTAGTCTAGTAACTGTACTAGAGTCGGGATGATGCCCGTTTCCGCCACCTTTTTTTGTAGTTCTTGATTCGTTGAGACGGTGAAGCGACAAAGAGCTCCGGATGCACTTTCGATCATGAGGTCATTTTTCTGAAGGCGGTTAGAGAGGATGGAGATGATCGCTTGAAGCGCGCCCGCATCAACGATCCATTGAGTCATCTGCGGAATTCTAGGAAGGCTAGAGATGATTTCCATTACAGCAACACCCTCTTCGACGTTATCGAAAATCTTAACGATTCTAAGCAACGTCTCGATACATTTAGACCCCACGTGTTTCACAAACGTTTCGTCATCCCCGTCTTTCGTTAGGATGCAGAACAGCTTCACGGCATTCGATCTAACGGTTTGATTTTCGTGTTCACATAACTGAACCAGGACTTGAACAGAAGATATCTGATCAAAAAGTGAACAAAAATTAGTAACTTTGAAGAGACACTCCAACAAAATCGGCTTTACAAAACGTAAATATGTCTAAATATCCTAATTCCTAATAGACTGTTGTACATGTGTCCTATGTAAAAGTGTTACAATAAGTTGATGGAACACTTTTAGGGGTTCTAAAACAAACATTTTAGAACACTTTTGAGCTAAAGCGTCCTATTAGCCTTTTTATGACATTATTTGAAAAATATGTTATAAAATCAAGTGTCCTATAAAATGATATGTTTATACACTTTATTAAAAAGTGTTACAATAAGTTGACAGGACATAACAAGTTTTGTAGGACACTTCTGAAAAATATCCTACAAAAAAAACAAATAGGACGCATTATTAAAAAGTGTCCTACAGAACTTGTTATGTTTTATCAACTTATTGTAACACTTTTATACAGGACGCACAATTGTGTGGTCCTGTAAACTTAAGTTCTATAAGACATTTATAAAGCAGTCTATTAAGACATTTAGACATACAGGTTTGATGGTTCGTATCTAACAGTAGCGAAATGGAAAATGCACCTTCCGTAAAGTTTTTCTGATGTGCAGACCAGAAGGAGATTGACAAACTGCAAGAAATGTTCTAAGAACATTTTGCTGAACATTTGGTCCATATAATGAGATGAGAGAAAATAACTTGAAAACATCTTCTTCGGATTCCAGAAAAGGTGTCTCCTCGTGATCGCCTTTGTGAGACGTTAACGATAAAGCCAGATTCATAATCGTGGCCACGACCTTTTCAACGAGGTTCGGCATTGATAAGCTCTCACGGAACAGTATTCCAAACAACATCTCTACAGCACCTTGTTCCATCATTTTTAATCCATTTTGTGGCACACCCGAGAGCTTCTCGAGGGCTAGAATGGCTGCCTTCTTCATCTCTATATCAATGTGGGAGAGCATAGCAACGAGTGACTCCACCGCTCCACTTTCACAAACCATAACCTTTGCATGATCGGTCATCTCGACTTCCGACAACGTCGCGGCCATCACTCGTTGAACACTTTCAGACCCTGTGTTCATTTGGTATCAATGTAAAACAAAGGGCAACTTAATCTTGAATTATATATTAGGAGAAATGGTCCAAGTTTAGCCCATGTGGGACTCTAATACCCCCACCCCCCGGAATGAAGGCTATACGGGCACAAATTGTCCCAGAGTGTCGAGAGGGGGCTAGACAGGTGAAGGCGCTAAACGAGTACAGATTTCCCTAGAGTGTTGAGTCCATAGAGTGGTAGACTTTGGCTCTGATACCATGTGAAATATGTGAAACCCTTATATTACTCACTGAAAAAGCCATTGAGGAGATAATGGAGGTTTCAACATATATTAAGAAGAAATGGTCCAAGTCCAGCAGACATAATTAATAGTTGGTGTAAGTGGATTAGCAGTTTTAAGTTAGAGGGTATATTGTTACTCACTGGATCCTACTTTCGAGTGGGATTTACCGTGTCCGTTTGGTCTACTATTATCCTATAGAAGGTTGTGTTTTGCTTTCAAATTTGGTTTGGTTCGATATGAATTCATTTCAAATTTAGGGTCTACATCTCTCACACATCCTACCGATAGGGGAAAAAAAAACAAAAAACATATATTCAAATTAGGAAAAACTAATAGTTTAACCATGGGGGTAGCTCAACTGGTGAGACCTTGCTCGATCCTTAGAGGTCACCAGTTCAATTCCCCTCAAGGTAACTTCCAATTCCCCTCATGGTATTAGTCTGAGTAGCGCGCAAGCTAGTACTGACACCCACAATTATTAATAAAAAACTAATAGCTTTGACCTAAAAAGTCAAACTCAACCCCATAGGCTATCTTGATTTGATGAGTGATGGTTAATTACCTGAAGAAAGAAGGTGAAGTAAAGGTCCAAAGTGATTAGCATTGGCCATCTGCACAATATTCTGATGAAGAAAAGAGAGATTTTTCAAAAGTTGTTTGGCATCATTAGCAGCTTGAGCATCATCACTACCAGATAAGGTCACAAGAAGAAGTATGCAACCTTGACTACTCCCAATTATATTTCTTGCCACATCGTTTTTCGACAATTCCATAAGCAATTGCAATGCCAACTTACTTTCTTCGATCTTTCGCGCAAGGGAACACACGATTAATTTGATGGCGTCATCTGTTTCCGCTATGCTTTCCTGCAAGTTACCAATATGAACTTATGAAACTTTAATCAAAGTGTGATTTCGTGTATTATGAACTTAAATGAATCTTTCTTCAATCTTGGGTTTGCCCCCCAAGAGGTCACTCGTTCAAGTCATTGCCCCCATAGGATTTGTCGAGGTGCACACAAGTTGCCCCTACCAAAAGAACTTAAGAATCTTAACCTTGTGGGGTTTGTTCAACCGGTAAGATATTGGGTTTGCCCCCAGAGGTCATCAGGTCACCAATTCAAGTCCCCTCTGGAGGGTTGGCCCGACTGTTAAACTTCAGGACCCCATGAGTTTAGTCGAGGTACATGCAAGATGACCTTACCAGAAGAACTTAAGAATCTTTAATCAAAGTGATATGTACATATAAAGGGAGGTTAAGGGAAAAACCCTAAAAAAATGAAAAACTGAGGAACAACTTGGTAACCGTTCATCTGGTTGGTATGCACATGTGCATACAAGTAATTGAAGCTGTTTTTTGGTTTTTATGCACGTGTGCATGTTGTGCACAAGTGCATACCGGACAAATTGCTTACAAATTACTTGTATGCACATGTGCATGTGCATACCGTCCAGATGAATTGTTTCCCGGTGTTCCTCAGTTTTTCATTTTTGTGGTTTTCCCCTTAACCTGACCTTGTACATACATACATACATGTATATATATATATATATGCATACCTTCCTATCATCATTGTCAGTTGCAAGGATGCGAAGGATCGTGAGGATGCGTGATCGGATTTGGAAATTCTTGGTAGAAAGAAGAGAAACAAGAACCGGCAAATAGTCCTCCATCATCACCCATTCTTGATGAAGATCTCTTTCCAAGCACAAATCTTGTAACTTTCCTAACGACACGATCACTTCTTCCTCCTCGTTGGAAAGAATCCTCAACTTGATAGAACCGATGAAAATCATGGTGTTTCTATCTCTCCACTCTTCTATCGATTGGCGAAGAGTCTTGTTAGTCCTTAAAGCCGATGCTTTCAAAGGCGTCTTGGTTATTGGACAAAGATTGTTATCAACTGCTAGCCATTTCTCAATTGCATCTCTCTCAAAACTATGCCCATATGGCGTTTCCACCGGATCGTCCATAAGTTCTCCCGTTATCGGACAGAAGAACGATTGAAGCGGCTCTAAAGGTTGCCTTCCCAACGAATTTCTCTTGCTAAAATACTTCTTTTCTCGCTCTTCTGCAGTCGAAATAATATCAGCCTTTCCTAATAAAGCCACAGTCTGTTCAATCTGTAAAGCTTCAGCCACATCTTCTGTCAGCTCAACGTTCTCCATTTCGTGTTTGAAGTCTTCATACTCTTTTCGCAATACCGATTGCTCGGTTGAGATCCCTATGATATCTGCAATAGAAATGAGTAAACTATTCGCGTACGATCTATCAACGCTCCTTTCTCTGATACCCACTTTGATTTTCTCTACGATTTCCTCTTCTACAGCTGATTCTTGATAAGTTGCATCCAACATGATCTTCGATAGCTTAATGATGTCCTGATCAAGTCCATTGACGGAGATCAAAGGATGAAGGAGGTTTAGAGCATTACCGATCTCTTTAGTGTGGTTTTCTAGCCTTTTGACGGTCTTTTTGGAATTGAGTAAGAGGTAGATTTTGTTTTTGTTGCTGCATTCGAGAGCGAAGAGGTTAGCTTCTGAAACATGCTTAGTGAGAACGTGAATCGCGTTCTTTAAGGTCCCGGAATCATGGATGTCCAACTTGGTTGTTTCTTGTAGAATGAATGTTATCTTTTCCAAATAAGATGAAAGTTTCTTGAAATTTTCCTTTTGAACGTTGGTGGCTTTTGTGGAATGAACGGTCTCGAGTGTTGTCGAGATAGCCCCCAAAAGAGTGCCCGAAGCTGGTACATGAGTACTCATGATCTACAAAAAGTGTGAAAACTGCTTTTTGGGTTGTTGAAGTATGAAATGTTCAAGAGAGAATGCAACTTCTAAGTAACTGCAGATTGGAGACCATAGCCTGCATCCATAAGAAATTAGTAGCAACATTAAGATGTGATTGATAGGATATATATATATAGAGAGAGAGGGGTTCAGGGAAAAACCTTAAAAAAATAGAAAACTAAGAAACACCCTAGTAGCCCTTCATCTGGACGATATATATATATATATATATATATATATATATATATATATATATATATATACTAACAATTGCCAATTGGTACCATACAACAAAAGGCAAGTTTAAATGAGAACCATAAATATTTTGAGAACCTATGAACAAACTATTGCATGAATTATTCATGATGAATAACCCTAACATATTCACAATATCATGCTTTTCATTATTAATGAGATAGTTGGTTCTCATGTTCTCAATGTATTTAAGATTCTCATTTGATACTGCACCTAGCCATCCTACAACACCATGCAATTTCTCAAAGTAAGTTTTTGTGGAAGTGTATAATAATTATATACGGCAAAACTCAGGCACACTTCTGACTTTTGGTGAGTTTGAAACCCTTTACCTTCAGAAAGGTTGGGGAGCATTTGGTTGGTTCTCAAAGTAAGGTGGTGTTTTTTTTCCCTAAAAAAAACCCTCTTATTCACCACTTACGTCTGATTGAATAAGATGTTAGCAATAATATGGTTAACTAAGGGGTTGTTTGCCAGTTGCTGAATGGTTTGGTGCAGAATGATTAAGTGATAGTGATCAGAATGATTAAGAGGCTCTTATGATATAGTGCAAAATGAAATACGGTTGTACTAATTGTTCAGAATGAAATTAGGGCTCTGAATGGTTAAGGGAGGACCAAGATACAAAATCATTCAGAGAGTTTTGGAGCCATTAAGAGACAGACATTGTTTTTGCCAAACAAGATTCACCTCTTAACGATTCATATGTTGCCTTTTAATGGAACCATTAAGAGGTAAACAAACAACCCCTAAGTCCAGAATCAAGAACAAAACCACGAGTCTTTTGGGTTGTTCTTGCTTTTACCAATTGTTCACCACTCTTACAAACTTTTGGGGAAAGATATTAAGGGGCTGATTTTTGGTTTTTCGTTATGTTTGGCAAACTAACTGATAAGCTAGCTGGTGACTGATAAACTAGCTGGTATTTGATAAAGTAGCCAATGAAAAAGTCAAGTTTAGTAAAAACTAGCTTATAAGCATGTAAAATTACCAAAAAGATTATATAGAAAAAACAATCAATTAAAATAATGGATATTAATGTGGGCATAATTGAAATAATCACAAAAAGTTCCTCATAAGCTACTCAAAGTAGCTTATCAAAAAACTAGCTTATAAGCTAGCCTATGTCCATCCAAACATGTACCCAGAAAATAAGGTAGCTTATTTTTGCCAAACAATGCCTAAGTCTTGTGTGAATTAATTTGTATGGATAAAGTTGTATATGTGAATTAATCTGTCTGTATAGATTGTTAACGTTTTTGTTTAGGAGAGTTTTTTTTAATAAATTGCCATAGAAAGGTTTGGGAAAAACTTGCTTTCTGCATAAAGCGCCCCTGGAAGATTACTAATAAGTCATTTCAATATCATTAAGCCACTACTAAACAATCATATATAGCTTAATGAATAAGTCAAGTCCCATTGAATAAGTCAAGTCCCATTGAGCTCATTAATTAACAAACAGACCCTAAGCTTATTCTAATCTTCATAAATCCAAAAACTGCAACCACACACACATATGTATTCTAAAATTCAACCCCCAAATCAAAATGAGATACAAACACAAGCATCGGTTTCCTTAAATCTCGGCAAAATTGGAAACCTAAGACTATAATCGAGGAAGGTAATTGCAATGCTCAAAAGGGAATTTCGCATATTAGCAATCATAATACTATTTGTTGAACTCCAATACGCTCTTACCTGATGAAGCTCCGATCATCAAGCTCGGCTCCGATTGCGAACATCCGGCAAGAAGTCGTCGGGGGTGGACAATAATTAGAAGATTGGTGGTCTAATTCCGGTCGTTAATGTAGTAGAACAAGTGGGTTTCAACTCGAAAGACTACAAAGACTTCGAATTAAATACAAAAATCTACAGTTTGACGCGGTTTCATCATGAACGAAAATTGTTCGACTTTTCCCTCCATTTTTCCTATTATTTCCACCAAATTGACTTCTTCAACCGTGAGAAGTAGGATAGGATTTTGGTTTTATATAGATCAAGTTA
This sequence comes from Arctium minus, assembly GCA_954870635.1. Classification (NCBI taxonomy): domain Eukaryota; kingdom Viridiplantae; phylum Streptophyta; class Magnoliopsida; order Asterales; family Asteraceae; genus Arctium; species Arctium minus. The sequence goes on along the minus strand of OX941081.1, from coordinate 179,207,731 downwards.
ATTGAAGTTTAAAATTAAAAGTCAGTTTTTTTCCGAAGGCAATGACACTGAAAATAAAAGTAAAATCATATTTTTATACTATATTTTTCTATAACTTGTAAGACATGTTCAAATGAGAAGCTTAAATATTTTGTGAAAATGCAAGAAGTATGGTATCATATATGATAAAACACATGTTATATTGATAATACATAGACATTTAATCATATATGATTAAACACAATCACAGGCCGTGTAATCATATATGATATCATACTTCTCGTATTCTCGTAAAATTTTTAAATTTCCTCGTAACTTATAAGTTATATATAAAGAAAGAGACCCAAAAAAACCTCCGTTTGTTAGCAAGCGATGTTGAAATTTGTATCATATTTGCATTTTTGTGAGGAAGGGGTTATCAATTTGTCGTTTATTAAAAATTCAATGGTCTATGTTATTATTTATAAAAGAGTAAACTATGATTTTCGTCCCTGTGGTTTGATGTTTATAATGATTTTCGTCCCTGGTCTTTCAAAACTGCTTTTTTAGTCCCTATGGTTTTTATTTACTTCCATTTTCATCCCTCCATTCAATTTTATTTAAAATTAAATATTAATTCTTTTAAAAATTGAATAAGCAATTTACATATTTGGTCCTTATGGTATATAAAGCTTTACATTTTTATCCTAGTTTACATTTTTTTTACTTTTTCTTTATTTATTGTATTTCATTAAAACATTTATTTTTCTATTAATTATATTGTATATTTTTGTAATTATTATAACTTTAATTATAAAAATAATCAAATAATTTCGTTAAAAATACTGATAAATACATGATAGTTTTTTCAAAGCTTTAGGTTTAAATCATTTAAAATTAATATTTTATAACTATTGATTTATTAAAGCTTTTTATTTATTTTAAATTACCATTGGAAAAAATTTAATAAAATTCGAGAAGAAATAGTCTTATTTTATAACAACCGGTTGTTTATTGTTAAATTCACTTTACTCCCATTCTTCCATATTTTCATTAAACTTTATTTTTATTAATTAACCAAATTTGTTTAATATTTAAAATAAACATACACACACACACACATATATACACATCAATGTTCTAAATAACATGTGATTTAAGTCTTGTGTTTGATGTCACGTTAATTATGTGGCATGTCATGGCTTATTGCATGATTTTTGTAACACCATATTGAAATCTTTTTATCCTTTTATTGTCTTATTTTTTGTAACACCCCAACTTTCGAAAGGTATCACTTCAAGTTAAATACAGAAACCGATATATCAAGGAAAAATAAGATATTTAATCTTGGGCTTGAATCCTAGATTTTATAGTCTTGAAAGATGAAGGATTCAATTACGAGTCCAACGGTTCTTTTCGGAGCGAAAACGGAGCTATAACGAATAAGTTATGACCAAAACAGTGTTCGGGCATATTTTTGGTCGGAAGTACCACAGCTCGCGCCCACGCAGCAAAATGCTCGCGGCCACTCCCATCGCTCATGCCCACGCAACATATTGAGCGCGCCCACGAGCATCTGCGCTGTGAATCTCACTTAAATCCGACTTTTCTCTCATTTCTTCATTTCCTCATATCTCCTTCACTACAACTCCGTTTTTGGCGATTCAACTTGCTACGGTTTCGTTTCTGAGAGCTCTTCAAGGATCTAGCAAGATATTGGAAGTATATTGGAGTATACAAGAGTATTTTGTGGTGGTAAGCTCCTCATCTCTCTCACTTCATCTTCTTCACCAAAGTTTTCTAGGGTTTCATCCACCCTTTGTTCTCCCTTTCGTAGATTGGGGGTTTGTAACCATTTTGGTGAGCTAGAGGTGTTTTTATTGGTGGATTCAAGCTTGTATTAAGGTAATCTCCTATTCTCTTCATTTATGGAAGTTAGGGTTTCGGTATCAGTTGAGGTATTCATGTATAAGGTTGGGAAACGATTATTTGTGGTTGATTATGTATATTTATGGTTGAAACCTTGTGGGTCTAGGTTTTTGGAAGATTTGGTTTGAAGAATCAAGTTCTTCAAGGAAAACTTTAAGTGGGTAAAATCTAGATTTAGCCTAAATCTAGCAAGGTGAGTTCAAGTTGATTTGTGAAAACGTTGTACATGCCAAAATGTCTATTTTAAAGTGTTTATGTGTTCTACATGAAATTATCAAATGTTGGGTTATTTGCTAATCTTCGATTATGGGAAGTATTTAACTTTACAACTTTGTGTAATACCCACATTTGGGATTTTTGGTCACCATGATAAATGTGTTGCAAATGAATGTGTTTTGAGGTCTTATTGCATAAATAGATCTTTGGTCAAAGAAATACACTTTTAAATGTTTGTCGAGTCTTATGCATCGTTCATGAAATGGAATGTTTTATAAAGTATTACTTGCACTTTTATACGAGGTACTTGAAAGAATGTCTATAGGCTCATTTTATGATTTTCATTCTGATCAGAAGTTAAATTTGGAAAATGCATATTTTGTGTTGTGAGGTATTTGGAAAGTATAAGAGTATAGGTTCATTTGGAAAATGGGTGCCTCAACTAATGTTGAGTTTTGAACTAATCTTACTTTTAGTCGTGGTGTTTGCATATCCGTTGGTCGAGTGCGTTTTATTGTATTTTTATTTCATTTACCAATGAGTCAATGGGTTGTTAAACCAGCAGCTTGGTATTTTCATTTTGATTGGGGTTTAGGACAATTGTCCAGTTTTGGTAGCTCGACTTCGAGACTTGTTGGCGATTTTGGATGAGGCACGTTATGTATCGGATGAGATGTAAGTCATTCGTGTTGCACATTAACGTACCGGATGAGGTATAAGTCCTTCGTGCTCAAGTGTTACGATTTTGGATGAAGCACGTTAGGTATCGGATGAGATGTAAGTCATTCGTGCTGCACGTTAAGGTACTGGATGAGGTATAAGTCCTTCGTGCTCAAGTATTACGATATTGGATGAGGAGCTCGACGTAGGAACCCGACGGGGTTGAACTCGAGTTTCCGTGGGTGTACGTTTAAAGCCACTGAGCCTGACATTCCTTGCGTGTACTTTTGTTTATATGACTAGTCATAACAACATAAAATGGGCTTACTTTGTGGACCGTCACATTTTATGGAACCGGGAATCCCCCGTCACCGAAAGGTGTTGTTTTTGGGTATTGAGTTTTATTATCCAAGTTTCGGTGACGTTTTGTATTATTGGGTTTTACCCTTGATTTATGGGTTGAGTATTATGCCCCACCCGAGTTTTGGGTGTTTTGGGATATAAGGTTTAACCGTATCTTCATAAATGGAGAGTCCGATTTATATTTACGCTTTGAGTGAGTTTTGGGTTAAAGCTAATTTATGAATTGGCGGTTTACATTGATATCATCACCTTTGTAGTAGTTTGGTTTGGAAAATGTCCAAAGTGGTGTCCTTTGCTTAAAATGCATATTATTGGAAAAACGAGTCGTTTGCATATTTAAAGCATACCTTTTGAAAGATTATGAATTAAAATGCATTATCTATTTTCACAAACATCTTCATTCATATGGAAAACTCTTGAGCTCACTAGGCGTTTAGCCTAACCTTTTTATTTGTCGGCATGTGCATCAGGTTTCAAGGTTGGGAGTTGGTTCTAGCAACCTTATGAAGAGTAGAGCCTTAGCTAGATCCGAAAGTAAATAATCGATGAAGTCTTCCGCATTATGGAGATAGTGACCATGCATGGGGATTAGTAGCACCCGTACTTATCATGGACCTTTGTACAGAATGAATGTTTGTATAGAGGTTAAATCTTAAATTGTGGTTGCAGATGATCATTTTATTGGTGTATTTAGAAAATTTTAAATTAGTTGTTATTTCCAGAATTCAGGGTGTTACATTTTTTGTTTTTGTTGTAGGATAAATGTGTCATCGTCTAAATGATGTGATGATAGAGATAAAGACAGAGATAGAGATAAATATATCAGAGTTAGATTATAACTGAAATATCTCGTGGTTAGCTACTTGTATCTCATCCCTATTTAAAGGGCTTTTGATTAATGAGAATTACAGATTCATTCTCTCCGTATATTGTTGTTCTATTCTGCTTTTCCTTTAACACGTTATCAGCACGAAAAGCTCAGCATTCCATCACCGATTCTGCAGTTCAGCAGGTTAGTTTTTTTTTTAATTTAAATGTTTTTTTTCAGTTTAAATGCTTTAATCCATGTGATATGTTGATAAGAATTAAGAAATACTCCGTCACCGCCACTGTATGTTTCCTTTCTGACTCTGCCACTTTGGTCCACTTTTTTTTGTAATCAATTAAATGTTGTTGACTGCTATCCGCTTGTAATCTCGTTTTTAAATTTTAATATACATTTATTTTAAACACTTCACAAGAATGAAACTCTGGAACACTTCACAAATCACAAGAATGAAATATTTAATAAATATTCCCCCCCTATCATTTTAATTCTTTTTATAAATTCATGCAATTCTAATAGCATTTAGTTGTTTTTTCTTGCTGGAAATGAAGAGTAAATTTTGAATGGTGGCCATAGTTTATCTCTAAGACACAATGGTCCATAAACTTTTTGTCTATAAACAATTTTGGTTATTGAAAAAAAATTGATTGACAATTCTAGCGGGGCTTTTACCATATAGTTTGGTTCTTATTCTAAAGATGGTTAATCATTGAGTTTTTTTTATTTTGTTTATCCATCCATTTATTGAATATATAATTGGTATATTAGGTTGTATATTTAATTTAGTTCTAATTTATCGTCCTTTAGTTTCAATCATGATAGCATAATTTTATTGTTTTAAACTTATCATTGACATTTATTTTGACATGATCAATTAATTTATAATAAGATATGTTTAGTTGGATAAGTTAATTATCTTGATGTTATTTACTTATCTGACAATTAAATTTGATTTATATTTTTAAATTAGACTAATTATATTACTGTGAAATATGATAGTTATTTACATGACTAGTTAATTTATATGATTGACTCTTATTGTTTTATTAAGTAATATTTATTATTTATCCATGTCTTATTTAAATGTTTATCTTAATTATAATTTATAATCTATCATAAACTTTTAGAAATTACACTTCTAACCCCTATAATTTTTATTATTTTGTCAAAAGGTTCAAAAATAGCATGAAAATATTAAATTCAAACATTCATCTTGATTATGAGTTCCTACTCATAATTTTAAACTATATAATTAATTTTTGAAAGTTACACTTCTAACCCCATATATTTTGGTCTTTACCAAAATCTCCAAAAATAATATTAAGGTATTAAAATGGCTTCATATGTCAAACTCATAGTCACTTTGGCATCTTGCCAAAAGATCCAAAACACCAATATGGTATGAATTTTTTTACCTCATGTCAAAATTTACCAAATAACAAATGTTATCTATGTATTTCATTGATGAATTAATCGCAATACGTCGAAAGGATTTTGTCAAACGGGTGTAAATAGCCCTAAGGTTTGTAGGGATTTAAGAAATCCATGTGATTCCCCTACTACTTGAAAATCCAATAGACCGAGTGATTTCTTTTTCGCAAAAATTGAAATATTGATGAAGTATTATCAATAAAATTAAAGCATACAAAATCCAATATTGTTATGATAATGAAATTTCATAACCATAATCCATTTTCTTATAAAAAAGAAAAATCATATAAATCATATATTATCCTTTATATATGTAAATGGTTGAAACAACTCATCCCAAAATCAACGTCGTTAACTCAAAAGAATATGAGTATCATAAATGAGTATATAAACCTCATTTTGAAAAGGTACAAGAAAATACCTAAAGTCCAACTCCCTATTGACTCTAAAACCAACCTCTTGAAAAGGTACAAACAAATACCTTCATGTTTTGAGACGACATATAAATCCTAAATTTCATAGGAATACCTTTACTAGAAACCCCCCAAAGAAATGTGGGATGTCCCGAAAGGGATAATCGGGAGTACTCATGAATATGTACTTCCCGAACTAATCGTACATTGGAATGAAACTCACTTTACTCGATTACAAAAAGGTAACTGATATCAACAAAGAAATGTTATATCCAAAACGCGTCTCAATATATGTGGCAAGTAACTCACAGAAGATGACATGATTTTTAACATTATTTTCACCTTTCATATATAAGTAAATATAAATATAAGTTGGAATGCAACCTTTAGACAAACTCATCAACCTAATGCAAGTGGTTGAGAGATATAATAAGGTTCTTTCGAATAACACTACATATGTCGGGATAAAGAAAATTCTCGATATCAATAATGAAAGTGTTAGAGGTGGAAACAACTCAAAAGGATTGTGAGTTAAAAAACAATTTCACACATGTGACATTTATGCACCATGTGGACGAGACCCTAGAAAGGGTCAGGGTCTTGGCAAGAGTCAGGAAGGAATGGACAATCAAATAAGAAATGCACTAAAAAGTGCTTCTATAAAAAAAGGAAACGCGTTGAAAATAAACTATAACATATTAATTTAATATTTAATATTGATTAAGCATATGTTTATTTGAAATTAATTTTAAGTACCAAAATTAATTTCTTTGCTAAAGTAAAATCGAATATGTAACCATTATAGACGTAAAGAAATACATCAAAACAAATACAAAAAAAATTCAATATTCTCCGTTCCGTGTAGGAATGTATCGAGGAGAATTGATTTTTTTCGACCTATCACACAATCGGAAAAAAAAGATAGACTGATACTTATTTTATAATACATCCAACCAAATTACTTAGACGATGGACTGTCACTTTATTGGTGGAACAAGTTTAATAGGAACCTTGTAAAGATATTCGTATCAAATGGAAATGAAAATGAGCATATATACATAAATTCCAATGAATATGAAAGGAAACATATATCATGGAAACTAATGTGTCAAACTAGTAGATTATTGGGTCATCGGAACATATTTTGTCACCAATAAAGAAACTTTGGGGGCAATAACACATATATGTTTCGACATAACCATGTGGGACACTGTGGTTATGACATAGTGATCCGTGTATTGCAAAATACACACATACATATTCTCTTTCGAGTGAAAGGCAAAATGAGGCAAATTGCAACTGTTGACTTCTGAAGCATAAGAAACAACATCGCTATCATAATATGCCCTCTCGAATACATAAAACTTTTGTATATACCCTAATCCTTAGCCAACACAGGAATGATATCGTCCTAAAGCTAAGGACATTATACAAAAATATTCCATTATTACAACGAATACAAGGTGATATTTATGGACATAAACATCCAGAATGCGGGCCATTAAGGTACTTTATGGTTCTGATTTCGACACGATGAACGCATGTCGTATTATTGTCCACATGAAATACTGCACTCCTAGCACTAGCTATATGTTTAAGGTCTCACCACCCTTATTATTTCATCAAGTCTACATGACTTGGAATGCTGGAGAAATTACATCATAAGGATTTGATGTTAATTGCATATGTATTAGGATCAATGTAGAGTTTCCTATACCCCATGTGTATATATAAATTGGTCCCATAGAAGTTGTTATCAAAAGAATATGATGACATCTAGGGTATTAGTAATGCGCATCAATTTACCCACATCTACCTGGGGTTATGCAATTATTATATGCAGTTTTTTTGTCGTTTTTAGACCCACTAGCTAACCAGCCTCATGCGTACCAGTTGGTAACTGGAAATAAGCCTGATAGTTTACATTTACGCATGTTTGGATCTGTAGTATATGTGCCAACTGCTCCTCCACAGCGCATCGAAATGGGTCCTTAAAGACGACTTGGTATATGTTGGATATGAATCCCCAACAATTATCCACTAATTAGAATATTTTACTAGTGATCTCTTTACCACTAGATTTGCGGGTTATCACTTTCATGAGACAGTCTTCCCGTCGTTAGGGGGAGACAGGAAAAATGATTTTCCATGGGAACGACAGAAAGTGTCATTGAATATTCCCACTCTGTCTCATTTTGATCCCCAAAACTTCACTACATAATGTTGAAGTCAAACGAATCAGACTCGATACCTGATACGTTTTATGTTATTCCAAAAGTGACAAGATCACATATACGAGTTGCAAATATACTCACAAGGTTAAAAAGTCTCCAACAGGGGCACAACGCCGTTGGAAAGTGCGTTGCAATCACACATAGTGGAGGTGTGGTTGAGGTCGTAGCTACCAAATGGAAGTGGTGGAAGCTACTTGGTTTGATAGATACTATTCTAAAGGAAGAGAATAGTGAGACACATCCATTTATCATCAATACACAAAACTCTCATGAGATTGTCTCTAATTATAATTATGTCCATGAATCATCATTGGAGGACGCTCCGAAGTTAATATTGATTCTAGAGATGAATATTAATCTCAAATGAACTATGAGAGTATGTAACACCCTAAAAATAGGGATAACAAAAATCCGAAAAACGGACATGATGTATACTAAAATTGTCATAGCAAGAGCCTCCCAAAAATGGGGAATATATAAATAACCTGTTTAATCACAATTTGTAATTTTAACGAACAATAAAATAACAACCAACTAATCTAATTTCTACATCTAGAAAAGAGATTACAAAAGGGTTGTCATCTATAAGCCCAACGGTTCAATCCCAAAAGAAGTAGCGTCTAAGTGCAAAATCCCCAAGCTCTCACCCAAAGCATCTAAACCTGCTTAGGAACGGCGCCGCTAGAACCTGAGATACACATCGACACCAAACAAGTGTTAGGCCAAAAAGCCTAGTGAGTTGAACAATAATAAGCATGCATGAACAATTACAATTCTTATCAGCAGTCAACGAGTGTTCAATATATGTGGAGTCATTAGGGGAGACCCAAAGCACCAATCAAGTCACACCCAAGAGTCGATATACCTTGATGCCCTTAACAAGGAACACCCCAAAGTCCCGGCACACCCGAAGACTATCGCTAAGAAAATTCCCCGAATGGCGGAGGTCTAGGCACATACCATCACAGTGGCTCCCAAGACTACATCCTCCTAGTGTACTGACTTGGTTCGTCCACATAATGCATATAGGAGGTCCTTTAGGTGTACTTCAACCCAACATATCTCAATACCAACTACGGGTACAATATTACCATCCTATCCTCATGCAGTTCAACAAAGGACCTAAGTGACACTTATATTCATCATGCATATAAATATGTCACCAAAGTGGTATTCCAACTAGAACCATCATAGTACCCATACAATAATACATTTAGCATATCAAGGTACTCACATTATGTATCCATGGAAAAGGCCCCAAATAGGGGTGCATATAACATACTTTATGGCATATCATCAATATCCATTTCTCCAACCATTTCCACAAAGAAAACCCAAATACTTGAACACATAGAGATAAAATAGTAACAAATAAGAGTATATGATGTGTATCTAGTTTTGACAAAGGTTAGTAAACTCACAATCTAGGTTTTTTACCAAAACCTAGAAAAGATGAAAACCCTAGATGATGAAGATGAGACTTGATGTAGGAGGGGAGTGACCTTGATGAGGATCTTCAATAAATATACTTGGATGAGACTTGATGACTCAAGAATCACCCCAACAACCCCAAACCCTAGCAATAAATGTGTGTGTGTTTGAAACCCCCAAAAATCGCCCAAAAGAGAGTTCTCCCGTTTTTGTCAAAGTGCTAAGTGAGAAGTGAGGCTGCCAAGGTGTTTTAAATCCACCAGACCCCGCGGGAAATAGTGCCATGGGCACTATCGCATGTCACAATCGCGAAGGTTCCCACCCTCACGGTACAAGCTTGGCGATAGTGCCAAGGCACAATCGCGTGGCACAATCGCTGGCATCCCTCAGCCCACGGTACGTCCTTGGCGATAGTGCCAGTGGCACAATCGCCAGGCATAATCGTGCCAACCCAAAACATCCCAAAACTTAACCAAATTCGATAGCGAGCGCGAGGTTTGAACGATTAACAATGGTAATTCAATTATATGACGTTTCGACATAATAATGATCATAAAGGTGCGCAATTAATGTATCAAGAGAGACCGAATACTTACCTTAAGAGTTTACGGGTGTTACAATCCTCCCCACCTAAATGGGATTTCGTCCCCGAAATCTTACTCTAAGCAAACAAGTGAGGATATCGCTTCTTCATATCGTCCTCGGACTCCCACGTGATATTAGCACCCTGATGGTGCTTCCATTGAACCTTTACCATCACCACATCTTTATGTCGTAGTTTCTTTACTTTCGATTCCAAAATCGACTCCGGTTCTTCCACACAACGATTTCCATTGTCCACCCGAATCTATGACAAGGGAATCACGCTTTCCTCCTCGGATAGGCACTTTCGAAGATAGCACACATGAAAAGTAAGATGTATCCCATCCATTTCTGGTGGTAAATCCAACCGGTAGGCTTGTAACCCGATTTTCTCCAAAATGACGAATGACCCAAGGAAATGAGGACTAAGCTTCCCACATTTTCCGAATCGTATGATTCCTTTCCACGGAGACACCTTCAACATGACCCGGTCGCCCACTTGAAACTCAACCGGTCTTCTCTTCTTGTCCGCATAACTCTTTTGTCGGTCTTGTGCTTCCTTTAGCCTCTCTCGAATCTCCTTCACCTTGTCCGCTGTCTCTTGCACTATTTCCGGCCCGGCGAGTTGCTTTTCGCCCGCTTCTAGCCAACAAACTGGGGTTCTACACTTCCGCCCATACAAGGCCTCGAATGGTGCCATTTCAGTACTAGAATGGTAACTGTTGTTGTACGTGAACTCTACCAAAGGTAGATGTGAATCCCAACTTCCCCCGAAGTCTATTACACACGATCTCAACATATCTTCTAGCGTCTGGATCGTCCTCTTGCTTTGACCATCCGTTTGAGGATGATACGCCGTGCTCAAATTTAGTCGAGTACCCAACTCCTTTTGCAAACTAGCCCAAAAATTCGAAGTGAATCGGCTGTCCCGGTCCGATACAATAGATTGCGGAACTCTGTGCCTCGACACCACCTCATCAATATAAAGTTTGGTCAACTTCTCCATTGGCAAGGTCTCCCGCATTGCAAGGAAATGCGTACTTTTTGTCAACCGGTCACAATTACCCAAATGGTGTCGTGCCCACACAAGGTCTTTGGTAACTTCGTCACGAAATCCATAGTAATGTTGTCCCATTTCCACTCGGGAATGGACAATGGTTGCAAACTCCCATACGGTCTTTGATGCTCCGCTTTGACTTGAAGGCACGTGACACACCTTTCCACATAGTTAGCCACATCCAGCTTCATCACCGGCCACCAATAATTCAACTTTAGGTCTCTATACATCTTGGTGCTACCGGGATGTATAGAATATTTCGTATTATGTGCTTCCTCGATAAGTAAGTCACGATTTCCCCCAATCTTTGGCACCCAAATTCGCCCTTGAAAGAGTTTGAGTCCACGACCATCTTCTGTTAAGAGTTCCTTTTGCTTGGACATTGTAACACCCCGAATTTCGTTTGGCCGTTTTGCGAAGATGATTAGAGAAAAAGAGGTTTCTGTGCTGGTCTACAAAACACACGGGTCGTGCGCCCTCCTTCAGAGAAAACACACGAGTCGTGCGTATGAAACAGTGGCGAGGCAGTGGGCTTGCGCACGGGTCGTGCGCCCTGTCAGGTTGCTTTTTGAGATTTCTTAAATATCTCATTTGAGAGTTATTACAAAATAAATATCTCTTATCTCAGTTCTCTCTCTCTCTTCCTTTTTTTTCTCTCTTTTTCTTCTTTCGATCTTCAAAGTCTCGTTTGGTTGCTAGTTTTCGGTGTTTCTAGCAAGGGGTCGGTGTTTTAAGCTTCACCTCTACGTCGTGATCATTATCTGGTTTTCCGGGTTTTATTCTAAAAACCTATTGGTGAGTTCCTACTACCATTTTACAAACTTTATACATGTCAAAACTCTTATTTGCGAAATCCGAAGTATTTCTACGGTATGATTTCATGTTCTCTACATTTTGATATAAATGAAGTTTTTGGTGATTTTCGGGATTCCCGATCAGTTTTGACTAAAATGATTGGTTCCGCCTTATTGAAGTAAAATGATGTTTTACTTGCACATTATGTGGATATGTGAAAAGAATGTTTAAGGACTCATTTCAATGATTTTCATTCTTACCAGAAGTTGAACTGGAAATGATATTTTGTTTATAAAATGTGTTTATACCATCTGTTTATTTATGGTTGGTCACATATGTTGTTGTGACGAGTCTGTACCATTACTAGTGGATCCCTAGCTTTTGAGTCGACTGTATTGTTGGGATGTCATATTCCCCATTTTGTAACTGTAGATGCATATGATCCTCGGGGGCAACTTGGTACGGTTATGTGAGGTCGGATACTAGCCATGGTTCATAGTGATCATAGTGAAGGAGTATACATTGGTTTTTCTTGGGGCTAGATCTCACGTTGTAGCACAGACTTATGTGTTCGTATCCTCGGATTCCAATTGTTTAGCCCATAACTCGGATTTTGGCCTACTTTGTGTTACGCCACAATCCTTGGTAAAATGTTTTATCGTTGGTCATTTGATGACATGTTTATAACGGAAAAGCCCGGTTGTGGCAAAGGTTTCATTTGTAAAATTTAACCACTTTGGAAATATTATCTTATGATGCAAATGTTTATATCTTTTGAGCTTTATAAACTGTATGTTCTCACCAGGCTTTAAGTCTGACACTTTTTCTCAAATGATGTGTATAACAGGTTTCCCTTAGCGGTGGGTTGCCGGGGTTTTGAGAGACGGGTTGGTCTCGAGGCATTTTGAGATGACTAGTATTGTATCTGGGCATTTGTTAAGTCCCATTATTTTGATGAATTATGGATTGTCAACAGATATAATCTTGGTAGAAGTGTCTAGATTAGTTTGTTGTTGAATCCCATTTATGTACAGGTTTTGTAAAGTCTTAAGGATTGATCCCCTTTATGGGAAGTTTATATCAATGCGATTGTCATGTTGCCAGGTTTTCCAGGTTTTAATTTACTCTGATTTTTAGGGTGTTACAGGTTGGTATCAGAGCCCTAGTTTAAGTGAACTAGGCATGAATGTAAGATGTCTAGACTTAGACCGAGTATGATAAGAATTGATCCGTGAGATTGGGTAGAGCTTCTAAGATGGGTTAGTCTTAGAGTCAACGGAAAGTACGTTTATCAGGCGTTGTGGTGATCGTGACGAGAACCTTTATGTGTTATATGTTCATAATCTCACTTAGCTAATGTTATTATGAGGATATCGTACGTAAGTGTGCTTGAACTTCTATTGCTATGACGATTGGTAATGTGGTAGTACGTTTCCTTTGTGTTTATTCAATCTCTCTCTTCTCTCTTTCTCTGTTCTGTGAAGCAGTTCAGTATGGTGAATACGCGTGGTAGACCGCGTACGCATGTTGATGGTCTGGAAGCGACAGCCTCCACCGCTGATCAGCCGGAGGGAGTTGAGGTTGTTGTGCGTCCACCTGTTCAACAAATACTAGGTGGGGGGCCAGAGGTCATTCCGCGTGTAGACCTGGCTTCGTCCCACCCAGTCATCAGGGATGCTAGTTCCCCGTCTGAGTTGATGGCCAGCATGATGCTGGCAATGAGGGAAGAAATGGCAATGCAGCAAGAGTTTCTGCTGAAAGTGATTGAGGACCGTGATGTGAACAATCGTAGAAGTGAGACGGTTGTGGAAAACATTGTAGCGGGTTCTGGAGGCGCTGGTACAGGGGTCAGGGCTGAGGAACGCAGGATTGTTAATGCTCCAGGAAGTGGGAAAAGTTGTTCCTACAAATCCTTTCTGGGTTGCGGACCTCCAGAGTTCTCTGGTTCTGATGACCCGGTCGTGTGTGTGAAATGGATCCGAGTGGTTGAGCAAGATTTTGGCTCTTCCGAATGCGGAGATGATCAGAGAGTGCGGTTCGGTACCCAACTGCTGAGGGATACTGCGCTCATATGGTGGAATGTCATCCAATCCACCCTAACTCCTGCTGTATTGGCTCAGTTTTCTTGGGCCGAATTCAAGAAAAAGTTGTTAGAAGAATTCTGCAATGAAAGAACAATGGACCGAATCGAGAAAGAATTCCGGTCTCTGGTAAAGGGAAGCCTGACGGTGAGGGAGTACACCCGTCAGTTCATGGAGAAGCTTGATCTGGTGGGGCACGCTGCCCCAACAGAGAAGGATAAGATGAAGGCCTATCTGAATGGTCTACTCGCGGACATGCAATCTATGGTCCACAGTTCTAAAGCTTCTAACCTCCGCGAGATGGTTGAAGAAGCTCAGTACATGGAAGAGATGTTCGCAAGGAACAAAGCTGAGAAAGATGTAGTGGTGACTGATAAGAGAAAGTGGGATAGCAATTATGCTCATCCCAAGAGATCACGACCTTTTGGCGGAAACCGAAACTTCAGCAATCAGCAGGAAGCTAGGTGGTGCCACAAGTGTCGAACTAAACACCACGGTGACTGTAACACCACTTCTCAAACTTGTTATAAGTGTGGGAAGCCTGGTCACACTATCAGAGATTGCCCGGTCAGAGGACTTGTCTGTTATGAGTGCAAGGCACCGGGGCATGTGAGAAGAGATTGCCCGAAGCTTGTGTCGGGTAGCACGCCAGCAAGGAAGGAGAACCCTCCTAGGGTTCCGGGTCGAGCATTTCAGATGACGACCGATGAGGCCAGGGCATCCGCTGATGTGGTATCGGGTACTTTTCTTATAAACTCTGTACCTGCTCGTATTTTATTCAATACAGGTGCCAGTTTCTCTTTCGTATCTGATTTGTTCTGTCAGAAGATTTCTATGCCCACCACTAGTCTTGAGGATGCATTAGTGGTAGAAATAGTCGATGGTAGTCAAGTTCTGATCCACGATGTTCTAAAGCAGTGTACTATTAGTATCTAAGGGAGAGAATTCTAGATCGATCTATTGCCGATGTTAATCGGGGGTTTTGATGTTGTGGTCGGCATGGATTGGTTGTCAAACAATCATGCCGAGATCGTATGTTCCAAGAAGTTGATTCGACTTCCCAACCCCTCTGGCGAAGTCGTTGTCATCTATGGTGAAAAGAAAAAGGGGGAAGTGGCAATAATCACAATGGCAAAGGCACGCAAGTGCTTAGTAAAAGGATGTTCGTCTTTCCTAGCCTATGTGATCGATGCCAAGCTAGAGAAATCAAAGCTGGAAGATGTGAAGATCGTGCGTGAGTTTCCAGATGTCTTTCCGGACGACTTGCCCGGGTTACCACCCGATTGTCAGGTAGAGTTTCGGATTGATCTTGTGCCTGGAGCAGCACCAATCGCTAAAGCACCTTACCGTTTAGCACCATCGGAGATGCAAGAGATGATGGCACAACTCCAAGAGCTATTGGAGAAAGGCTTCATAAGACCGAGTTCGTCACCTTGGGGAGCTCCAGTCTTATTTGTCAAAAAGAAGGATGGCACAATGAGAATGTGCATTGACTATCGTGAGTTGAATAAAGCTACAGTAAAGAACAGATATCCGCTTCCGAGAATAGACGACTTGTTCGATCAACTTCAAGGAGCGGGTTGTTTTTCCAAAATCGACTTACGTTCGGGTTATCACCAAGTGAAGGTAAGAGAATAAGATGTTCCGAAGACGACTTTCAGAACGCGTTACGGCCATTACGAGTTTCTTGTAATGCCTTTTGGTCTAACGAACGCACCAACTGTGTTTATGGACTTAATGAATAGAGTGTGCCGACCATTCCTCGACAAGTCGGTCATTGTATTCATTGATGACATACTAGTGTACTCCAAGAGTGAGTCAGAGCACGAGCAACATTTGCGTGAAGTTTTGGAAGTGTTGAGAAAATAAAGGTTGTACGCCAAGTTTTCCAAGTGCGACTTTTGGCTTAAAGAAGTATAGTTTCTGGGTCACGTAGTCACTCGGGTCGGAGTGAAAGTAGACTCCTCCAAGATTGAAGCTATGATGAATTGGGAGCCTCCTAAGAGTCCGTCCGAGATCCAAAGTTTCTTGGGTCTGGCGGGATACTACAGGAGATTTATCCAAGACTTTTCAAATATCGCTTCTTCCTTGACAGTTCTGACTCGGAAGAATGTGAAGTTTGAATGGACCGAAACCCAAGAGAAGGCATTCCGGATCCTTCAAAAGAAGTTGTGTGAAGCTCCGATCTTGACGTTACCTGAAGGATCGGAAGATTTCGTGGTTTACAGCGACGCTTCAAAGATGGGACTGGGTTGTGTGTTGACGCAACGAGGCAAGGTGATCGCTTATGCCTCGAGGCAAGGTGATCGCTTATGCCTCGAGGCAGCTTAAAATACACGAGCAGAATTATCCAACTCATGATCTGGAGTTAACGGCGGTGGTGTTCACTTTGAAGCTTTGGCGACATTACCTCTACGGCACGAAATGCACTCTATACACGGATCACAAGAGCCTGAAGTATGTCTTTGATCAGAAAGAGTTGAATATGAGGCAAAGGCGGTGGCTCGAGTTGCTCAAAGATTACGACTGTGAATTGCTTTACCATCCCGGTAAGGCGAACGTGGTGGCCGATGCGTTAAGTCGAAAGGACTATAGCGGAAGTATTCGAGCTACCCATTCGAGGATCGAACTAGTGTCTAGTCTTGTTGAGAAGATCAAGACATCACAGGTGGAAGCACTGTTAGAAGAGAATCTAAAAGATGAAGTCATGACGAAGCAGCGTTTACTCTTAACGGAAGATAGCCGTAGAGTAAAACTGTTCAGCGGTCGTGTGTGGGTACCCAAGCTTGGGCGTAACCGTGATCTGTTGCTAGAAGATGCACACAAGTCCAAGTATTCCATTCATCCGGGGAGTACAAAGATGTATAGGGACTTGAAGCTGCACTATTGGTGGCCGGTAATGAAACTTGACATGGCGCGTTACGTTGAGCGTTGTGTGACGTTTTCGCAAGTTAAGGCCAAACATCAGCGGCCGTATGGGAGTCTACAGTCTTTAGAGATTCCCGAATGGAAGTGGGAGCATATCACCATGGACTTCATGACAAAGTTGCCAAAAACTCTTCGAGGTCACGATACCGTTTGGGTGATAGTTGACAGATTGACAAAGAGCGCTCACTTCTTACCTATGCGCGAGACTTTACCGATGGATAAGTTAGCAAAACTTTATATCGATGAAGTGGTCTCGAGGCATGGAATACCATTGTCGATCGTGTCGGATCGCGACAGTCGGTTCACTTCGAACTTCTGGGATGGGTTTCAGAAAGAACTTGGTACTCGAGTGAAGTTGAGTACGACTTACCATCCGCAAACTGACGGGCAGAGCGAGCGAACGATCCAAACCTTGGAAGACATGTTGAGGTCTTGTGTCATCGATTTCGGGGGTAGTTGGGACTCTCATCTGCCTTTGGTGGAGTTTGCTTACAACAATAGCTACCACTCAAGTATTGGAATGGCACCTTTTGAGGCATTGTATGGGCAAAAGTGTCGGACTCCCGTATGCTGGCTTGAAGCGGGAGAAAAGCAGTTCATCGGACCTGAAATCGTGCAAGAGACTGCCGATAAAGTCAAGTGCATTCGTGAAAGAATGAAAGCAGCGTAGGATCGACAGAAAAGCTATGCCGATAAGAAGAGACGACCGATGGAATTCCAAGTAGGCGACCGCGTTATGCTTAAGGTGTCGCCGTGGAAGGGCATTATACGGTTCGGAAAACGTGGGAAGTTGAGTCCCCGAATTTCGTTTGGCCGTTTTGCGAAGATGATTAGAGAAAAAGAGGTTTCTGTGCTGGTCTACAGGACGCACGGGTCGTGCGCCCTCCTTCAGAGAAAACGCACGGGTCGTGCGTATGAAACAGTGGCGAGGCAGTGGGCTTGCGCACGGGTCGTGCGCATTTCCTTCTTTGAGGGCGCACGACTGTCAGGTTGCTTTTTGAGATTTCTTAAATATCTCATTTGAGAGATATTACAAAATAAATATCTCTTATCTCAGTTCTCTCTCTCTCTTCCTTTTTTCTCTCTTTTTCTTCTTTCGATCTTCAAAGTCTCGTTTGGTTGCTAGTTTTCGGTGTTTCTAGCAAGGGGTCGGTGTTTTAAGCTTCACCTCTACGTCGTGATCGTTATCTGGTTTTCCGGGTTTTATTCTAAAAACCTACTGGTGAGTTCCTACTACCATTTTACAAACTTTATACATGTCAAAACTCTTATTTGCGAAATCCGCAGTATTTCTACGGTATGATTTCATGTTCTCTACATTTTGATATAAATGAAGTTTTTGGTGATTTTCGGGGTTCCCGATCAGTTTTGACTAAAATGACTGGTTCCGCCTTATTGAAGTAAAATGATGTTTTACTTGCACATTATGTGGATATGTGAAAAGAATGTTTAAGGACTCATTTCAATGATTTTCATTCTTACCAGAAGTTGAACTGGAAATGATATTTTGTTTATAAAATGTGTTTATACCATCTGTTTATTTATGGTTGGTCACATATGTTGTTGTGGCGAGTCTGTACCATTACTAGTGGATCCCTAGCTTTTGAGTCGACTGTATTGTTGGATGTCATATTCCTATTTTGTAACTATGGATGCATATGATCCTCGGGGGCAACTTGGTACGGTTATGTGAGGCCGGATACTAGCCATGGTTCATAGTGATCCTAGTGAAGGAGTATACATTGGTTTTGCTTGGGGCTAGATCTCACGTTGTAGCACGGACTTATGTGTTCGTATCCTCAGATTCCAATTGTTTAGCTCATAACTCGGATTTTGGCCTACTTTGTGTTACGCCACAATCCTTGGTAAAATGTTTTATCGTTGGTCATTTGATGACATGTTTATAACGGAAAATCCTGGTTGTGGCAAAGGTTTCATTTGTAAAATTTAACCACTTTGGAAATATTATCTTATGATGCAAATGTTTATATCTTTTGAGCTTTATGAACTGTATGTTCTCACCAGGCTTTAAGTCTGACACTTTTTCTCAAATGATGTGTATAACAGGTTTCCCTTAGCGGTGGGTTGCCGGGGTTTTGAGAGACAGGTTGGTCTCGAGGCATTTTGAGATGACTAGTATTGTATCTGGGCATTTGTTAAGTCCCATTCTTTTGATGAATTATGGATTGTCAACAGATATAATCTTGGTAGAAGTGTCTAGATTAGTTTGTTGATGAATCCCATTTATGTACAGGTTTTGTAAAGTCTTAAGGACTGATCCCCTTTATGGGAAGTTTATATCAATGCGATCGTCATGTTGCCAGGTTTTCCAGGTTTTAATTTACTCTGATTTTTAGGGTGTTACAGACATAACCTCGACTTTGAGGTTCTCTTCTTTAAGGGCTTCCGCTTGGCTCGTTCTTATGCTTTCCAACAAACTCGACACCACATCGATTCTGGTAAGGGACATTTTGACACCTCCATCATGACTCCTTCGACTCAACGCATCCACCACCACGTTGGCCTTACCGGGATGGTAGAGTAAATCGCAATCGTAATCCTTCAAAAGTCCTAACCATCTTCTTTGTCGCATGTTGAGTTCCTTTTGAACGAAGATGTACTTGAGACTCTTGTGATCCGTGAAAAGAGTACATTTGGTCCCATACAAGTAGTGTCGCCACAACTTTAACGCGAAAACTACCGCCGCCAACTCTAAATCATGAGTCGGATAGTTCTTCTCATGATCCTTTAATTGCCGCGACACGTAGGCTATTATTTTTCCCCTTTGCATTAGGTCACACCCAAGCCCCATCTTGAAAGCGTCACTAAACACAACAAAATCTTCCGATCCTTCGGGTAGGGATAAGATCGGAGCTTCACACAACTTCCCCTTGAGCGTCTGAAAGGCTTGCTCTTGTGCATCGGTCCAAAGAAACTTGACGTTCTTTCTTGTAAGAGAAGTGAGCGGTGTAGCTATCTTGGAAAAGTCTTGAATGAAGCGTCGGTAGTAACCCGCCAAACCCAAGAAGCTTCGGATCTCCGTCGGACTTGTTGGAGGTTCCCAACTCATCATTGCCTCGATCTTTGCCGGATCCACTTTTACCCCGTCCTTTGATACCACATGCCCCAAGAATTGCACCTCTTGGAGCCAAAATTCGCACTTCGAGAACTTCGCAAATAACTTCTCCCTCCTTAAAACTTCTAATACTTCCCGTAAGTGTTTTCCATGCTCGGACTCATCCTTTGAATATATTAAAATATCGTCGATGAAGACGATCACGGATTTATCCAAGAATGGGTGACACACGCGGTTCATCAGATCCATGAATACGGCCGGAGCGTTGGTCAGACCGAAAGGCATCACAAAAAACTCGTAATGGTCGTATCGCGTTCGGAAAGTCGTCTTCGGAATGTTCTCTTTCTTCACTCTTACTTGATGATATCCGGACCGAAGATCAATCTTCGAAAAACATCCCGCGCCTTGAAGTTGATCAAAAAGGTCGTCGATGCGAGGTAAGGGATACTTGTTCTTCACCGTGACTTTGTTTAACTCCCGATAATCTATGCACATCCGCATAGATCCATCCTTCTTCTTCACGAATAGTACCGGTGCTCCCCAAGGAGATGAACTTGGTCGAATGAAGCCCTTCTCCAACAACTCTTGAATTTGCATCATCATCTCTTTCATTTCTGTCGGTGCCAACCGATATGGAGCACGAGCTATCGGAGCCGCTCCCGGTGTGAGGTCAATCTGAAACTCCACCTGTCGCTCTGGCGGTGATCCGGGTAAATCTTCTGGAAAGACGTCCGGATAATCTTGCACTACCTCCACATCTTCAACCGACTTCTTTTCTTTCTTTCCGTCCACCACGTAGGCCAAGTACGAAGGGTAACCCTTCGCTAAGAACTTGCGAGCCTTTAGAGATGAGATAATAGGATTATTCCTCTTTCCTTTCTCCCCGTAAATGGTAGCCATGCCATTTTCCGGTAATGGCACTTAGATCATCTTTTTGAAACAAAAGATGTCCGCCTTATGCCTTACTAACCAATCCATGCCTATAACCACGTCAAACCCACCTATAGCCATAGGTAGCAAGTCCACTCTAAAAGAATTCCCATCAATTTCTAAAGTGCAATCACAAAAACGGTCTCGAACGATTACTTGATCCCCATTAGCTACTTCTACTACTAATGCATCGGAAAGGACACTAATAGGAGTGGTGAATTGTTTACAGAAAGCATCCGACACAAAGGAACATGTAGCACTCGAATCAAACAAGACACGAGCAGGCATGGAGTTTACTAGAAACGTACCCGAAACGACATCTGCGGTCTCCTTTGCCTCCTCGGTAGTCATCTGGAAAGCTCGACTCGGTGCCCGTGATGGTTGCTCGACCCTAGTCGTCGAACCTACAGAATTTCCACCATCTCCTCTAACTAGCCTTGGACACTCTCGCTTCATATGCCCCGACTCTCCACATTCATAACATACCGACCCACGGAGGGAACACTCTCGAGTTGTGTGGTTTTTCTTACCACACTTGTTACACCCGACTGGACCGGAGAGAGTCCTCGTAGCGCACGACCCCGAGTGCTTTGACCTGCACTTGTGGCACCACCGATATTCACGACGATGTTCACCCGTTCTCCCGCTTACAAAGGGTTTTGATTGCCGAACGGACCCAGATGGCCCTTCCCACTTCCGTTTCTCACCGACAAGCCTCTTCTCTTCCCTTTCGGCATTGATGACGTCCTCCACGAGCAAGGAATCTTCTATAACCTCTTGTAACGTCGAACACTTAGCATTCCTTACCGCCGATCGCATCCCGGCCGGTAACCCTTGATGATAGGCCTTAATCTTTGACCTTTCATCGGGGACCAGATGTCCCACCAAGTTTAGTTTCTCCAAGAAGAGTTTGGAGTAGCCGACCACAGACAGGTTCCCTTTCTTCAGATCTCGGAACTCCCGCTCCAACTTGTCCATCGAACGCTCACTACAATACTTGTCCATAATCTTCTCCTTGAAAACCGGCCAAGTTAACTTAGCCAGAACTTCAGGAGTGAGGACTGATCGAGTGAGATTCCACCAAATCAAAGCCTCTCCTCGAAGTAGTTGGGAAGCAAACTTGACCCGTTGAGAGGGGTCACACTCGCTTGACTCAAAGGACATCTCTACCTCTTTGAGCCAATACATGCAAGCAATCGGGTTATCCGAACCCGCAAACTCCTTAGGGTGGGACCCCAGAAACGCCTTGTAAGTGCACCCCTTAGTCTTCGTCCATATCCCTTCAGGGGATGGTTCCTCAACCGTTACCACATTTGGTCTACCCGACCCCACAATAACGTTTTCAATCATCGTCTCAGGTTGTCGGTGACTAGCGTCTCGATCCTCTAGGAGTTTCATGAAAAACTCTTGTTGTTGGGTCATGGCCGAAGTCATGGCCAACTGTTGTTGATCCAAGGCCGCATTCATGGACATCATCATGCTATCCCTAAGCCGGGTATCCATGGTAACTTCCTCCATGATGGCGTTACTGGCATTGAGGTTCCGGCGCGGAATATGCTCAGGCCCTCCTCCCAAGATTCTGGGTATAGGAATGTCATCGGTGGCTACACCCACGAGAGGTCGTACAACTACAGATTCTACTTCTGGTTGACCCTCTGGCATATCCGGTAATCTACTTCGAGTATTAACCATTGATCACTGCCACACAAGCACGAGAAGGATATTGAGGAAAGACTAAGCGAGTTTAACTCGTTGTACGTACTAATACATTCATCAATTATCGCGATAACAGTAAATCAAGTATGCTAACGTAACAATGCATTCATAATAGCAGTAGCTAAGTGAAATTATGAACGAACCTTACACAAGAATTTTTGTCACTATCATCACAACTCTCAATTAGTGTAATTCCGTAACCTAACACTCTCCCCACCTAGGATTTTTACCCCAAGAAGACAGTGAAGTCAAAACAGTCTAAAGCTTAAGTCTAGATATGCTACAACAACACCTAGTTCACTTAAACTAAGGCTCTGATACCAACTTGTAACACCCTAAAAATAGGGATAACAAAAATCCGAAAAACGGACATGAGGTATACTAAAATTGCCATAGCAAGAGCCTCCCAAAAATGGGGAATATATAAATAATCTGTTTAATCACAATTTGTAATTTTAACGGACAATAAAATAACAACCAACTAATGTAATTTCTACATCTAGAAAAGAGATTACAAAAGGGTTGTCATCTATAAGCCCAACGGTTCAATCCCAAAAGAAGTAGCGTCTAAGTGCAAAATCCCCAAGCTCTCACCCAAAGCATCTAAACCTGCTTAGGAACGGCGCCGCTAGAACCTGAGATATACATCGACACCAAACAAGTGTTAGGCCAAAATGCCTAGTGAGTTGAACAATAATAAGCATGCATGAACAATTACAATTATTATCAGCAGTCAACCAGTGTTCAATATATGTGGAGTCATTAGGGGAGACCCAAAGCACCAATCAAGTCACACCAAAGAGTCGATATACCTTGATGCCCTTAACAAGGAACACCCCAAAGGCCCGGCACACCCGAAGACTATCGCTAAGAAAATTCCCCGAATGGCGGAGGTCTAGGCACATACCATCACAGTGGCTCCCAAGACTACATCCTCCTAGTGTACTGACTTGGTTCGTCCACATAACGCATATAGGAGGTCCTTTAGGTGTACTTCAACCCAACATATCTCAATACCAACTACGGGTACAATATTACCATCCTATTCTCATGCAGTTCAACAAAGGACCCAAGTGACACTTATATTCATCATGCATATAAATATGTCACCAAAGTGGTATGTAACACCCTCAAGTCTGAAGATAGCAACTTATTAAAAAATTTCTAAATACATCAATAAATACTTCAAACTACAACATAAATTGGGAATTAACCCCAAAGCTCACATTCATCCTATATATACATTCTAGGAAAAGGACGTGTGTTACTAAACCCAATAATAAACACTATCTCCAATCTGCGGAAGACTTCACCAGCTACTTACTCTTGTATAAAGCTAAGACTCAATCCTCATAGCACTTGCTTGAACCGAACCCCCAATTGGAACCTGATGCACATGCCGACAAATAAAAAGGTTAGGCTTAACGCCTAGTGAGCTCAAGAGTTTTAACATGAATGAATATATCTTTAAAAGACAGGAAATCAGTTTAAAGCGAGGTCTTTCGAATTAATATACTTTAAAATGGAAACGACACATTTTTCCCACAACATGCACTTTTAAAGATAATGCTCCCAAACACACCCTTCATGTAAAATGATGCAATCCGGAACTCACCCAAAGTTGGGGTCATAGTTTGATATTCCAATTATGAAATTGTACATAAAATGTAAACAATACGCCATATCCCAAAACACCCAAAACGGGGGTGGGGCATATTAATCGACCCTTAAATAACGGAGGACAATTCATAAAGATATGGTGCGTCATGGAAAACCCGCAACTCGAAATAATACCCACACGACCATAAAATAGAATGAACTCGAAATATTAAAACGTGGACAATTAAATATCCAAATACGACGGGCCGACGACGGGGGCTTCCCATATCCGTTGAGAGTGGAGGAACACAAAAGTATGCCACTCATACAACGTTAATCGTATGACACTTCACGACACACAAGCCCAAGTATCCCTACGACTCCCTCCAAGCTACACCAAAGAGTCAACTGACCTTAGCAATATGTTAATGAAAATACCGCTCCAAGGCCCGACCTAAGGGGAATACAACCAAGGCATTGCCCCACTCGGCGGAGGTCCAAAACGCCCATCCAATGGCTACTCCACGCCATGATAGCACCACCCGGACTCAGTCCTCTTAGTGTACTCCTTGAACGGACAAGGTCATAAAACATGTGTCCCAGAGTCCAACCCCGTACCACCCAAATGACCATCGAACAAGACTGACTCATGTGCCTATGGATCCAATGCAACACAATCTAAAATTACCCGACTATACCTGAGCGACAACAGCACTCGAGCCTGTAATTATAAATATGCAATAAAATGCATTAAGACGTAAACCATGAAATGGGACTCTACATCGAGCCATTAAACCCGGACAAATATCCTCAAACCCCTTTTTAAGCCAATACCGAGCTAGGATGCTCAAAATCCATTTGACCAACAATTACCGTTTCCCCAAATAATGAAATGTCTTTAAACAACGTTTATGAGGACACATATCTCAAAGACGAGATTAACCCAAAACTCCACACGAGATGGGACTAATGATTTTCCAAAGGGTTTATGAATGCAAATACACCAAAATGCATATAACATGAAATAGACTCCATTTGTACAAAATCATCAAATATGCATGAATCATGAAATATATCTTACTTGTACAAAGTCACCAAGAATACGTAAATCATGCTATTTAGTTGCTAAAATGTTTAAACCCAATATAAGCATTTTAAGAGGTTAACACAACTCAAGTTTACCAAATATGAAAACTTATCAATATACTCACACTTTGACGAATAACCAAGTAAATCATATTTTACTTCGAAATACCCAAAACTTATCAGCAGTTAACCATTTCATGTAAAACACTTTAAAATAAACATTTTGGCATGTACACCGTTTTCACAAATCAACTTGAACTCACCTTGCTAGATTTAGGCTAAATCTAGATTTTACCCACTTAGAGCTTTCCTTGGAGAACTTGATTCTTCAAACCAAATCTTCCAAAAACCTAGATCCACAAGGTTCCAACCATAAATATACATAAACAACTACAAATAACGTTTCCCAACCTTATACATGAATACCTCAAACGATACCGAAACCTTAACTTCCATAAATGAAGAGAATAGAAGATTACCTTAACCCAAGCTTGAATCCACCAACCAAAACACTTCTAGTTCACCAAAATGGTTACAAACCTCCAATCTATGAAAGGGAGAACAAAGGGTGGATGAAACCCTAGAAAACTTTGGGGAAGAAGATGAATAGGGAGAGATGGGAAGCTTACCACCACAAAATACTCTAGTATACTCCAATAGACTTCCAATCTCTTGCTATATTCTTGAAAATCTCTCAAAAACGAAACCGTAGCAACTTGAATCATCAAAATCGGAGTTGTGGAGCAAAAGTTATGAAGGAATGAAGATTTGGGTGAAATGGGCAGAAATCAGGTTTTAAGCCCGAGCTGAGGCCTCTGCCTGATGCGCACGACCCGTGCGCGGTTTGTGCGTGGAGGGCGCACGACCCGTGTGCCCCACACAGTCCACGAGAGTGAACCTTAAATCATGTTTTGGTCATAACTTCTTCGTTATAGCTCCGTTTCCGCTCCGGAAAGAACCGTTGGACTCGTAATTGAATCCTTTATCCATCAAGACTATAAAATCTAGGATTCAAGTCCAAAATCAAATATCTTATTTTTCCTTAATATATCGGTTTCTGTATAAACTTGAGATGATACCATTCAAAAATCGGGGTGTTACAATCCTCCCAACCTTAAAAGAGATTTCGTCATCGAAATCTGGAACCACCAAACACCCAACATCACACTTGGAAAGATCGATTGATTTCCTATCCAAAAGGAATGCCTTCACTTAAACTTCACCTCATATACAAACCCGATTACATTCCGGTTGAGGTTGTAGCTGCGTTTCTCATAACGTGTCATTACAAACTAACCTCAACGTTCAATATATTTCACCGACGTCAGGATGAACGTTGCGTATTTGATTAATCATTTTCTTAATCGATAAATCTCGGTTGTCTCCCAACCTTAGATTTCTCATATTACCCCGAAAGCGACTTACGACCTTATCTAGTCATTTCCATCAAGAATACCCCAATCCGAAGTATTCCCTTAGATACTTCTGATTATGACGCATCAAGGTCTCCTCAAAAACTCATTTGTACTTAAAGTCCACCTCGACATTCCCACCAAATGTATCCAAAGATCATCATCACTAGAGAGTTATTGTGCTTTGACGAACTTTCCTAACGACTAGCTTGGTTTGAACCATCGCAACCTTTAAATCCGTTCCTCAAAGCTGACCCGGACACAATGTCTGCAAGGGATCCCACACTTCCATAGACTCCAACATTGCGTTCCCACCAGAAACACACCATTACGCTCTACAGATAGCCGATTCCCAAATCCCATGAACCCTCGAATTCCTACTGATCCATTCCTAATATTGAACAAGATGTCCTTCCAAGGCGCCCCAATGCGTCCTTCAGGTAACTGGTTAATCCAGATCCGGTTAACACTCAACTCCGTTCCAATATCAACCCCACAACATTCCTATAATGCAATCTTTATCACCACGGGAATGCTTAAACACCTCGATACTAAATCCTCAATACCCAGACTCCTTTCAAAAACCACCACTGAAAGGTCGATATTTTCCATAACCCACCGGGTTACATCCATACATTCCAAGATCCAATGACCTCAAGAAAACAAGTTGACGCCTAGGACTAAACGGTGACCTCGAAAACGTGGACATCTCGCCTAAAATCCCATTCCAGACGGGTTGTCGCACTAAGGTTGACACCTAATCAGAGAGCTAAAATTTCAAATCTTACAAATCTAGCAGACAGATCACCAAAATTTCCTTTAATCGCGGAACCCGCTAAGACGGTACACCGACCACATAAGCCATGGTGTCACACCGACGAGCAATCCACCAAAACGAACCCAATCTAATCGCATGTAATCACCTAAGACCTTATCCCGCATGATTACCGAGGTATAACATTACTTCCTTAATTAACTGGGAAGACTTAAATCTACTATTTCCATTAATACAAACGCGCGCAGATTCACAAACCGAACCTCAAACAATCAAGACTGACCGCAAGTCGGATCATCCGACGCTTCAATTCTCAAGGACTCCCCTAGTCCCTTAATTGCAACTTCTTTCCACGACAGGGGTTAAACCTATAGGCCTAATGAGTTCATGGTTTTTCAAATAATATGCCAATTTAAACTTTTATAAACTTTCAAATACACAAGTTTTATAACAATTAGACGTGCGGAAAAATACACTACCGTCCATGCGATAGGTTTCAAAGTTGATTAACCACACAGCGCATATGAAAACATTTCCAAAAACTCGTTCGTGCAATACTTACGTTAGTAAAGATAACAATAAAACATGCGCAACAATTTACATCATATAAGAGAAAATAGATTCTTGCACCACAACACGTGCAATAAAGGTTTGTACAACTCCAAAAGAGAAATTCACAACTTTAATTTTAAAATCCTTCCTCTTTAACCAAAAGACGTTGTGGCCTAAAATTATCAAAGGATCGGGTATTTGGTCAGGTAGTGCTAACCTACCAAGTGTAAAGCCTGTAGGACATAACTGAGTCTTTGTCAGAAAGCGTAACGAGAATAATGAAGTCCTAATATGTAAGGCTCTCCTTTGGCGCAAGGTTTCTCACAACGCCCTGGATTGACCATGAGAAGACCTACTCTCTCGTGATGGACGTTATAACGTTCTGCTAATTAATTAACCTAATAGTTTCCGAAGGACTGGAAATGTAGCTCACGAATGTGGTTACCACATATCTCTACGGGGATCTATATTTAGAGATATATAAAAGTACTTGATGATATTACATTACCAAAATCAAGTAACTCTAAACCACGAAATGCGTTTGCAATAAAATTGAAACGCCCACTTTATAGATCAAAGCAATCTAAGCGGATGTGGTATACCCGCCTAATGGAATACTTGATTGGGAAAGGATATATAAGAACGATAAACTGTTCTCTTGCGTATTTATTATGGAAAACAAGTTCCAGATTTTCAAAGTAGCTCTATATGTCAATGTTATGAACATAATAGACACTCTTGATGAAATGAGAGGAACCACAAGCTACTTGAAATCTGATTTTGAGAGGAAAGATATTGGGAAGACTTGGTTTTGTCTAGATATTTGAGCTAGGACACCGAGTTTGTGAAATATTAATTCACCGATCGCATATGTCCAGAAAATAATCAGGCAATTTAATATGGACAAAGCGAATCCGGTTAGCACTCCCATGATCGGTCGAAGTGTCGGATATAAGGAAAGATCCATTTCGTCTAAAGGATGATCGAAAAATGTTGGGAGTTAGAATTCCCTATCTAAGTACAATATGCGCATTAACATAATACACTTGACCATATATTGTATTTCTCAGTGAACTTGTTAGCTAGATTTAGCTCAGCGCCAACGCAAAGTCATTGGAATGATATCAAATAAATCTTTTGGAACCATTGGCATGGGTATATACTTTCCCTATAGAAAGAAAAATGGGATTGATAATGGAACTTCAATACCTACTTAGAATGTAAGCAGCAAAAGTACTAGCTCTTATAGAAAAACACCAAGAAATGTCTTGGTATGTGTTTGTTGATATTAGGTATCTGTCTGACCCATACAAAGGTTGTTCCCAAACTGGAAAAAAATGACCACAAGGAACACGTCGATTGCTTGGAAGTAAACTAAGCAATCATTTGTAACTACCTCCTTGAACTAATCCAAGAATAGTACTCTCCATGAGATAATAAAATAATGTATATGATTAAGGACTATCATTACATATATTAGAGGAGTTAGTAATTTTAGGTACAACCAGTATCCTACTTGCATATATGGAAATAATGCATCATGTATCGAAGAAATGAACATAAGATATATCAGGGGTAATAACACAAAGCATATTCTGCTTAAATTTCTATACAATCAACAATAAAAGAATCTCCTTTAGATTCAAGTGAATCAAGTAAGGTGTCAAAAGAATGTGGCATATTTTACCAAGTCATTATCTAAAACCATATATTGGGAAACGTGTAGAAAGTAAATGGAAATGCTTTCCAAACTCCCTTGATTAATGCACGAATCAGGGGGAGTAGTAGACAAAAGGGGGAGTCTACTATATATTTGATAATGGTATGTTGTGCTCTTTCCTTCAACCAAGGTTTTATTTTTCCCATTGGGTTTTGTTCCTTGGTGTAAGGTTTTAGTGAGGCAACTGTTTATATACCATCATGTTTTCCTAACTCTCAAGATTAAAGTATGAATCTAAGAGAAAACTAGACTGAAGGATAAGTCTATGTATTGCAAAGAAGTTGGTGCGTTGTACTATTTCCTTCGTCATATTTTTATTTTTTTCCATTGGATTTTATTTTGGCGTAAGGTTTTAACGAGGCAACAACTGTGCACCACCACTCCTTTAACTCGGCACAAGGGGGAGTGTTGTAGGATAAATGTGACATCGTCTAAAGGATATGATGATAGAGATAAAAATAGAGATAGAGATAAATATAACAGAGTTAGATTAGAACTGAAATATCTCGTGGTTAGCTACTTGTATCTCATCCCTATTTAAAGGGCTTTTAATTAATGAGAATTACAGATTCATTCTCTCCGTATATTGTTGTTCTATTCTGCTTTTCCTTTAACAATTGTTAATATATAACCTAATTTAAAATGGTGAGTGTGTGTATGTTTTATTTAAATACTAAACAAACTTGATTAATTAATAGAAAATAAAGATTAAATGAAAATTTAGAATAAATTGCATTTAACAAAAAGCAATCGGTTGTTATAAAATAATACTATTTTTTCTCGAATTTTATTAAACTTTTTTCGATGGTAATTTAAAATAAATAAAAAACTTTAATAAATCAACAGATATAAAATATTAATTTCAAGTGATTTCAACCTAGTAGTTTGAAAAAAATATCATGTATTTATCAGTATTTTTAACGAAATTATTTGATGATTTTTATAACTAAAGTTATAATAATTATGAAAATATACAATATAATTAATAGAAAAATAAATGTCTTGATGAAATACAATAAATAAAGAAAAAGTAAAAAAAATGTAAACTAGGGATAAAAATGTAAAAATTTATATACCATAAGGACCAAATATGTAATTTACTTATTCCATTTTTAAATGAATTAACATTTAATTTTAATAAAATTGGATGGAGGGACGAAAATGAAAGCAAATAGAAACAACATGGACTAAAAAAACAGTTTTGAAAGACCAGGGACGAAAATCGTTATAAACATCAAACGACAGGGACGAAAATCGTAGTTTACTATTTATAAAAACTTGGTGGATGTCATATGCAAAATAGCTTCTAAGTTTTAACTAATGTTTTAAAAATGTAATAACCGGGTTAAAAGTATAGGAATTTAAAGTTTGGGTGAGAAATTGGAAGAGCCTTTTTAGAGGGGTCAATTATGGAAAATGGGGGAATGAGGGATTAAACCCTAGGGATTTGTGTTATTGTGGCGGCTGATAAGTTTTTGGGATAGGGAGAGAAAGTTTGAAGGCAAATCGATTGAAAGAGAGCAAAGGAGCGGAGGTTGGTGCTCTTCAATTTTTATAAGGTAAAATTCTAATCCTAATCTCCTTATTAGTAAGAGTTTAGCATTTATTTCTAAATCTGTTATTGGGAGTTTGAATCTAAAGTCAGTTCCTGAAGTTGGAATTCCTGGGTTGAGTTAAGAGCTTGAGATAATTAGAACCTGTTATAGAAATGAATGTGGTTAGTGGGTTGTTCAATGAAAGTGATTTTCTGCACCTATTTGTGGGTTTATGGATTGTTTCGTTTTTGATTTTGGGGTTTTCCTGCGAGTCGTGAATGGGTTATGGGGGTTTTGTTTGAGTGACTTCAGTCACCGGATTTCATCGACACCGGTCGAATAAGTTGACACCAGTCGAATAAGTGGACACCGGTCAATTTATGTAACACCGGTCAAGGAATAGCTAGGTGGCTCCGGTCGGTGGGGAGAACCCCGGTCGGCAAGAAGGGGGGGCACCGGTCGGCTAGCCCGGTCCCCAGAGTGTGTCTTGTGGGCCGAAGCCCACTACCTCCAAAATTTTGTTGGTGGATTAGTTAGTGGAGCGATATTAATTTATTTGGATAGGTTAGTTTATTTTAACATTAGATTTTTTTGATACAAATTAATTCTCTCATATTAATGTTTGGGGGATTAATTTGGTTAAATGATAGATGCCTTTGGAATAAGGGTGTTGTCAACTTTATAAAATAGATAGAAACGGGTCTTCACCGGTCGATGTTTCCTTTATAGGTCTTGAACCATATTGTAAGAGTAGACGCAAGTCTCGAGCTAAGGACGTTAGGTGAGTTTTTCTGAACTAAACCTTTTTGGTAACAAAAGCATGTGAAGTTTAATTTTTAAACTTTGATTTATTTATGATGACATGATTTTATTAAATTGTACAAGTGTGTTTTAAGTTGTTGAAATTTAAATGTATGCATACATTATATGTGGAGATTTTGACCTAAGCCGGGGAGTGTGGCCCGCCTACTCGTGCCGGGGAGTGTGGCCCGTTTATGCCGTTGGGGGTGTGTCCCAACATTAAGGCAGCGCGAGTTAGACACATCGTCTTTGACGGTCATGTGGTCAGTAGCGTGCTTATCCTTGTGTGTTATAAATTTGTTGACTTAATTCTGGAAAGCTATTTTGTTGCTTAGTCTTTTGAGGGGACTCACTAGACATTCGGTCTAACCCTCGCTCTTTTAAATCTAAAAATCTTTTCAGGCAGGCGTGATATAGGAAGGATGGAAAAAAAAAAGGAAAGAGAAGATATAGCGGATCCAGATAGAAGACTGTCAAATAGTTCCCTTTATAAATTTCTCAGTTGTGAATAGGTTGTCTTTGCAAACCTTGGTTTATCTATTGTACGCTTGGGGTCGTTTTGGCATAGATTTTTTCTATTAGTATTATGAATATTAAGATTTAATTGCTATCTTGTTTTTGTTGGCCCGGTGTGATAAGCGGGTCACGGTTCAACAGTTTCAACCGGGTAGTTGACCCGGTTTCAAGAAATTCTATGTATTTTTCATTTTTCTGCATACATATATATATATATATATATACATAAAACCAATAATTTGATGTCCACAAGTTAAAACATTCAAAAAACATATAACAACAAGTTTTACATCAATCCAAAAACATAAAAAAAAACACATATAAGCATAAGTTTTTCATCAATCCAAATACATCAAAAAGAAACATAACGTTCAAACCAAATCATGGATCTTGAGACATTTGAATCGATGGAATCGAGTGTGGAATCGAGCGTGGACTGATGGAATCGAGCGTGGAGTCGATGATTTGTGAAATTGATTTTTTAACCCTAGCCGCTACCTTACAGTTATACGAAATTGATTTTTTAACCGGGTCAACCCGGGTTTTTACCGGTTCTATCAAAAAACCGGCGGTTCGATCCGGTCTGTAATTTCCCAAAAAATCGGTCGTAATTGACCCGGTCTCTTCACCGGTTTCCGGTTCAACCAGTTGAACCGGCCAAGTCAACCCGGGTTTTAAAACATTGGTTTTAACACGATCAATCTGAGTCGTTGACGTTGGATTAACGTTCAATGGACAAAAGTCAATAGCCAACAATCACAATAAGTGTTTTTATAATTTTATTTACCCCTCTAAAGTCGTTATAGATAAATTAAAATAAGATAATTATTTGTTATAAAATAATTAAAATTAAAAACCATAATATAATATAATTTTATAGTTACTTTTAGAAAAATTTGAAGTGTTACATCCATCTTTACTTAATTTTATTTTGGGATTTTCAAATTCAAAATTTCTATTTTACAAAACAAACTTTTGAAACTTCTTATTAAAGAAAATCTAATACAAATCCCAGTTTATTTCCGCTCCTATATTGGGAATATGAATTTGATCTGTTATAATTCCACATCGGCTAGATTTGGAACATTTCTTTTGTATATATGTCGAAAACTCCTCTTTCTCTTCAATGGCTCTTTTGGAGAGTGATATTGAGACTTCACATATTCTCACATGGTATCATAACTAAGGTTTGCCACTCTAGAGACTCGACACTCTAGCCAACCCCTTTTCGACACCGTAATATGTCTCCATCTAGCCCCAGTTGGAGGGGGCGTGTTAGAGTCCCATGTCGGATAAATTTAGACCATTTCTTCTCTATATATGTTGGAACCTCACGTTTCTCCTCAAAGTACTGAATTGTTTAAATGATAAGTTTTGGAAATTGGTTTTCCAATACATAATGAATGCAATACATGTTCCATTTTAATGTAATTTTTAAAGTTCAATTACTTTCACTAGAATAATTAAGTAACTCAAATCAGAGTTGAAATCATCTAGCATTGCATAATTGATTATTGTTGACTTCGGGGTTGTTTGTTTTTTTTAAAAACCTCTTAATGGCTCTTAAGTCTGAATCGTTCAGACCTTTTTACACATCAACTCTTATTAATCATAATTAAAATAAGACTTCAGACTTTAGGTCTCTTAAAATACAAACGACACCTTCATCTCAGTGTCATTTATGTAACACATAACTCATTACACCAACGGTAACAAATTTGTAATTTACAACTACAGAGTAATTTGTTCATAACATACGCATATATGCCTATAGACTACACATGTTCGCCATGAATCTTATGTATACATACCTGGATTCAATCGTTGCAAACTCTTGTGAGGTGTCCAAAGCAAATTTTCATATCAGTCAGATGATGTGTATAGGAAAAAAACAAATGCATTCACGAGTTAAGTCATGAAGTCAGTTATTTGTGTATACAAGACAAGAGAAACATTATGTTGAAAGACTTTATGCTTTTCTAACAATCGGGAGAACAGGCAGGATGCTCACACCGATCACTTCTCTAAACAAGAAAGAAACGATCTTTTATCACAAAGAAACATACAAGAGTGATATTGGTTCGGCTCATCTGTAGACTATCCCACAACATATACAGACATTACACCCGATGAACCGAGCCAATACCACGCCATGTCTATTTCTCCATAACAGGACTTCGTTGTCGAGCTTTTCCTCCAATCAATAAGTGGTTTTCTATGTATGATATCCGGATATAGTTCTTGGTCCCTTTTATAGACAAAATTATGGTCTTCATTCGAACGTATGATTGACAAATTACAACCAATCAAAAAGAAGATGCCAAATTGACATTGTATATATATATATATTGAAAATTTATCAATCAATGATTGTGATTAAAGATCTCCGAATCTACCATTTACATATTTTCCAATTTTAAATATTATTTTAAAATGCTTTTAGTACTTATTGGTAGGTCTATTAAAAAACGTGGGACCGTTCAAATTGGTCGAACTAAGTTAAAATTGATTGTTTTTGATGGTCTAGTGTCTAGTCTGCGTTGAAAATTAGTCAAATCGTCCAATCTGAAAAATAGTCAAACCACTGGTTTGGTTCGTTATAGGGTTTGAACGTTTTTGCTTTGAGCAGTTTGGATCGAAATGACCACCAAATACACGTTTATTAATTATATTTAGTTTTCATGTTGTAAGCTTAACTATTATGGGCTAATTAAAAAAAAATTGTCCAATACACTAAGTTTTTAGTTTTCACTTTTCAATTGTCTGCATTTCATACATCGACAAAATTTTAAAATTCATCAAAAAATCAAAATCTAAAATTTCAAATCGTATTTCTACTTGCTAAATGTTTGTCCAAAATTTTAACTACTGTCGATGGACTTGCTTATTATTATTTTTTAACTTGTTCAATTTATTTATTTTTTAATTTTAAAGATACATGCTTCTTTTATAATTCGGTATAGTATATTTTTTAATAATTTTATGTTGATGGAAATTTCAATTTAGAGACGGTCTAAAACCCATATGGCCATATATATAGAGAGAGAAAGTTAAGTTGCAAACCTATTTTTTGTTATGAACCCGAAGACAAAGGAGAATGCGACACGTGTTCTAATTGTTCCCGATTATCCTGAGTAATGAACCTCGTTAATCATAAATAATGAACGTGAATTTTTTGCAATATTCATGATGCATATCTCGTAAATGTTTGAACCACTAGATACTCTCTCCTTTATCCGTCGATTCACAATAAAATTAAGTTTGCAATTAAATATGTCTCTATATATGGATGTATCATACGTAACCATTGATCATTTGATCTATGATATATTTCTTGAAAATCGAAAACAATAATTTACGTTAAAGTTAAAGATTTAAAGAATCTTAAGGATTGTTTGTTTACCTCTTAATAGTTCCATTAAGAGAAAACATCTGAATCGCTAAAAAGTGAATCTTGTTTGGCAAAAAAAAAGTTTGTCTCTTAATGATTCCAAAACTCTCTTAATAGTTTTGTATCTTGGACCTCCCTTAACCATTAAGCGCATTGATTTCATTATAAACAATTACCAAACAACCATATTTTAATTTTGCACTATATCATAAGAGACTTTTAATCATTCTGCACTAAACTATTCAGTAATTGTCAAACAACCCTTAATCTTTTCCTTATTAGGCTTTTAGGCTTTATGTTGGTAATTTCTCCAATATATGTATTTTAAAAATACATATAAAATTACAATAAATGTAATAACAAACTACAATCAACGAAATTATTAGTGATAATAATATGAATACATCGGAAAATTGACGAAACAAAAGACTGAAATTGTAAACGACTAAACCGATGATTTAACGGAAGCTGAGGCTCGTGTTGAACACAATTCTCTTAAACAGATTCGCCGTCTGTTCCCCGGGTACAACAGCGGAAGCAGTTGAACTGCCGGAGATAACCACTTGCCTAAAAAGATCCCGGAAAATACTTGTATGCAAAAGCCTTTTGAGAGATGTCGGTGTTCTTTTCGGTATTCGATGTGTGTCGTTCGTGTGTTTGAATAACAACTCCAGTCTCCCTTTTATATTGACAAAACCGAAATCCACACTTAATATTTTAATTATTGATAATTAAAATATTTATTTCAGTAGTCAATATACATGATATCGGGGGTTACAAATCGATTTGAAACAGATATCCGCGCGGATTCACCCGCGCCACAAGCCGCGCACAACACTGGACCAAAAAATTCGAAAAAACTACTCTGTGCGAGCACAAGATTTCGAATCAGCATTCGTGTCTGCAGGTCGCGCTCATGCACAAGTTTGCCGATTTTAGCCTACGAAAGTCACAATCGGCACCCCCTCCTGCACACAGGTAGGTGATGGAGTAAAACCAAACTAAGAACTTGTAAGCTCCTTCCACATCCAAGGTTATAAACCTCAAAAGAGTTGGTCCTCCTTCCTATGTGGGACAAGTTCCCACACCCACTTGGTTTTGCCAATTTTCATCTCAAACACTCAACTTTGAGCATTGATATATCATTCACACATATTCCGTTTTGAACACATAATATATCATTTCGAAGCTCTCATATAGGAGAACACAAACCCACGAAGAGTTAGATATATACAATACATATACTTGTATTTATTTGTGTCCAAAGTTAATAAAACATTACATTTTTACTAAAATTTTCCAACACTTTTATTCCATTAGTCTTTGTATTTTGGAATCACACATTTTCTTGACTATAATATTTTTGGTATTTTTATATGTGTTAATTTTGATTATTTTACTAAAAAAATATAGATTTTCGTTATATTTTATTTTTAATGGATAAGATTAAAAACTTAATTAAAAATGAAACTAATGTGTCGGAAACTGAAAGTTCTGTAAATTATATTCAAATGTTTATAATTATTAAATTACAAAATAGTTTTTTTATTGTATTTAATAAATTTAAATAAGTGATAACTGATCAGTTTGACTTGACCCAAACTATTAATATAAGAAACATGGTTTATCGTTTAAAGTATTTTTCTTTTTACAAACTATACAAATTCTGAAGTATTTGTATTCAAAGTATTTTTTTCAAACAATTTGTCCTATAATTAAGGGGGTGTTTGGGATTGCTTATTTTAAAAAGTGCTTATCAATTTATGCGGTGTTAAACCGAAGTTTTTAAAAAAATGTTTGGATTATCTTATTGTGGTACAAAAACGTAATAAGCTAATAAGTTGTTATTTAAAGGTGTTTGGGATTGCTTATACATATAAAATAACTAAAAAATCCATAAGCACTTTTCAAATAAGTTGATAAGTTAAAAACCAAATGACTTATCAAATAGTGTTTTTCAGCGGTTTAGCACCGCTATAAGCCATTTTAATTTTTCTTCATCTAAACACTCAAAAGTGTTTATCTCCGGTGTCAAATCACAATAAGCTAAAAAACACCACAAAATAACCAATCCCAAACACCCCCCTAAATACCGTCAAACTATTAATATAAGAAACATGATTTGTCATTGAAAGCGAATATTTGATTAATTTAAGTAAAATACTAAAATACATTTTTCAAATAATGAAAAGGTTTTGTCTGTCCCTAATAGAATTATGATCTACAGAGGTAATAGATTCCCTTGTGTAGAACGTGGTCAATTTTGGAATCATCTGTCACGTGTTTTGCGACCGATAGGCCTTGAACGTATTAATAAGATTGTTAATACGTATTTTATTCATAATTAACCTCTTTTATAAATGGTATGTCAGTGAAAAAACTGATAAAAAATTAAGGGTGATTAAAGAAACTTTTGGATCGTTTAAACTAGTTGAACCAAGTTAAATTGATTTTTTATGGTATGAGTAGTATGACGGTCCGATCTAGTCTGGAAAATAGTCGGTCTGGTCCAGTCTATGATTTGAACATTTTTCTTAGTGGAGACTGTATTGACAACAAACATTAATTATACCTAGTTTACATGTTGTAAGTTCAACTTTTATGACACAATTAGAAAGAAAGAAAAAAATGTCCAGTAAATTAGGTTTTTAGCTTTTTTTTCCTTTGTTCTTCACACTCCTTAAACCAGTAAAATTGTGAAATTCATCAAAAAAAACTCAAATTTCAAAATTCCAAATCGTTATTTGATTTGCTCAATGTTTATCCAGAACTTCAAACTATTGTTGATAGACTTGTTTAATTTTTTTTAACTTGTTCAATAATTTTTTTATTTTGAAGATAAATGTTATGTTTTTTGAAGTTAAAGCTCATAATTAGCTCAACCCGCCTAAACCGGTTAGACCAAACATTTTTTTTTGGCGTGTGGTTGACTTGACTGGTTTGGTCACTTGTTGTTAAACGGTTCGGTTTGATAAAAAAAAAATTTAACCCGTCATTACAATTTGGTTTATGGTGTGGAAGGTTAAATCGTCTAAACCGGATTGGAACAACCCTATAAAGATTAAGTGGTACGTGAGTAACGACTGAAGAGGAGGTAATAATAACAACCTCAGTTTAGTAAGAACCTAACAAAGTTAGTGCCTCCATTGGTGAGAAGGGTAAGAAGAGATGTTGACCTTTAGATCAATTCTAATTGGATATCAACATTAATGAGATGCACTGAGCTTGGATCAAACCCTTCTAAAACAAAATTTATGGGTTGTTTTGAGATTAAATGTGATCAAAGACGCAAATCTCTTCTTACGCTTGTTAGTTACCCTAATTTTTTTCTGACACGATCCTCCATCTAACCAAAATATATATCTTTTTAAGTAAAAGGATAATAATCAACACTTATATAATACCAAAAATATTACGATATATAGACGATTCCAAAAATATATATAGAAATGGAATAAAGCCTACAAGCTTAATAGGGAAATTATTAAGATTATTAAATCTCTAATTTTATTTTAACATAAATTATTCTTTTCAATTACAAAGAAATCTATCATAAGATTCGAACGGTAGATATCTCATCTTTCTCTCTCCCCCTCCCCTCCTCTCTCCCACACACGTTTAGTTGTTTATATATATATATATATATAACTAGGTTTGAACCCGTGTATTACACGGAGTAATTTTAAAAAATAAAATCATGCCAGAATACTTATCTTACAAATATGAATGATCATCGAAAGTACGATGTTACTTTTCCAAGTTTTTTTCCCTACAGAGTTGTTGTTGTTGTTTTTTCAGCTGATTACAAAATGTCTTTGTTTTAGGTAGTTTTCACAAAATGATGTTTTGCAAAAAATTAATAAAAAATATGAATAAATATTAAAATTTTATAAAACAAAATTTATAATATATCGTAAATGAAATTATTGAAAAGTACAAAGTTAAAATATTAATAAAATAAGAACCACGTATCATAAATTACCAAATACTTCTTTATATACAACATTCTTTGTTTTGTTGCTAATTATACTTTCATCATTTATAATTGATAATTTTAAACCTTGCCTACTTTTTACTCTAAATAAAGCAACATACAACTGACCATGGGTGAAGGTTGGTTGTCTCATAAACAAATCAACATTCGATAATGATTGTCCCTAACTTTTATTTATGGCCATGACAACATATACAACAATTGAAAATTGTCTTCTTTAAAACTTTAACGGAATCATGTTGTCTGTATGTGTCAAATACCTTCTTAGAGTAAATGTTTGACTTCAAATATTGCTTCCAGATATGATCTCTTCTTTTATAACCCGATTTCCCAAAGATAACACCCGTAGTCTAACTCCATTACATAACCCAGATTTTTGATCAATGTTCCTTAGTAACATAACTGGAACACCGAGTTTTAGTACTAACTTATGGTTTGGCAAACCCGATAATTTAAGACCATTTAAGACATCAGGTGAGTACACAGTTTCATCAAACTGTTCGTGAAGATGTTCTGATTCAAACAAACTATATGACCTTAGGTACTCCTTTTTCGTCTCCTAGAAACAATGATAACAAACGATCATTTATTTCTTGAACGACTTCATTCTTGGGTGCAAGTATTGTTCTTTCCTGAAAACATGATGAATTATTGACATTTACAATAATAGAAGGATAGACAAATTCAAGTAATGCAGATGTAGGATATGTTGAATCGGTAATGAGAAGATCATCAGGTATATCGATAATTGTCTCACCATCATTCACACTACCAACATTGCCTTCTCCTAAATCCAAAAGCCAGTTTGCAAAAATTATTGTTTGTTCGGTATCAGAAGCTTGATTGTCAACAGTTAACCTCATGTTTTTAGTTAACCTCAGGACTTTGCATTTTTCCCAAATGTAAGATGAACTTAACGACGCATTAACAATGTATTGTCTACTTGCGTTGGGAATAACTGACATAATTTGTTTGAAATCTCCTCCAAAAACAATTACTTT
This sequence comes from Arctium minus, assembly GCA_954870635.1. NCBI lineage: Eukaryota > Viridiplantae > Streptophyta > Magnoliopsida > Asterales > Asteraceae > Arctium > Arctium minus. The sequence goes on along the minus strand of OX941081.1, from coordinate 179,166,723 downwards.
GCCACCAAAAAGCATTTCTGAGTCACTAATGCCTTGACTACCAAAAATATCGTTCATACTTCTATCCAATGCTTCAAATGCATGCCGATGAACCATTGGTGTTTCATCCTATATAATCAACCTAATCTTCTTTATTAACTTGACAACATCATTGTCTGACTTTATGTAACAAAAAGAATATTTGTTAAGAATTAGAGGAATTTGAAAGTGAGAGTGTGTTGTCCTACCTACTGTAAGAAGTAAAGAAGCAATACCACTCGAAGCAACGTTTAAAATAATTTATCCTATAGATCTTATCGATGCAAATAATGTCTTTCATATAAATGTTTTACATGTTCCGCCATAATCATATACAAAAAACACACATCCTTGGTTATTTTGAACCGCTGTGATGATATCGTCATAAACACCTTGTTGCTCGTTTGTTAAAGCACATAGAAGTTGACGAAACTCATTTTGTAGATTAGCTATGTCATAATCTAGCCCATCAATCAAACGATTGTTTGAAGACTCAACATAATCATCATTAGGGTAAGACATAGTGATGAATTTTTTTTGGGCGGGAATTGTTACGAAGTAAAATATTTTCAATCTCAAACAATGTCAAGTTTTTGACTTGATCATCATTAAGGGACAAACATGTAACATATCTATATCTATACTATATTATAAAGCACGGATAAAAAACTCTTAAATACAAATTATTAGGCACAAGGTACCATCATTTTATGCAAAATTTTAAAAATCTCTTAATTTACAAATATCAAAGCACAATATATATATTACTACTGCAAGCTTCTAACATCCACCAATTTGGTATGTGCAAGACCTTCATTTTATGCAGATCTTTCCATGTATCACTATTAATCTATACTATATTATAAAGCACAGATAAAAAACTCTTAAATACAAATTAGTAGGCACAAGGTACCATCATTTTATGCAATATTTTAAAAATCTCTTAATTTATAAGTATCAAAACACAAGATACATATTACTACTGCAGGCTTCTAACACCCACCAATTTGGTATATGCAGGGCCTTCATTTTATGTAGATTTTTCCATGTATCACTATTAATTAATATATTATATTACTATAATTTTGTTTTAATTATATTATTAAATATGTAATTGGTTATTTTTTCTATATGTCATTAAAATATATAAGATAATCATTGAATTCTAACAAAATACTTAATTTTTTTATATAAAAACATTATATTATTAAGCCTAAATTAAACAAATTTATAAAAAACATTATCACTTTCTCAAAACAATTCAAAATCGTAATGTAAATCGACAAAAAAATAAAAATGAAACATTAAAATCGTGATATATCTCGCTGCATTGCGCGAATACGCTTCTAGTATAATATAAATGTTAAACAACCATAACATAAGAATAATAACTGAAAAAATATTTAAGAAATAACATAATATTTAAAAAATAACAAAACAATAAATTGATTTGTATTTAAATAATAGTTGTATAAATATCTAAATAGATAACCAAATTATATATCTTTTTAAGTAAAAGGATAATAATCAACACTTATAAAATACCAAAAATATTACAATATATAGACTATTCCAAATATATATATAGAAATGGAATAAAGCATACGGGCTTAATAAGGAAATTATTAAGATTCTTAAATCTCTAATTTTATTTTAACATAAATTATTCTTTTCAATTACAAAGAAATCTATCACAAGATTCGAACGATAGATCTCTCATCTTTCTCTCTCCCACTCTCTCCTCTCTCACACACACATTTAGTCATCTATACTATATTATAAAGATAACATAAAAAACTCTTAATTACAACTCACTAAGCTTTATGTACTATCATTTAAAGTTATTTACTTAAAGTCTCTTAAAAATAACTACTAAAGCCTAATGTACTACCTGTAAAGCTTTTAACCCTAATTAATATATTTCATCTTTATCCCCCAAAATCCTTATCTCTAATTCCCAAACCCTAAAATTATGAAATTTGAATTCTGATAAACATAATCAAAACGGGATAAACATCTCAATTTAAATATAAAAAATTTAAAATATATAAGATAATTAATGAATTTTAACAAACTACTTAATTTTTTTTTATATAAAAAAACATTATATTGTTAAGCCTAAATTAAACAAATTTATATATAAAAAACCATTATCACTCAATTAAAAAATAATTAATGAAGCAATATGTACTACTTTTAAATGCTTTTAACCCTAATTAATAAATTTCATCTTATCCCCCAAAATCCTTATCTCTAATCCCCAAATCCTAAAATTATGAAATTTGAATTCTGATAAACATAATCAAAACAGGATAAACATCTCAATTTAAATATAAAAAATTTAAAATATATAAGATAATTAATGAATTTTAACAAACTACTTAATTTTTTTATATAAAAAACATTATATTGTTAAGCCTAAATTAAACAAATTTATATATAAAAAAACATTATCACTCAATAAAAACCATCCAAAATCGTACTGTAAATCAATAAAAAACAAAAAATAAAAATAAGCATTAAAATTGTGATGTATCTCGCTGCATTGCGCGAGTACGCTTCTAGTATATATATAAGGTTGGTTCTGATCTATAGGGGTGTGCATAAATTCATCCGATTAAATATAACCCGATTGATTCAATTAGAACAAACCGACCATAATCGGATATCCAATTGTAACAAGATCAGATCGTATCAAAATTTCGAACATCCAAATGGGTACGACCGTTTCCTGGGGAAAAAGTAAAAAAAAAATGCACTTAATCCAAGAAACAAAGAAAGGACAAATTTTAAAAAGATTTTGAACCTAGTCAAACTAGAAGCTGTAAGGGTACATATCTCTTAGCAGCTAGTACAACTCAAATGCACAGGATAAAATAAGGAAAGGCTCAAAAGTTTCATATATTGCTGAAAATATAAAAGTACAGAGACTCTTGATACATCAGCAGTTAGGGAAATGAAAACATGGATACGTAATCCTTTGGGAAATATAAAAAAGGTACCAGGAGGGAAAATCACAGGGAAGAAGAAGTAATCAGGAGGAGAAATTGAGAGGATAATTCATTCCATGCCTTGCATCAATCACCAGGCCCTCCTTATAAGGCATAACCAAGGGAATATTTCTTGTTAGGAAATCGTTCCCTCTTGCTCCTTCTTGTCCCCTGAGTGTCTTTCTATTTTACCTCATCCAATTCCATTGCGCCAGGTGTCGGTTCTAGAATGTCCTGAGCTGGCCTCACATTACTTCCCTCGTTGAAAACAACCTTGTCCTCAAGGTTAAGTGAAGGGAAAGTACGTTGTAATGATAGCCAATCCTCCCACGATGCATCTTCGATTGGTAACCCGTCCCAATGGACTAGGACTTGAGATACTTTCTGACCATTGCACAACAGAAAACGATGTTGTAGAATTGTCTTTGGGAGCAGAAACGGTCCTTGTTCCGTGGTAGTTAAGGGTAAGGGAAGGTATGTATCTTGGTGTGAACCGTGACACCGCTTAAGATGTGAAACATGAAAAACTGGATGGATTTTTGTAGCCAGGGGTAACTGTAGCTTGTAAGCCACCGGTCCGATTCGTTCAGTGACCGGAAAAGGACCAAAATATCGCAAGCCTGGTTTTTAGTTGTGGTGCAAAGCAACCGAGTGTTGGCGATAAGGCTGTAATTTGACCAATAACATGTCACCGATGTTAAATTCCACATTTATTCTCTTCTTATCAGCATAATTTTTCATGCGTGCTTGGGCCTTGAGAAGATTGGACCTAAGTTGAGTTAACACCGCATCCCGTTCTTCCAACAAGTCTTGTAATGTTGGTGGATCTTTTGCAGAGCACTCATACTTAACTAAGACGGGGGGTTCACGACCATAAACCGCCTTGAAGGGTGTCATGCCCAAACTACCATGGAAAGATGTGTTGTACCAATATTCAGCCCAAGGAAGAAGCTTAGACCACAAACGAGGTTGGTTTGCAGCAAAGCAACGAAGGTATTGTTCCAAACATTTGTTTAACGCCTCTGAATGTCCGTCAGTTTGTGGGTGATAAGAGGAGCTCATTGCTAAGGTTGTACCACTCAATTTAAAGAGATGCTGCCAAAATTTGCTTGTGAACACCTTGTCTCGATCAGACACAATCGACTTAGGAAAACCATGCAATTTAATGACATAAGCCAAGAAGGTTTCAGCAACTTTGAGGCTCGAAAAATCCGATCTTAGAGGAGCAAAGTGTCCATACTTGGACAGGCGATCTACAACCACCAAGATGACAGAATACCCATTAGAAGGAGGCAACCCAGTGATGAAATCCATTGCTACATCCTCCCATATTTGCAACAGAACAGGCAGTGGTTGTAATAGACCTGCAGGAAGAGAGTGGTCATGTTTGGCTTGTTGGCAAATTAGACACTCTTTGATAAAGTTGGTGATGTCCTTAGACATTGAAGGCCAATAAAATTGAGCAACGACTCGAGCCTTGGTGCGTTTTATCCCGGAGTGACCACCAATTGGGGATGAATGATATTCGGATAGAATTCTGTGAATTAGCTCGGGACGCATTGGCACAACTAGCCTGGATTTCCAAAATAGCAAGTTGTGCTTAAGCTGATAATTTTCGTTCTCTTGAAGCCCTTGAGAACATTTGTGTTTAAGCTTGCTAAGAGTCGGGTCTGTTTCCACATCCTCTTGGATAAGTTGAACCAAAGAAGACTGAGGTGTAGAAATTTCCAAACACAAGGATCTGGATAAGGCATCAACAACCACATTATCTTTTCCAGGTTTGTACACGATGAAAAAGTCATAGCCCAAAAACTTATGTAACCATTTTTGTTGTTCTGGGGTTTGAATGGCTTGAGTTGTGAGTGAACGCAGACTTTTCTGATACGTACGTATAACAAAGTGATGGCCCAGGAGACAGTGACGGAATTTTGAAATGGCTTCAGATATTGCAAACAACTCGCGCACATATGCAGACTCTTTCTGCATTCTTGTACTTAGTTTCTTCGACAAAAACGTGATAGGATGGTTTTCTTGACTGAGTACAGCACCAATACCAATTCCTAATGCATTTGTTTCCAAAATAAATTTATGAGAGAAATCGGGTAACCTCAATACAGGAGCTCGGGTGATGGCTTGTTGCAATTCACGGAAAGCATTAACAACCTTGTCAGTCCATGTAAAAGCATCTTTCTTTAGGAGAGACATCAATGGAAAAGCAATTGTAGCATATCCTTTGATAAACCGGCGATAATATCCGGTGAGGCCAAGAAACCCTCGTAGTTTCTTGATCGAAGTTGGGTAGGGCCAATCCATAATAGATTTGACTTTGGACTTATCCATCTCGACTCCCTTCCCCGAAACAATATGACCCAAATAATCAACTTGTGTTAACCCAAAGCTACATTTAGACAACTTCGCAAATAATCTGTGTGCGCGCAATAATTCGAGAACCTCAGTCAAATGAGCAATGATGGCTAATGTAACACCCTCAAATCTGGAAATAGCAACTTATTAATTTTTTTCTAAATACATTAATAACTGAATCATCTACAACCACAATTTAGGTTCAACTACAATTCACATATACCATCTTATATAAACGGACTAAAAAGGGCGGGTGCTACTAATACCCATGCATAGTCACTATCTCCATAATGCGGAAGACTTCACCGAATACTTACTTTCGGATCTAGCTAAGGCTCTACTCTTCACTGGATTGCTAGAACCAACTCCCAACCTTGAAACCTGATGCACATGCCGACAAATAAAAATGTTAGGCTTAACGCCTAGTGAGCTCAAGAGTTTTATCATGAATAAATATATCTTCTAAAAGAAAGAATTTAGTTTAAAGCAAGATCTTTCGAAATAATATACTTCAAGATAGAAACGACACAATTTCCTTTAATATGCGCTTTTAAATACAATGTTCCCAAACACACACTCTTATAAAGCGATACAACCCGTAACTCACCCAAAACGGGGTCATAGTTCGATACTCAAATTTGTAAAACATGAATGACAATTCATAACCCAAAGTACCCAAAACGCGGGCAGGACATACTGCTCGACCCATGATTCATTATCAAAATCATTTACACCGTACGTCCGAAAACATGGACACTAGGTCCAATACTCACGCAACCGTGAAGAGACAATGACAATAAAATAAGACATCCCTTTTTATTTGAAATAAAGATAGCCAACAACGGGGGAGACCCGTATCCGTTGAGAGTGGAGGAAACACAAAAGTATACCACCCATTCAACGTTAATCGCATGACACCTCACGACATCGCAACCCAAGTGTCCCTACGACTTCTTTACCAAGTGTCACCCCAAGTCAGTTGACCTTGATGGATCATTCCGAAGAACTCCATCCCGAAGGCCCGACACACTTAAAGACTACCTCCCAGGCATTACTTCAAGCGGTGGAGGTCCTAGCGCTCACTCCCCGATAACACTACAAACTCAACCCTCCTAGCGATCACTTGTAAAGTTTCCGGTCATAAAACATGGGTATCGAAGTCTCACCCCGAAATACCAAATTGACCATCCCAAAACAGACCGACTGACGTGCCTATGGATCCATTACACACTGTCTAACGTTACCGGACTACTCACGAATGACCAAAGCACCTGAGCCCGTAACCAAACTTAATACGCAACACAACGCATTAGTACGTACGTCATAATCGGGCTCTACATTGAGCCATATAAAACCGGACATGTGTCCTCAAAACTCCTTTAAACGATATCGAGCCAAAATGCTCAAAACCTCTTTTGACCCACGATCACGTTTTTCAATATAATAAACGCACTCGACCCATACCGTGAAATTACACGCTCCCAAAATGCTTGAATGGATTTCAACACAGTTTAAGTCGGGACAAAAAGGTTTTCCAAAATAGACTTGTGAACCCAAACACACCAATTTACGTATGTCATGAATAAGACCTCATTTGTACAAAAATCACCAAGGATGCATAAATCATAAAGTGGGCATTATTTATACAAAATCACCAAAAATGCATCAACCATGTTAATACTTATCAAGATATTCACATATGTAAACTTATCAAAATACCCAACACAATGACAATTATTAAGTAAAACACATTTTTACTACAAAATACTCATTTTGGCATGTACATCGTTTTCACAAAGCAACTTGAACTCACCTTGCTAGATTTAGGCTAAATCTAGATTTTCCCCCCAACTAGAGCTCATTTGAAGAACACTTGGATTCTCAAGACAAAACTTCCAAAACCTAAATCCATACATATTCAACCACAAATAAACATAATCAACCACAAAAAATCGTTTCCCAAACCATAAACATGAATACCTCAACTAATACCGAAACCCTAATTTCCATAACCGAAGAGAATAGAAGATTACCTTAACCCAACTTGAATCCACCAACCAAAACACTTCTAGTTCACCAAAACGAACCATAACTTCAAATCTTCAAATGATGAAAAGGTTTAGACGAGATCCCCAAGAACTTGGCGAGGAAGATGAAGATGGAGGTGGTTCATGATCTCAACTAGTTAGATGATGAGGATTCATGTGGTTTGAGGAGGAAATCCCTCAAAATGAGCTAGGGTTCGATGTTTTGGGTTTAAGGGCCGGTTTGGGAGAGAAAAGGGGAAGAGATTTAGGGTTTGGGGTTGAGGAATGAGATCTAATGGTTGAACATTGGGTTTTTATCTCGACAGCGTGTTTCGCGGGTTATGCCGCGACCCCAAGTCGCGGCATAAGTCGCCCGTTTCCTCCAGAACAGTGAGTTACGCGGCTTGTGCCGCGACCCCAAGTCGCGCCACAACTCGCGGCAGCCCAAACCTCAGTTTTATTCTCGCTCACTGTTTTGGCCATAACTTCTTCGTTATAGCTCCGATTTTGCTCCGGAAAGAACCGTTAGACTCGTAATTGAATCCTTCATCCATTAAGACTATAAAATCTAGGATTCAAGTCCAAAATCAAATATCTTATTTTCCTTGATATGACGGTTTCTGTAATAACTCGAAATGGTACCTTTCAAAACTCGGGGTGTTACAGCTGACCACGAGGGGTTGTAAACAAGCATGTCATCAAAGAAAACCAACACAAATTTCCGCAATTGTTGTTTAAACACATGGTTCATCAAACTCTGAAAAGAGGCAGGGCGTTTGTAAGACCGAAAGGCATTACGAGCCATTCGTAAAGCCCTTGATGAGTGCGAAAAGCGGTTTTGTGGCGATTGGTAGGCATGACCAGAATTTGATGATAACCCGAGCGGAGGTCCAATTTGGAAAAATAGTGTAACACCCTCAAATCTGGAAATAACAACAAATTTAAATTTTCTAAATACCTCGACATTTCATTCATCTACAAACATAATTTAAGATTTAACCTCGATACATACATTCTATTCCATACATACATACTATAATAAAGACGGGTGCTACTAAAACCCGATACAGTCACTATCTCCAAACTGCGGAAGACTTCACCAACTACTTACATTTGCACAAAGCTAAGGTTCAACTCTTCATAGCTGCTAGAACCAAACCCCCAACTGGTACCTGATGCACATGTCAACAAATAAAAAGGTTAAACTTAACGCCTAGTGAGTTCAAGAGTTTTACATGAGAAAATATAACATTAAAAGAATGGATCTCGCTTGGAATCATGACCGTTCAATCGATGTACTTTAAAATGTATAAAATAACTCAGATCCAATGTTATGTACTTTCAAAGATGGACACTTCATTTCAAGCATGATGTATAACTTGAAATAACTTAAACTAACTCGAAGCATGAATATGAAATGACTCTCATTTAAGATATACGGATAAGACGTTATGTCCCAAAACACCCTAGCATGGGTGGGGCAATTATTCGACCCATGAATCGTTATCAAAACCACATATACCGTACGTCTGAAAACATGGACACTAGGTTCACTACTCACGCGACCGTAAAGACCCAATGACAATAAAATAAGACGTCCTTAATTTAAAATACTGATAGCCGACAACGGGGGAGACCCGTATCCGTTGAGAGTGGAGGAAACACAAAAGTATACCACCCATGAACGTTAATCGCATGACACCTCCCGACATCATAGCCCGGTGTCCCTATGACTCCTTTACAAGTGTCACCCCAAGTCAGTTGACCTTGATGGATCATTCCGAAGACCTCCATCCCGAAGGTCCGACACACTTAAAGACTACCTCCCAAGCATTACTTCAAGCAGCGGAGGTCCTAGCGCCTACTACTCCGGTAGCACTAGCCGACTCAACCCTCCTAGCGATCACTTGTAAAGTTTCCGGTCATAAAACATGGGTACCGAAGTTCAACCCCGCAATACCCAAATGACTATCCCAAAACAGACTGACTTACGTGCCTATGGATCCAATGCGACACAGTCTAACCTCACCGGACTACACATGAATGACCAAAACACTCGAGCCCGTAGCCAACCTCAACACGCAACACAACGCATTAGTATGTACGTCATAACTGGACTCTACATTGAGCCATATAAAACCGGAAAAGTGTCCTCAAAACTCCTTTAAAACGACATCGAGCCAAAATGCTCAAAACCTCTTTTTGACCAATGATTACGTTTTTCAAATAATAAACGCACTCGACCCATACCATGAAATCACACGCTCTAAAATGCTTGAATGGACTCCAACACAGTTTAAGTCGAGACAAAAAGGTTTTCCAAATAGACTTATACTCTTAATCCTTTCAAAACGTCCATAACACCAAATTAAACCTTTTTACCCAACAAGCACTAAAAATGCCTTTTTAACCAAATAATCTCATTTATGCAATAAATAACCAAATACACCCATTTATGATTCATTATCAAGATGCCCAAAAATCATAAGAATGTGTGCTATATGAGTTTATAAAGTTAAACACTTTCAAAATAACCAAACTGATAAGCAGTTAACAATTTCATGTAAGATATAAAACACTTTAAAATAACCATTTTGGCATGTACACCGTTTTCACAAATCAACTTGAACTCACCTTGCTAGGTTAAGTTAAACCTAGGTTTCAATCCACAACCATCGGCCTCCAAAGCATAGATCTCACCCAAAGCTTTCCGAAGACATCCACTCCAACTCTTCAACCCAAGCTTCCAAAAACCCAGATCCACACATTTTCAACCGTAAATAATCATATTCAACCCTTAGAATTGTTCCCCAAGCATTTTACACAAGATCTCAACATACAACCAAAAACCCTAATTTCCATAAATGAAGAGAACAAAGGGTTACCTTAACCATAACTCCAATCCACCAACCGAAATACCTTTAGATCACCAAGATGAACTACGCACTCCCAAACTTCAAGAACAAAGAAAAGGGTTGGGTGAAAAACCTAGAAATTGATGAAGATGATGAAGAGGATGAAGATGGAAATGGTGGTGAAACTTCCAAACCGAAACCTTGGAGGAAACACCCAACTTCTAGCAATAAATGGTGCGATTGAGGAGTAGATGAACCCTAGGTTCAGTTTCTATGAAAACAAGAAGTTGGGAGGGAATGACAAAAGGAAAGATTGAGTTGGAATGATAAATGAGGTTGAAAATCAGATTTTTAACTCGGTCAGACCCCGCACGCGATAGTGACTAGCGATAGCGACATTGTCACTATCGCATGGCACAATCGCGCGGAATGTACCACGGCTAAAACCCTCCCCGCGATAGTGCCCTGGCGATAGTGACACTGTCACTATCGCGTGGCACAATCGCGCCAAGTGTACCTAAGTCCAAAAAGTCCAAAAACTCGTGATTCTCGCATGGGTCGATTTAAGGCTCGAAAGAACAACATAATTCGCCCTAAAAGATAGACGGAAGGTGAAGAGATGGCTGGAGATGATCGGGAACTTACTAAGCGAAAATCCGGGTGTTACAAATAGGCAGCTCCAAATAATTCATCTAGAAGTTCATCAATGGTAGGTATCGGAAAACTGTCTTTGATGGTTATCGCATTTAAGGCTCTATAATCAGTACAGAACCGCTAAGAACCATCCTTCTTACGTACTAGTAAGACCGGGGACGAAAAAGGGCTTGTGCTTGGCTGAATAATACCTTGAGAAAGCATCTCTTGAACCATTTTCTCGATTTGGGTCTTCTGACTATGGGGGTAACGGTAGGGTCTGACTTTGTTTGGATTGCTACCCTCTAACAACGGTATGGAATGATCATGAACCCTTGATGGTGGTAAGCCGGTCGGAGTACTGAAAACATCCTGAAACTGCATTAGCAAGGAGTAGAGTTCTGGGGGTAATTCGGGAGGGGGAACAAACACATCTTGTAGTGAATCGACCATCGTGTGAAATTCCAAAGCATATGATTCCACAATAGCTTGTGTGTTGGTCATTATACGAATGTGGTGGAATTAAGCCGATTGCGGTAACGTAGGTGTAGTGCCATATAAGGTGACAAACGTATCCTTCAAATAAAATTTGAAGGATAAGGCACTAAAATCAGGAATGTGCGGACCTAAAGTTGCCAACCAGGATGCTCCCAAAACCAAATCAGCCCCTGTTATAGGTAACAAATAAACAGGTAGTTGCAAAGTGTGACCCTGTACCTGGACCTGTAAATCTGGAATAAAACCAACAGCTGTAAGACTACTACCATTGCCTACTGTAACCTGGAAATTTGGGGATGGTTCAATTGGCAATTTTAAGCAGTTTGCCACTCGAGGTTGGAGAAAATTATCGGAGCTACCACTATCGATTAGGATCTGGATAACCAATCCTTTAATGGATCCCTGAAATCTAAGGCCCATCCCGTGAGAGCCTTTTAGGGCGTTAAAGGATAAATGATGATCTGGTGGTGGGGAATCGATCGGCAGTGGACTTTCGTCTGTTGGACCAGAATCATGAATAACAGAGTCCTCATCATCTCCCAAAAGAAGAAGATATTGTCTATTAGGGCATTTGTGATTAACAGAAAACTTGTCATCGCAAGTGTAACACAATCCTTTTTCTCGGTGTAGTTGAATCTCAGCCGGAGAGATTCGTTTGACATTTTGAGGTCGATTGGTTTAAGGCAAGTGGTTTTTGTGGCGGTGTAGGGAGGAGAGCAGGTAATGTGCGTATAGGAGTAGGCTGGTAAGGGGTGGAAAATGTGGTTTTGGGTTGGGTTGATGGAATATAAGGTTTGTGTTTGGGCTGATATTTTTCTTCAAACAGTTTGGCCAAAGAAACTGCTTTAGAAAGTGAAGATGGGCTTTGGGCCACAACATCCCGACGGATATCTGTTTTAAGTCCACTAATAAAACAATCCAAAAGAGCGTCAGGGGTGATACCTTCAATCCGGTTTGCAAGGGAGGTGAACTCGACGTAGAACTCGTTCACTGTTGTGGTTTGAGTCAGCTTGAAGAGATTTGCAAGGGGTGAGTCGTAAGGCGAGGGTCCAAATTCCAATTCAAGCGCACAACGGAAAGCAATCCACGATGAAAAGGGTTTGGACCTGTTCATCACCTGGAACCATGGAATCATGTCTTTCTCCATATGAACAGCGGCGATAGTCAAACGTTGTGGGTCTGGTGTTGTATAATAATCAAAGAATTGCTCCGCTTTGAAAATCCAATGCATCACCTCCGAGCCATCAAATCGAGGAAAAGCAAGTTTGACATTACACACTTGAAAGGGTTGAACAGTTGGAAATCGGTCTTTATCAGTGGTGGATGAAGAGGCCTGACCTAATTGTAGAGCACCAACTGTTGCTTCCAATCGATCCATACGTTCGCCATCCTTGGTACGGTGTTGATTGTATTCAGTGTGACGTTGCTCCATTAATTCGATAAGTCGTTTGAGATCGGTTTGCACATCTTTCAATCTCGTTGCCTCTGCCATGAAAGAAAGAGATGAAAGCACCAATGTAAGGGTACAGATCTCTTAGCAGCTAGTACAACTCAAATGCACAGGATAAAATAAGGAAAGACTCAAAAGTTTCATATATTGCTGAAAATATAAAAGTACAGAGACTCTTGATACATCAGCAGTTAGGGAAATGAAAACATGGATACGTAATCCTTTGGGAAATATAAAAAGGTACCAGAAGGGAAAATCACAGGGAAGAAGAAGTAATCAGGAGGAGAAATTGAGAGGATAATTCATTCCATGCCTTGCATCAATCACCAGGCCCTCCTTATAAGGCATAACCAAGGGAATATTTCTTGTTAGGAAATCGTTCCCTCTTGCTCCTTCTTGTTCCCTGAGTGTCTTTCTATTTTACATCATCCAATTCCATTGCGCCAGGTGTCGGTTCTAGAATGTCCTGAGCAGGCCTCACAGAAGCATAAGGTACTCGAATTAGAATACGCTTTGACTTCATTTTTATTTTAGGCTTTGACATCCTTCGGCCTCTGATGCCCTGTGCCACCGCCTATCTCGTCCGGTATATGGGCCGACTCTGTTTGATATATGAATATAGTTAATTAATATTTTTCCATTTAGTTTAAAATTTATATGAAAAAAAAAGAAAAGATGGTCTGAAACTGGAGTGGACTACAACATGGGCCACGTTAGGCCAGTGGATCGGGTCCGAGCCCAGTTTTGACATTTGGGTCGACACCATGGGCATGGCCTATCAAAGGGGGAAAACCCAAAACGGTTCCATCTCAAGGCACGACCCGGTTTTGTGTTTCAATGGAATCCTCTTCGTGTTCCGTACAACGTTTTTCTTCGTGAGATCTCCTGTGGGAAACCACCAGATTTTGCCTTCTGTAGAGCACAAGTAGCAGTAGCAACTTGTCCATATCGTCTATAATGGAGATTGAGGAAGAAGGAAGAAGCGTTTCTCAAGTTCTCTACGAGACTCGTCATCACGCTTCTAGACCTTACTCTTCCAATTACCCTCCTCTTCATCATCAGGTTCAATTTGCTTTGTCTATGATCGTTATTCGTTAGTTCATCACGATCATGCTTTAATTTATCACAGTTTAGCAATCTAATCCAAGTTTTGATTGAAATTCCAGCTGAATGAAGGCACTAAAGGAAGTCTCCTCAGGTTTCTTTCCACGCAAGGTACATTTCGATCCTCACCTATTTTTCTTAATTGCATTTAGGAATTCAAATTGGCTGATTATGTAGTTTGTCATTTGCCGGTGTATTAATTGAAATCCTGATTGCTCCATGTGTTACGGAAAACTAGCTGCACTTTGACTTTGGATGCCATATGAGTTGATTTTAACTTCGAATTGATATGCATTTTAAGCTTAGACATTCCACTTGACAGCGAGTACTGTGGATAGAATTATATTGATCTAAAATTTGCACAACATAACAGGTTTGAAAAATCAGTGTGTAGCTCCTTGTTGAGTACAGAAGGAGTTGGCAATGTAGGATCAAATTCATTCACACAATTTGAAATGAACATTTTTGGATCTCTCGGAATCTTACTAAGTAACTTCACTATTTTGAGTTGTTTTTGTTTCTTTAATTGTTGATAGGACTCGAACTCACAACCACTTGGTTGAAGTGACTTGATAGGTATCGGTGGTGCCAACCGGTTATTTTTTTGTAGTTTGTTAGCTGGTTCCATTAACATGTGTATTTATGTTTGGAGGCTGGGGTGCTTGAGTGCTTCTACCTTTAATAGGTCACTATATCTGGTGGCTTGGGGCGTGGCTTTGGCCTTATCCCCCTACTGTAGAGTGTAGACCACCAAATTTATGTGAGATAGTAGGTAAACAAGGAATGCATGTTATATTTTTCAGTATATCAGTGATGCATTGAGATGTTAGGATAAGTTGCGGTTCCTATTATGTCTTAGCAGGCACATGGAAGAAAATGGATTTTTTCATTTATTGGAGATGAGCGATGGTACTATGGTGAGATGTGATATTTGTGTTATTAGTGTCTTATGGACAGGAGGGACATGAAGAGTAGCATATCCATCTCTCAACCATTTTTGTTATAATGCTTTATATTTAGATCAGAGGTGTTCATTTATTTGTTAAAGATGTATTGACCGTAGCCTGATGGGGGAAGTATAAGTGTTCCGTTATCTGGGTTGAATGTGGATGAAAAGAGAGATAATAGTATATTACTATATTATGGTCTTGTGTCTGCTATTTGAGTGAACTTATAAATCACGAGATGTGTATCACAATTTCTTCCATTCAGTAAAGTCAAACTTCGGTCTGTAGCTTTTGTAGCTAGAAGATCGTAGGCTGTTAATATGTGAATATCTGATTAGTTACTGTCCCTTGCCTTCCTCTTTTTATTATCTATTACACATATGGTTTACATGTAAGTTTGTTCTCTGTTATATGTGATGTGAGTTCCTCAATATGATCTACTACGGATATGCTTCTGCTTCTTTCAATCTGGTTAAATATGGAGAATTATTCTCTTCTTATGCCTTTGTTGCTTCTGTTGTACCATGAAGGTCTCAGCGAGTTCAGAGAAAAATGGACAACAAGTAGACATCCGCAGAAGTTAAGCAAATGGATATCGATGTTCGTCTCTCCAAGTGGTGAATATGTGGCTATAGCAGTTGGAAATGAGATTACTTTCTTAGAGAGGGATGATAATTACCAAGAGCCTTGTGGGATATTTACTAGTAAGATTTCTAAACATGTCTATGCTTGTCATTTTACAATTACCGTGCTATTGTTCTATAAACTTGCACCCAGTTTACTGTCTTCAATTAACAAGTATATTCTTGAACAACCTGCAGCAGGATTTGAGTTTCTTTTACTTATTTATGATTTCTCTGTTGGGCAACAGCACCATGTCTCTCTTTCTTTAATAAATACTGAAGCAATTGCAAACATGTGGAATGTAATGCTTCTAGCGTGCATAACACAGAGACATGCTTCAAACTAACAGTCAAATATGATTTTTTTCTTTCTTTATCCAAAAAGTTCATATTTGACTGTTAGTTTGAAGCATGTCATTTTCGGGTTCTATTTGTTCTTCTACCTTGTAGTTTACTTTAATACCCTTTATTTAGATGAATGGTGGCTCTTTTGAGAGAGCTTGACTTTGCATTGCCACCATTGGGATAGAGTTATTTCTTCTCATCATCAGACACCACTGATTTTTGCTATGTGAAATTAGGCAGCTACCCTGTCACGTTCATGCTTGGAGCCTGGTCAGAGGATCATGGTGTTCTGGGAGTTTTTGACAGTACAGATACCCTCTACTTTATAAGAGCAAATGGCGAAGAGATAACCAGAATTACAAAGCAGCATTTAAAAGTGCCTTTGCCGATTATCAGTTTTGTTATTCATGATGATAAGGATATGACAAAGTCTTGCTTGTAAGTACTATAGCTCTGACTCATCCACAACCTAATTAAATTTACCAGCTATCTTCACTCACTTGCATCCTTTATTAATTAATTTATTAGTGTTATTATTATTTTGAATCAGATGTACCTTTAGCATACTTGCATCAGATGGTTCAGTTCATGATATTGAGATTAGTCAGGACCCAAGTGCCTCCATTTCTACGAGCAGCTCAAATGTTGGCTCATTGTTACAGAAGAAGTTCCCTCAGAATGTTTTTTGTTGTGGATACCATCCAGATAGCTCGTTGCTTGCTGTAGTTAGTTGTGCTGTTGGCATTACATCGACCTCCAGCGTTAGCATTGGTAACATTCAAAACTTGCCTGATTTATTTTAGTTTCAATTTCTGCATTAATTCAATTTGTAAGAGGACTGGAAACTGAGTACTCTTATTTACAACTGATTGAGTGAATCACAAAAATCTTTCCTCAAGTGGCTGTCAAGTTGCAGGTTTTGGGATCTTATTAATAGGCTCAGACAGCCTCTCAAACATAAATCATTCCCCAGATAGACCCCTCCATTCATCTCCGTTGAAGTTAACATATTAGATGTACTCACATGCAAGGCACAAGACCATACTAAATGGGGGGTATAGTAGGCATTTCTTCTTCATGCATGTTCTTCTTCATCACATCTTATTCGTTGTCATCAACACATCGCCTCTGCGGCCCCACCTCCTCGGCTACTTAACCACACATCGCTGTCATCCATCAATGTAATTGTTGTATTTCAACCTCTTCTCCGGAGTCTTTTGTTTTCTCACTATCAGCTCTCAAAGCATCAGCATAATCTTATATAATCAGTCGAAGACCTTGGTGAATCTTGAAAAAAGTGCTTTTTCTATTTACTATAGAAAATTCTCCAAATGAGTTCACAACAATGGAAAAAACAAATAATCATGAAAACATAGAACAAGGATACATTTTATTTGGAAAAAGAAGAAATAACAAAGATTTATCTATAATTTACCAAATGCCATTTTGATATATTTGTTATAAACTTCAACCCAGTCATCATTCTTCCGCAGTTGAGGTTATGGATCGTTCACATGCATCAAGCCAAGTTTTATTTACATTTCATTGCAATCTAAAACAGATTGCTTTAAAGATACCTTGGAATTTTAAAGAACTCATCATCAATTGTAAAAATTGAAAGGTGACCCGGTTCATCCTTGCTCCTCGGTGTGTGAAGGTTGTGAGGGAAGTCTTTGTATGATCTTTTCCTTTGCACTCTGTAAAAAGGTTATATCCATAACTTGGGACGGATGATATTCTTGACACAAAGGAGTAACTTCTGCTGCTCTCTCCTGTCTACTTGAAAATTCGTGATTGCTAATTATTTGATCTTGGTTGAGAAATTAGAAATCATATAAAAGCATTATCAGATTTGGAATGAATTAAGTCATTTTTTGCCTCGAAAAGTAAAACAATCACCTTAGCCATGACATTGAAAACAATTTTGTGGGTTTTCTCGGCTGTGAATTCAGTGAGAAAAAAGAAGAAGGATGTCAGTTAACAGAAAGAAGGCAAGGCCAACAAGGAGAATAGATGTTAAAAGTCATAGGAGGACACCTGATTCGAGCTCTGCTTAAATCTTCTAGAACTGCTACTAAGCTTTTGGAAGAAGACGAAGACACCGAGTCATTGGTCGATGGATGGAGCTCGTCTTCATGGATTTTGAATGCTGATGTAGTTCTCTTTTTGTTAATTTTCCAGCTCTCAAAACATGTACTTCACAAAGCACATCTTCAAGATTCACATGGATCAATGTGTGTTTGTGTTGTGTGCATGCATACATGCCGTGTCCATGCTGAGGAGGGAGGGCCAGAGGTGACGCCATGAAGGAATAGACAAGGGGGTGGGGTGGGGTGGGGTGGAAAAGAAAAACAAAGTAGTTTATTATGAAGTGGCAATTGCAAAAATATTCTTTTCATACGTGTGTGACACATGATCCATTTAACGGGTCTTGGTCAAGGAAAATGAACGGAATGACCTATTTGGATGATGATATTTCTTTTGAGGGACCATCATCATTAAATCATTAAATAAAATATTGAGGGGTGAAAGCAAGTTGCCAGATACTTGAGGAATGATGTTTGTAAACTGAATAGATAAAATGGTGGTTTATTGGTTGCGTTGTACTTGTTCCTTAAAGTATAATCAACCTTCAGGAATTCTGAAGCATGAACATGCACTACCTTCTGAATACAGTGATGGTATTAGTTCTAAACCCGATCTGGCCAAATTTACCTGTAGTGTGTCTCAGTTTTGTCGTTGACAAACTTAGAGGTCTGTTATCCGATCTGGCTTTTAGGTCTTAAATACCCTCTCTTTTCTACCAAGAACCATGAAGAGGAAATTTATAGAGTATCATTTGACATGAAATCAAGGATGCTATATTTTACCCATAAAACGAGATGTTATATGCTCTTTTAAACAACCATATCATTACGTAAGGAAGAGGTCCTCCACATATTGCTGAATTGCTCATTTTTTTCCATCCCTTCCAGGACCTTACAGTATTTCTCTTTGGCAATGGTGTAGACAATCAGGCTTACTGCAACTGGCTTCTGCTGAGTTTGAAGGTCTCTATGCTAAAACAAAAGGTTATGCATATCAAATATCATCTCCAAAGGTTCTATTCTCACCACAAGGAGAATTTGTTGCTACATTGGATTTGAGAGGGTGCTTGGTCATTTATAAGCTGGATGAAAAACACATGCTATCTGTAGTTTATTTTAAACAAAAAAAGGACCTGAGCAATATATTAGATTTCACTTGGTGGACTGACCAAATCCTTGTCATTGCTAGTAGAAATGGCAACATCTCTATGATTGACATCCACAGTGGTGTTAAGGTTTTGGAGAATGATTGTATATACTCTTTGCCTATTTTAGAACGAGTACCAAAGTTGCCAGGATGCATATTTATTCTAGAAAGCAGATCATCTGAAAAGAATTTTCAACCATCGGATTTACTTCTGTTTGAGCCAGTTACCATGGAAAAATATAAGCAGTTTGACTCTGCTAAGTTACAATGGAGCTTGATGTCATTTTCAAAAAGATCCGTTGAGGAACTCTATGATATTTTAATTAGCAGTCAGCAATTTCAGGCTGCATTAGAGTTGGCTGATCGTCATCGATTGGACAAAGATGAAGTGCTTAAAGCACAGTGGTTGCATTCTTTACAGGGAGCGAATGAAATTAATATGTTACTTTCACTCATTGAGGATCAAGATTTTGTACTTTCTGAGTGTTTAGATAGAGTTGGACCAACGGAAGATGCAGTGAGGGCTTTACTTACTTATGGTCTCCGCTTAACAAACCATTACATATTCTCTGAGGTGGAAGATGATGAGGGTAGCTCAAGTTGGGATTTCCGTTTGGCAAGACTTAAGCTGTTGCAATTCAGAGACAGGCTGGAGACATTTCTTGGGATAAACATGGGAAGGTAATAAAGCTATGTAGAAATATCTCAAACCCGAGGTGATTCTTTTCATAATTGCATCTTAATAATATATGGTGCATAATCTTATATACTGTGCTCTATGTTTTATTCTCATGAATGAACCGAGTTCTTTGTTTTCCTTGAATGGATTCCATATGCTCCATTTTTCCTTTATACATCTGTGTCACTTCATTTATGTATTCGGGGAAGTTCGTGAAAGGAGCATTTGCTTAATGTTGTTGGTTCGGATAGCATCTGCCAAGAATGTATTATGTGATCCTGGTGTTTTTACTTTATTATTGTTCTTCCCTTTCCCTTTTGATTGCCAGTATGAATGTGTATAATACCTGACTAGAACACTTTGACTTAGCCTCTTTCAGGTTTTCTGCGCAGGATTACAGCAAATTTCGTTCATTGCCTATCAATGAAGCTGCTACTGCACTTGCGGAGAGTGGGAAAATTGGAGCTTTAAATCTTCTTTTCAAGCGCCATCCTTATTCGGTATCTCCTTGCATGCTTGAAGTTTTAGCTGCTATCCCTGAGACAGTCCCCATTCAGACATATGGACAGCTGCTTCCTGGATGTTCTCCTCCTCAGGTTACTGCATTAAGAGAAGAAGACTGGGTTGAATGTGAAAGGATGGTGAATTTCATCAAAACACTCCCAGAAAATCACGAGAGTCACATTCAGATCAGAACTGAACCAATTGTGAAGCGGTTAATGGGATTTACATGGCCATCTACAGATGAACTATCTATCTGGTACAAACATAGAGCTAGAGATATGGACACCCTAAGTGGGCAGCTAGACAACTGCCTATCTTTGGTTGACTTTGCTTGCCGCAAGGGTATCAAAGAATTGCAACAGTTCCACGAGCTTATTTCTTATTTGCACCAGCTTATTTACTCTGCTGAGGATGATCATGATATGAATTTTAGCATGAGTCTGACTACCTGGGAACAGTTATCTGATTATGAGAAGTTCAAGTTGATGCTTAAGGGGTTCAATGAGGAAAATGTGATAAAAAGATTACGAGATCGAGCAGTACCATTTATGCAGAAGAAATTTGGCATTGTGGCCCTTCCTCAGAGGGATGAAGTGGCCGATGAACCTGTTGATTCATTTTTGGTTAAATGGATGAAAGAAGTTGCTATGGAGAATAAGATCGAGGTCTGCTTGATCGTTATTGAAGAAGGGTGCAAGGAGTTTGAGGGAAGCACCTTTTTCAGAAATGAAGCAGAAGCAGTAGACAGTGCTCTTCAGTGTTTGTATTTGTTTACTACTACTGATAAGTGGAGTACCATGACCTCAATATTGTCTAAACTTCCACATTTGCATGGTACGCGTTTTCATACATGGACTTGTCATAGGATAGCTAGCAAATGAAAACCCCTCATCATTGTTCTTTTACATTTGCAATCTCTTTGTTGAAATCATTTTCTTTCTGGATGTTGGGTTTGCGCTAGTAGATTGAATGCTTAAATTTGCAAAGAAAAGGTACCTGCTTACAACTTCTGAACCTACTCATTCTGTTGATAATAGATATTCAGATGGACCAATGTAAACATATACATGATACAGAAATGAAATCTTCCACTCCTATATTGTTGAAGTTGGTTACTGTAGCGTTAACAAGACTAGATCTAATGGGGAACATTTGTTGCTTTTGTAATTGGCAAGCTCTGTTCTTGCAGTTGGGTTGCTTCAATTATGAGATTTTGTGTCAGCCTGTGTAAACCGGACCCAAAGATAGCAAAACCTTTATTGTCACGACCCAAGTTCTTCGAGTTCGGAAATGCCACACAAGCGCCTTGTCAACAAGTATGTTCTGAGAGGTTTGCCTAGAAGATATCATCCAAGAAGTTCTCTAGAATAATGCAGTGTTCTCCATGTTATATAGACTACTTGTGTGACATGTAGAAGTTTCATGAACCTTGAGTAGGGTAGGAGAACCAAGAAGATTCATTGGTCTTCATTATTCCATAAGAGGGTGGAGCTCCCTTTAAAAGGGGAGAGCTCCTCGTATATAATCATCAAGTTGAGAGTTGAGAAACATAAAGCAATAAACTATGAAGTGTTCTTCTCTTGTTCTTTGAGTGTTCTCTACTTCTCCATAAACTACTCGATACAACTATCTATTAGATCATGTTATTCCTTCCTAGGTCAATAACTAGAATGAAAAAAAGGGTATCATGTAGCATTCCCTTTTGCAAGGCTTTCTTAGTGCAATTGGAAATAAATTGTTAAGGCTGCAAGGACCAAGGAAAAATAAGTTTGTGACACTAAGCTTGGGAATAAATGGATTGAAAGCGTTTAGCAGAGCCACAATTGACTGGGAAAAAGTCTTAGGTGTTTGATAAAAATGAAGGAACAAGTGTTTGAGTGATTAGGAGTTTTCAATGGTTAAGAATACCGGTATGTATGAATCATTAAGAGTCAAACTGAACTATCAAGATTCGTTCAAATGGACAAAAACACCCTAATGAAAAGATATATAAATAAGTGATTGAACCCTTCTGTTGTTCATTAAGAGGCAAACAAACAGGGCTTTAGAGATTGAGATGCCGGGTGGAGGACTTATCAATTGCAAGAATCTGATTAATGTATTAATATATCTTCTCTTCCCTTATATCAATCCGTCCCACCGTTTCATTGAGGCCTTGGCTATTTAAACCAGACACAATCTTGTACCTATCTGTTGCTGATTTCTGACAATTAAGAATATTTTGTGGTTAATGAGTTTTTTCCTGAATCTTTGACTTCATGTGCTACTGGTTTATATATATTCTTTGCTCCTCAATGTGCATTTTTTATGCGCATATGGTATGAGCGACTGCGTAAAATTATAGCAATCTGTAGGTTATGGGGGCTCTTTTCTTGAACTAGTTAATGATATTTCATTTGGGCAGGTTCTGAAGTTGAGGGCCTCAAAAAGCGTCTTAAACTTGCAGAAGGTCATGTTGAGGCTGGAAGGCTTTTGACGATGTACCAGGTATGCGTTTATGTTCTATGGTGATAGTCAGTTTACAGCTTAGATAGATCATAGTTTTTTTTTTTGTACTCTCCTCATGATGGCCTGACATGTGGCACTTGTTAATGTTATCAGTGTGATGTGTTTACCTCCGTGTAACCTCTTTATTGATTTATCTTCATTCACGTAGGGTCTTGCAAGCCTTCTCAAGAATCTCATTTTAAATTTGATGTTTTTAATCAGTTGTCACCTTGTTGGTTCACTTGTACTTCTTGCTAGTTTTCATTTTGTCCTTCCATATAGTTAAGGGATTCTTTTCAAGTTATTTTATTTGTGATGATCAATATATGCTTTTTTTTGAGTATATATAAAGCAAATACTCATGCACCCTCCTCACCTTTGGCGAGGTTTGAACCCTTGACCTCATGGAGGATGGGCTCTACTGGTAACCCGGATACCGCTAGGCCAATGGCCCTTTGATAGTATATGCTTTCTTCATTCCATGAAAATTGCAATACTTCTTGTCTTGGGAAATGCAAATGTTAACATTTCCTCTTTCAGAAAGTTTTTATGGTGAAATAACCATTATTGTAAACATATTTATGGTATTGATTTGGGTCGACAGGACTCCTTTATTTTCTTTTTATTGAAGGCTATTTTTGATACATGAAAACAGTCGAACAATATCCTTAAGCTATGCGCCAAGTCAAAACACTGCAATTTTCATGGGACAAATGGAGAACAATTTAGAGCCTTTCTGTCGAAACTCTGTCAAGTGTTTTGTGTGTAAATTTACCTTTTCATGAGGTATCATCTGATGGATCATAAGAATGAGCTAGTGCATATACCTGGATGTGAGCTAGTTGCAAGCCATAGCCAAAATTCATGGTGGAGATTTTCATTTATGAGGTTACTTTTATATGTTCAGGTTCCAAAGCCAATTGCTTTCTTTCTTGAGGCACAATCGGATAGCAAGAGCGTGAAACAAATTCTTCGTCTTATACTTTCAAAGTTTATCCGTCGCCAACCTGGTCGAACGGACAATGACTGGGCAAATATGTGGCGAGATTTTCAGTCCCTGCAAGAAAAGGCATTTCCTTTTGTGGATTTAGAATACATGTTGATGGAGTTCTGCCGGGGACTACTAAAAGCTGGGAAATTCTCACTTGCTCGAAACTATCTGAAAGGCTCTGGTTCGCTGGTGTTGCCAACTGAGAAAGCTGAAAATATCATCATTCTGGCAGCAAGAGAGTATTTTTTCTCAGCTTCAAGTCTATCTTGCTCAGAAGTAAGTAACATGTGCCGCATTTTTTTGCTATCGTGGGCAAATCATGGTTATTGTCTTCTTTGATTCTATAATTCTATTATACATGATGATACCGATATAATTGTTGCTTCTTTTAACTTTGATTAAGTGATGCTTTAATCCAAGTTACAAGGCAGGGAAACTAATGTGTAGCTTCCTGTAGCTAGTTGAATAGGAAGAAATGAGTTAGAGAGGGCAGGGGGAGGGTTAGGGAGCTGACAGATAGGGTAACATGGTTATGTGTTTTCTTACTTTGTATATCTTTCTTTGTGCCTTTTTCCTTTTTCTGCTTTTTACTATGTGCCACTATTGGTTATTCTTTTTGCCCTTTTTTTCTTTTTGCTCACACTTTTGCTCAAGCCAGGGGTCTTCATGGAAACAACTGCTCTATCCTTTGGGGTGGAGGTCAGGTCTGCATTCATCCCACCCTTCCAGACACTATTTTCGAGCAAATTGTATTGGGTTTATTTGGCTTGGTCTCTCTCTCTCTCTCTCTCTGAGTTGTATGCTCCACTATATGTTTCTTTTTGGAAGGGTGTCCTAGGCTATGCCTAGACTAAGCCCTTGGCAAAGTATGACCGTAAGACATGAGCCCTGATTAAATCTCAGTGGCTATAATTGTTGTGTACGCCTGGATTCGAACCCTGGGCAGATTGGATATTCCACCACATCCCCCAGGGCCTTAACCACTACGCCACAACCCTTGTGGTACTCCACCATATGTTACCTGTCAAAGCAATATTGCAGCCAAGCTGGGTGCATGTGGTACTCTACCATATGTTACCTGTCAAAGCAATATTGCAGCCAAGCTGGGTGCATGGAGGGTGGTTGGGGATTAATATTGCAGTGCAGTGTGGAGGAAAATTCCACCTGCTACGTATCGAATTGTAAGCTGTGGCTTCCATGATCTCTTTGTGTTCATAATCATCCCCTTGCATTAGATTAAATCCCTTGATTAAAAGTTAGTATCATCTTTTGATTGTTTTTGTGTAATAGTTGCATCAATTTTTATTTTATTGCAATCTTGAGGCTGCTCTTTAGATGTCACTGTGAGAGGGAACAGTCTCTGTTGCCAGGTAAGGTTGCTTGTGTTTACCCTTTCTAGATTCCCGATGGTTGAGCCTTGCAGTCTGACTGTTTTTAACGCATCTTAGCTGACGAACATCATATCCTATGTTGGACATTGCTATTAAAATTAACCAAGCTTTTGGAACTTGTTTCAGATCTGGAAGGCTAAAGAATGTCTGAATATTCTTCCAAGCAGTAGAAATGTCATGATAGAGGCAGATATTATTGATGCGCTTACAGTTAAACTCCCACGATTAGGGGTCAACATTCTGCCAATGCAATTTAGGCAAATCAAAGACCCAATGGAAATCATCAAACTGGCCATCACCAGTGAAGGTGGGGCTTATCTTAACGTTGACGAGCTTATTGAAATAGCCAAGCTTCTTGGACTCAACTCTCACGACGAGATATCAGCTGTTCAAGAGGCTATTGCAAGAGAAGCAGCAGTTGCTGGAGATCTTCGACTTGCTTTTGATCTGTGTCTTGTTATGGCAAAGAAGGGACATGGTCCTGTTTGGGACTTGTGTGCCGCACTGGCAAGAGGTCCTGCCCTTGAAAACATGGATATTAGCTCTCGGAAGCAACTTCTAGGTTTTGCTTTGAGCCACTGTGATAAGGATTCAATCGGCGAACTTTTACATGCATGGAAAGATCTAGATATGCTAAGCCAATGTGAAAAATTGTCTATGCTGACAGGAAAAGATGTTCCAGAACATGATATAGTTGACCTAATAGATTCATCAGGGCAGAAACAGAAAGCGCAGTTCAGCACCATAAAAAAGACGCTCTCTGATGTAGCGAACTTCCTATCTGCAGAAAAAGATCCTGATTATGATTCTCTGCTCAGAGAAAATGGTAAAATCTTGGCCTTTGTGGCTTTACGCCTCCCATGGTTGCTTGAACTGAGTGAAGCATCAGAAAATGGTAAAAAGTTTGTTGCTGGATCGGTTTCTGGAAGGATGCACATGAGTGTTGGAACTCAAGCAACGGCAATTATTTTATCGTGGTTGGCAAGAAATAACTTCTCTCCTAGGGACAATCTGATTGCCTCTCTCGCGAAATCGATTCTGGAACCACCTGTTACAGAAGAGGAAGACGTTCTAGGGTGTTCCTTTCTACTAAATCTTAATGATGCCTTCTACGGTGTACAAATAATAGAAGATCAGGTGAGATCAAGGGAAGACTACAATGAAATATGTAGCATGATGAATCTTGGGATGATTTATAGCCTGTTGCACAACTCTGGTGCTGAGTGTCAGGGTCCTGCTCAGCGGAGGGAATTGCTGCTAAGAAAGTTCCAAGAGAAATACAGTTCACTAAGTTCAGGTAACTCTGAAATATCCGTATGTTACAAATGGGGTGTAAACGAGCCGAGTTGAGTCGAGTAGAAGGTTAATCGAGCCGAGCTCAAAAAATTAATACTGGGCTCGAGCTTGATGCTCGTTTATGGGTTCGAACTCGCGATCGATTAACTCATTTATCGGCTTGAGGTCGATAATTTTCATATTTTTATTGTATGGTTAATAAATATATGAGCATATTTGGCTCGAATGGTTCGGCTCGGCTCGACTCGAAAAATTTGAATCGAGTTTTTGAACGAGCCGAGTCGAACATTGGTGTTATAAAGCTCGGCTCGTTAAGTTAAACGAGTTCTATTTTGTGTTCGAGATCGACTCGAGCTCGAGAATTATTAAGATTGAGCTCGAGATACGAGCTCGAGCTCGAGTAGCTCGTTAAAAGCTCGACTCGTTTACACCCCTAGTTACAATGCATATTTTTTTATGTTCTTGAAACTTCCCTTCTACAATAAAAATCTGCATATTCTTTAATGCTCTTCAAACTTCTCTTCTATAAAAGAATCTGCATATTTAAGCTGCAAGTGAACCATTTATAATTCGTCAGTGTACTGTTTTTTATGTCATTATATTGAATGTAGATGAACGCAACAAAATTGACCAAGCACAGTCCTCGTTCTGGAGAGAATGGAAATTGAAATTAGAGGAACAAAAGCGAGTGGCTGATCATACGAGAGCAATTGAGCAAATCATTCCTGGTATTGAAACATCACGCTTTCTGTCTGGAGACATAGACTATATGGAGAGTGTAATTTTCTCCTTTGTCGAGTCGGTAAAAACCGAGAAAAAAAGAATCCTGAAAGATGTGTTGAAATTAGCTTCGGACTATGGCTTAGATCAAACCAAGGTATGCAAGCGTCTCTGCTATATATATCTAATAGGCACTTGTAATATAAATTATTTGTCGTTAAAGAATGTTTTCACCCTCATGTCCTTCACATTCAGGTGTTGTTGAAATTCCTTTGTGCAACCCTTCTTTCTGAGATTTGGACCATTGATGATATCAAGTCTGAAATTTCAGAATTTGATGGCAAAATACGTGATTGTGCCGAGGATGTCTTCAAAACGATCTCCTTATCTGTGTACCCTGAAATTGATGGGCGGAATAAGGAACGCCTTGCTTACATATACGAGCTGCTCTCCACTTGTTTTGCAAGGGTTGAAGAAAAGAAAGGGTTGTTAGATGTAATTGGTGCAGATCCAGCACATTTAAACATCGATGAGCTAGATAGTTTTTACAAGATCATGGAGCAAGAATGTAGTAGACTTTCTTTCATCGAGGATCTGAACTTCAAAAATGTTGCCGGTTTATGTGGTCCAAACCTGGAACGTGTTACCAACGAAGTGTACACTCATGTAAATGAAAAAAATGTTGAAGCACTGGCAGAGATGATGAAGACCCTTACTGGGATCTTCCGAGATACGGTTCCCGAGGGTCTCGTACCGTGGCCGTACGTGTATGGATATTATGTATCTAGTTCATTAACAGCTCTTGAAAATAAAGCTAAATCAGAAGTCCATTTTCAAAGCCCGGAAAGCCTTCAGTCCTTTATCAACGAATTGGAGCTTACATATGATAGATGCAAAAAGTATATCCGACTCATCGCTTATCCAGGTGCTTCTGTAATGGGGATAATGAAGAAGTTTTTCAAGATAACTCCATCTCTGAATGATAGTTTCGATAGCCTTTCCTTGGATTTGAAATGGAAGGATGGCCTGCTTATGCTCTTAAATTTCTGGCTCAGATTGATCGACGATTTGCAGAAATTTGTATCATCCAGTGATCTAGAAGGGAAGTTTTCTCCTGCCTGTGTGATGATCTGCCTTGAAGCTTTTGTCAAATTGGTGAAGGACGGAAAAATTTCAACGAGTGAGGGATGGGCTTCTATTTTCGCCTATATCAACTTTGGTCTTGTGGGTGATGTATACACTGAAATTCTCAATTTCTGCAGATCTATGATTTTTTCAGGTTGTCGATTCAAGGCAATAGCGTATGTGTATTATGAAGCGATTTCACATTTTTCTCCCGATCCAACTTTTTCTGGTGAGATTAGACGGCATTATGAAAATATCATGGATCTCCCCCATCTTTACATAAGAATCTTGGAAACTATCTTGAGGGATTTGGCCGGTGGCTCTCTTGACCACCAGTATCTATATTGTGTGTTGTCAAGTTTGAACGAATTGGATGGTGATCTGGAGGATTTGAAGAAGGTCAGGAGTACGGTTTGGGATCGGCTGGCCCGGTTTTCTGACAACATGGAGATCTCGAGTCAAGTTCGTGTTCATATGCTGGAACTGATGCAATTTATAACAGGATTGGGTACGAATTCGACTTCCTTCTCTACTGAACTTCAAGTCAATGTCGTACCGTGGGAAGGGTGCGATAATATGGGAAGTGTAAGTTCGACCAGCGAAGCCGCAGCCGATCATGAAGCACCAAGGGTAGCTGATGCATCTAACAGATTCACACATACTTTGATTGCACTTAAATCGTCACAGCTACTTTCAACCATCTCCCCAAACCTCGAGATAACTCTCAACGACCTTTCAACTGTCGATTCTGCAACTTCTTGTTTCTTAAAGCTATCTGATAATGCTGTTTCACGATCCCATATTGATGCTTTGATAGCCGTATTAGGAGAGTGGGAAGGGCTTTTTGCTACCAAGAGTGTGATAGAGGAGATGAAAGACTTGGAACAAATACCTAACACTCCCGGAACAGATTGGGGCAACGATGATTGGGATGAAGGATGGGAAGACTTCCAGGAAGAAGTATCGGTCGAGAAAGAAACGACTAATGTCAATAATACCCCTTCGGTTCATGCATTGCATGTGTGTTGGGAAGAGATATTTAAGAAGCTAGCATCATTATCTGAATTCAACTACATGCTGAAAATTATCGACCAATCCGGTCCAAAAGGAAACGGGGTATTGTTGAACGAGGATGCTACTCACAACTTGACCCAATCCTTACTCGAGGTAGATTGCTTCATAACTCTTAAGATCGCCCTTTTACTTCCGTACGAGAATATACAATTGGAGTGTTTAGGTGTCGTTGAGGACAAGCTGAAGCAAGGAAACATACCGAGCGCGGTTTTAAACGACCAAGAGCTGTTTGTTTCTTTGTTATCCTCTGGACTGATATCCACCATCATCACCAAACCTTCATACGGAAACACCTTCACGTATCTAAACTATATGGTCGGAAGCTTCTCTCGTGATTGTCAAGAAGCTCATCTCTCGAGGCTGCAGAACGGAAACGGTGACGACGAGAAAGACATATGGTCGGTCTTCAAAACGATTCTGTTGCCATGTTATCTATCGGAGCTTGTAAAGGCCAACCAGGTGATGTTAGCCGGATTAGTTGTTACAAAAATCATGCACACAACCGCTTCTCTCGGATTGATCAATGTAGCCGAAGCTACTCTTAGAAAGTACTTAGAAAAGCAGCTTAATGTTTTACAAGCCGACGACTTCAAATTCGAGGAGATGAAGTTTTGTGAATCGATCGTAAATACGGTTGCGGGATTGAGTAGCAGGTTGGAAAGTTTGATGAAATCTGCAGTCGCCTTGCTGTCGCCTAACGATGCTAAAAGGTAATGTGATTTGAAATTTGACATCATCTTTTATTTGTGTAGATATGATTTGTTTGGGATTGCATTATGCATATACATAACATGCTACTCTCTTCTGGTCATTCATGTTCTCTTTTTTTTAGCAGATGGGTTGTGGGGGGTGTACCCTTTTGGTCATACTAATGCCGATATATATAAAAAAAAGCTTTAGATTTGTTAGTCTAAAGGCACTTTAGGGCCTATTTGTTGGTAGCTTAACGAGTTTAATGAAACTCAATTTATTCGGTCAGCTATACATGAAAGTTTGGTAGTGGCTTAATGACATAGAAAGTGACTTATTCAGTAAGTTTTTAGGGAGGAGCTTTATGCAGATGGCCAAGCTTTTTCCAAACCTATCCCTCCCTATTAAAAAAATCTCCTTCCATCTATGAAAAAACCCTCCAAAATAAAAACCTTCTCAATCTACACATTAATCTAGATAGACAGTTTTATCCATACAAGTTTTAATGGAAAACTAACCAAACAACCGCTTAGGCTTGTTGGTTACACCCTTAAGAACCAAAAGCTTGGGGGTCTATCAATTGGCAAATAAAAATAAAAGTTAGGTGTTGGGGCTCATCTCCATAGGTCGTCGTCAGTTCGAGTCTCAGGCTACTGGAGATTTTCTTGGTCGTTTTCTTTAGGATCCCATGGGATCAGTTGAGGTGCATGCAAGTCTGGCACAGACACCTGTGGTTAAGAAATCACAAGAACTACACCAAAGGTATATATGCCGTTAGCATGACCAAAAAGTTCTTTTTGTTTCTTACCGTTCCCTCTAACACCGTAACCCCAAAAAGAGAAAACACATGCCAAACAGAAAGAGGAAGATCTACGGGGCTTCTCCATAATTGTTACTGAAAAATGAGAGCTTTGAGAGTGTTGATTTGATGTTTGCTGGGCTTATTCAGCTCCAAAGTTGCCATTATTGATCCTAAAACACCATGTAGTTACAACACATCTGTTCAATTCTTTTTCGCATGTGATGAGACAGAAACAAAGTGGAGGGGTTTTATAAGGGATTTTAGGTATATAACCTTAGATGAGATTTTAATTAAATACATCATATTCTCATGAATATAAAGCCATTTTTTCTTTAATAAGTCAGGAGGTTATGAATTTAATAAAAAAACTCATTTTACAACAACAGTAACATTATAAATCCAAAATCTCACACAATTTCTGTAAAGGAAAAAAAAAGAACATTCGACTTTATATATAATAAAATATTTAATCATTCAAGAAATGTTTAAAACGTTCTTGATAAAATGAAAATAAGTAAATAAAACTTATCTATCAAAATTAAGGTTTTAGACTAAAATAAAAAAGTGCTACAAGGTTGTTTTGAAATGGATTGTGTAGAGCGTGCATTATCAACATTTTGATTTGGGCCGTAATTAGGATTTATACAAAATTTAGCCAAGGAAATTATGGTTGAACTGAAATAATAATATGAAACCAGTCTGCTCTACTTATGTAAAACTGATCCAATTATCAACGATGTTTGTACAAGAAAAGAAAATATGGGTCTTATTAAGCACCACAATAACAAGAGAAAACCTGTTCACTCTTTGTATAACATGAATAGTCAAAATGAAACATAAAAACATGAAAGTAGTGTTTTTCATTATTTGTCAAGCTTTCGAGTTCCCTCTTACCATTAAAACCCGCAATTCCAAATCCTATGTTACACGACTCTCCTCGCCTCCTATACAAATCGACATGCGGTCTACTAAACCCCTAAAAGAAGCCGGTGCTGGTGGAGTTTTCGGTTTTGTGAATCAGGAAGAAGTATCTGCAGTCCGATATATTGTGATTTCCTGCTGCTTAAAGTATCTGCGATCTTCTTCATCAACAAGCACCAGATTCAAATAATACTTGACGCTAAACTTGTTGTTAATATTGTGATGCGTGGGCGTCAGTTCGTATGGGCTTAGAAACAGCCTGATTGGTATAGATTCACCTGCAAAAACCGAAAAATATCAACCCACATCATTAAATAACTTGAAAAGAAACTTAAAAAAGAATTATACCTCTGACAGGAGCTCCGTCCATCAACTCGAATTTTGCTAGCGTCTCTGTCTCTACATGGGTGTTGGCCCCAGAACCAGTGGATTCTCGTCTTCTGATCTCAAGATCCATATTCTTTAACTTGATTCTAACAAGAAGGAAATATATCTTCCCGATTATTACATCTTTCAAATGATACCTGGATGGATATAAACATACCAGTTAGCCACATCATCATCGTCTTCTTCATCATCATGGTGCCATAATTTAGTCATTGCTTCCATGTTTGCTTTTTTATGGGAGTGGAAGAGAACATGGACGGACTTAGTCTAAGGAAGGCGGTGGCATGTGCCACAGTATTATTTCTTCGTCGAAGGGTTAAAATTTTTACGATTATGAAAGGTGCAACCGTATTGTTTTAAAAGGTGTCACCGTATGATATTCAAAAGTTCAAGAAGGTGCAACCGTACCTTGTAATCAACCAAAAACCCAAAAAAAACTCTTGAAATCAACCCAAAAAACCGAAAAAGTCTCTCGAAAAAAAAACTTAAAAATCTCTCGAAATCAAGCAAAAAAAAGCTATAAAAATCGCTCGAAACGGTGGAATTAGGCCAAAAACACGTCGGGTGATATTGAACGTTGGTCACACGTCGATAAAAACCGTGCTCATTGTAATTATTTTTTATCTATATTATATAGTGCCACTGTATGAAAAAAGTCAAAAACTTCTAGGTCCGTCCCTGGAAGAGAAGTGGTTATAGGTTACCCTCACATCTGTCCATGATGCATTTTCTATTTACTATAGTTACTTGTTGCACACCGTCACTTGTTACTTTTAATTTTTTGTTTTACAAGTTGGGGGTCTTCACGGTAACGGTCTCTCTACCCCTTGGGGTAGAAGCAAGGTCTGCGTACATCACCCCAAATCCTACCTCTGTGTTGGGATTTACTGAGTCCATTTGGTTTGAGAGAAGTCGTGAAGTGTTTCTTCATGTACATACAGGTGAGAAGGGTGCGGAGCAGAGAAGGATGAATGGGTCAGTTTTTCATTGTCCTATCTTCTAATGATTATCAAGCCCTCTTTTATCATTAAACTAGAGAAAACTCGTGATACACTATTCAAAGTGTAGGCATATGCTGTGTATTTTGCACATCACTTAATGAATGCGTTTTCACAGTGATGGTGTGAAGGACCAAAATTGCTCTCATTTGATGTTATGGGGTTGAAACTTGAACCATAGTGAATTGCAAACAATATATATATATATATATGAATGGACAGATGCAAAAATCTTTAAGTTTCTCGACTTACTTGCTCTTGTTATACTCAAACTCGATATGAAGACAGTCTTCTATTCCAACTTCCATCTGCCAGGGTTACATATCAGAGAATGAGAAAGCAATATGCATAACAACGGGTTCTTTGCATCACATTGCACAAAACATGATCACCTAATAAATAGACTAGAAAACATATTGATATATCATGGTGCATTACTGACCTTGATGCTGTTGTTGATTGATGGAAGTGGGCTATAGTTGCGAACCTGCAGAAGAACACAATAATAATAGATCAAAATCAATGTACATGACAGCATTCACATGAAGCAGTGACAACCTGGCACATCATTCTCATGGTGTTTTAAAATGGATAAGAAAAGGAAGAGATTAAATTGGATAAGGAAATAAAACTTGAAGGATACAATCACATATATTTGAAAAATGTAATAATTCTGGGTGAAAGACTACCTCCGTAGGCCAAAGAAAGAAAACCTTAGCCATTTTTACATATAGATTTACAGATGGATCAAACACTTCAATGTTAGATGTTTTACTATTAGGAAAAATGCAATGCACAATCCACAATAATTCTCTTGTTTCAAATAGTTGGGGAAGGCTAAAATGAAGCCCATAAGAATTAGAGTAGGATTACGTAACATGAATCACATCCTTTTCCTCTCCAAACACCCTCCTCTTGGTGCAAGTCATGTCCTTTTGCCAGTGCATCAAAATGTCTATGTTGACATGATCAAACACCCCTCCTTTCCTTGCCACACCATTCTCTCCTGTTGCTCTACCTCTCCTCCCAGTTTTGTTTTTTCTTATTGATTATTATTATTAGAATGCTTGACGGTTTTTATACTAATTATGTTTTGCTTACTTTACAATTTAAGAAAGGTTTGTAACAAAATATGACCTTGATAAACAACAATGTGTTTCCATTTCTATTTTGACCAAAAAAAAAATCACAACACTAAGCGGTTTTGTTATCAAAAACATAATTGTTGCTAAATCAGGACTTATTTTCTAAATTGTTTTTTTTCCCTAACTTTGGCTTTGCATCAAAACTTAGGAGACTCGATCAATATAATATATTGGCAAGGATATACACCACAGCATTTGTTGAGCACCAGATAGTCAATTGAGCTTGCCTGGAGCACGCACTAGAAACTCAGTCGAGATAAGTCTTGAGAACCAGAACAATGCAACTGCCATGCAATAATGCAATGTCCATGTCAAAAGTTCAGAAGAACTCTCTTGCATCAATGTTTGTTTAACTGTTTACTAACGGAATCCAGATACAACCTCTAACCCTCAAAGTGGAGGGTCATTTCCTGTGCGAGCGTGCATTCATGAAAAGTTGGTATTTTTTTTGGGGGGGGTGGGGGGGGGGGGGGGGGGGGGGTTGTGTAGGATAGGGATTCTCACCACAAAATCTTGGTATTCTGTTATGCTACCAGCATATCCCCGGCTGATTGTTACCTTCAAAACATACCTGATAACAGATAGTGCAGGAAAATTTAGTAATGTTTGAAAAAAGCTAATCCCACATAAAAAGAATGTTACCACAGAGCGATAAAAACCAATTTGACCATGACATAATAGAGAATATGTGCTAATGTGCCACAAAAGCACACATCAAAATGTAATGATTTTCCAAACATCTGAAAAACACATAAAGTATATGGTAAACCTCCACTACGGTTTACGTATAAGAGGAAAGACAAGTAGGGAGCCCGTTTGTTTAGTTTCTTTTATTGCTTTGAATAAAATGGTTAGGAGGGTAGTTTGGGTATTTCCTTTTCGGTTTGTTGGAGGAGCGTATTTGTAAGGGGGGGAAAGGTTAGTTGGGAGTATCTTTCATTTTTCAAATTGTAATTGGAGCGTAAGCTTTCTGGGAGAGATCTGACCTCTCGAAAGTCAGAATCATTTCATTTCAGTGTTCAATACAATTCCAATCGAGTCGATCAAATCAGTGTATACCAGTATATCAACATTGTCTCGCAAAAAGTACCCTAACTCTATACCGATGATTTCTCTTAATGGTAGATTGCATCTAGACCACGAATAATCCGTTTTAGAAAAGGAGAAATAAGCTCACAACCACGCTCCAACCAACAAGGTGGAAGAAGAGGAGAACATAAAACTCATTGTTTCTCAAGGAGCAAGGACTTGAGGAATATGTTCATGATATTTTTGCCTGATTATGAAGTACCAAAATTGTAACCCCCCACCACCAACACCTTAGTGACAATGCAAGTACATGCAATCATGTTTGGAGAGCTATGATGAAGTAGGAAGGGATATTCGAAAGGAAGAAGGTAAGAGCTAGTTTGATGCTTTTTATGTCATTTTAACTTGGATATGGGAGACTTACCTAAGTCGCACATTCACACCATTGTATGTCTCATACGGCATTTCAACTGTGGAAAATTCAAAAGGAAATGTTTTCCTTTCGTATATTTCACCAGGAACATCCAGTTCACGAACTACATAACAAATGGTAAGAGAGTAAATAACGGAGAGAAAAGGAATGTGTGTGTGTGTGTTTGTGTGTGTGTGTGTGTATATATATATATCAGAGAGGAAAAGTTGGTATACAGAAAATCATAAACTAAATTACTAATGTTGTTGATTTAACAATGCAAAAAACCAAGACAAGTTCTCATTTCATGACAAACATGTAACAAATAAAGTGAGCCTCAAGCCAGAC
The DNA here is from genome assembly GCA_954870635.1 of Arctium minus. Taxonomy (NCBI): domain Eukaryota; kingdom Viridiplantae; phylum Streptophyta; class Magnoliopsida; order Asterales; family Asteraceae; genus Arctium; species Arctium minus. The sequence continues at coordinate 179,130,636 of OX941081.1, read as the reverse complement.
AGACTTACCAAGAGAGGTGAAATCATAAAAGTTGCCTCTGTCAAAATAAATTTCTGCAGAAAAAAATAATTAATCAACATATTAACAGGGATTCAATGGCAAACTGTTCAAGAACCTGCTTTTACAGATGGGCAAAAAGTAAACAGGAAAATGAAATCAACAAACTGTGGATAACACTGAACACCAAGTCTAAGGCATGTCCAGCAGCTGATAACAAACATGTTATTTATGCAATGTGACTTGATATCTTCTAGTAAAGGTAGAATTGTACCGGTAGCAACAAAAGTGGTGGATTTATATTTAAATAAGTCTGATCATCAGATAGTCCAGGCAAAACTAAAGATAGAACCACATATGTAGACAGAATCTAGAAACATTTGCCACCAATCTATGGTTTTCCCTTTCCCAGTGCTCCTAAATAACCGAAGAATATTTTGATGATTTGATATTGACCTACAATCAACTTCGTTAGATATTTATCTTAGTTTCAGATTGTAGTCATATAGAAAACAGGCATGGAAAACGGTGCCTCACTTGTGAATTAGAGATTTTTAAATTTGTTAAAACTAATCGAAGATTGGCAGGGCATTAACTCATTACAACTAGTCCAAGGTTCCCATTCAAAACATACATAGATCTGATTGTATTGTAATTGATATAGATTTGAAATGTCTTGAAACATAAGATAGGTTTAAAACTAAGATCATATGATTAAATTATCATCAATGATCTACATTCTTTAATAGTTGTATACTTGTATCGTTTACATTCCCTTGGTTAATGCCTATTTACTTTTTAGAGCATTTATGGAGAAGATACAATATATTTCAATATTCACTATCTTTCTAGAATGAAAATCAAATATTTTTTAACCTAGTGGGTAACACAGTAACAGGGTCCATTAGTGGTAGAGCATGTCACCAATGTGGAAAGTTTTCTTCTACACGGAAACAAATATCATAATCGTCATGCATCACATAATAAATTCCAAGTTGCTAACCCTGTGCCTTACCCAACCAACCACCCATTTGTTAGATTGCTACTTGCTACATGAATACTACAAGCACTCCAAGATATGTTACTAACACCTCCTAAGGCCCTGTTAAAATTATAAGTAGAAAACTTACCAATCTGACCGAGGAGCTCTATTTTAATCCCATTATGTTCAACCTTCTTCCCTTGCACTGGTTCTACGGAGATCTGAAAATGATGGTACATAAGTAAATATGAACTGTTACATTCACTAGCCTATATATAGGGAAACAAGTTTGTAACGTAGCACACCCTACAGCATGATCACCTAAGTTAAGTAGTCAACTTTCAAACAAAGATATTACTAAATACCTTTCCAGCAATGCTTTCTTGACTTTGGAAAAGGGGAACCATTGCCGTCTGACCATTTTCCTTCTTCAATGGAACCTAATGAAGAGAAGTAGTAAAGAAGCATCATTATAAAAGCACAAGCAGGTCTGATAAAACAATAAAAGGTTACGGGAGAATTGGACAAGGGTAAATGTTTCAGCAGCATGATACTTGAACAGGCAAGAGCATATTATAGAATTAAAGGTGAATAGCCAAGCAACTTCATATTGCTATGAATATCAGAAAATGTTAAAAAGCATCCTAGTACATTAAATAAGGCTAGGCTTCATGGCATGAACTTTGAAATACTCATACAGTTAAATGAATACCCAAATTTTCATCAATTACAATCCACACCCAGTGGTTGCTAGATCACAGAAATCTTGCAGTCACGCAGAAGATTACATTTAATTTAGACCATACTGATCAAATTGATCATCAAATCACGTAAATAGAGCCAATAGATATATCAATCTAAGACTGGTGTACCAATCATCTATCTAGAACGATAACAATAAGAAATGTATACCTGCTTGCGAGTTTTGGCATCATTAAGTGTGATCGAAATATAACAAGACGGCTTGAAAGCTCCTAAAATATAATTCTGGACAAGGAAAAACCAGACTGGAACAAATCACGTTCCATTGCAAATTTGACTAATGTAGTGCAGAAACAAAGGAACCAGGTTTAAGTAAGCTGTTACCATTCCGACAACGACAGATTCCCACTCCAAATGTCTTTCTTAGACTCGGTCTTAAACCCTAAAACGAATTAGACTATGTCATTCCCAACAAATTCCGATTACAAAATAAAAAATATACGGCATAAGAGCTGTTAATCGGCCTGATTTCGAAATTGAAACACATTATATGCCAGTAGAATAAATCAAAACCCTAATCGATCAGAATTACAAAATTTAAGTAAAATTTCCGTTTGAAAACCTAGTATCTGGTGAAAACGTTATTGAGCTTAATGATATATACATGAACGCACAAGGAAGATGAAGAAAACGCTCACCAGAACGTCGGTGGAAGAAACCGGTGGCCGGATCTGTGTGGTGAGGCAGTGATCTCGTGAGCTGATGGTGGCAGAGATCGGAGACGCACCAAAAGTTTAGTTAACAAAAAGAAGTTGTGACAGATCACAGGAACTACAATACAACTGCCCCCTGTGAGTGCATCTGTGCATGTTTGGAATTGCACGCCTTTTATAATATTAGGCCCATTGGATCACCATTAAGCCCAATATGTTTAAATTTGAATGGTTAGTTAAGTGTTGTTTGTTTTTTTTAGAGGTTTAAATTCTGAAGTCTTATTTTAGTTATGATTAATAAGAGGTGGTGTGTAAAAAGGTCTGAATGATTCAGACTTAAGAGTCATTAAGATTTTAAAACAAACAACCCCTTAGGATGGTTTTTAATTAACTCATGTAGACTATACGAATAAAGTTGTTTGTATGAATTAATTTGTTTGTATAAATTTTGAAGGTTTTTATTTGACAGAGTTTTTTCATAAATGGAAGGAATGTGTTTATAATTGAGAGGGACAGGTTTGGAAACATTTGTTGGCTTTCTGTATAAAGTTTTCCTTTTCAAGCTTATTGAATAAGTCACTTTTGATATCGTTAAGCTACTACCAAACAGTTATGTATGGTTGAGTAAATAAGTTGTGAGTTTCATTAAACTGCTAACATGTTCAACCTAATTATGATGGTTTTGAAAAATATTAACTTAATTCAACTTGTTAAAAAGTATTATTCAAGCTAATTGGTTGTGGGTTTGGTTGACTAGTTAGGGGTTGTTTGTTTACCTTTTAATGGTTCCATTAAGAGGCAACCTCTGAATCGTTAAGAGATGAATCTTGTTTGTCAGAAAAAAAAAAGTTGTCTCTTAATGGTTCCAAAACCCTCTGAATCATTTTGTATTTTGGGTCTCCCTTAACTATTAAGCGCCTTGATTTCATTTTGAACAATTACCAAACAACCATATTCATATTGCACTATATCATAAGAGTCTCTTAATCATTCTGACCCCTTAATCATTTTGCACCAAGCCATTCAGCAACTGTCAAACAACCCCTTAATCTTGTTATACATCTAGGGTGTTGTAGATTAGGGACGGATAGTATTAATATCAACCTTGCCTCGAACCCACTTCACGTATAGAAATCAACCATTTGTCTGGTGCCTGCTACCACAAAGCAGGGAATCCCCACCCGATGGGTGAAACTTCCATCTCTAACTGTAGATATAACTCAACTGTGCACATAGATTATATAAAATCAAGCATAATGTTGATATAACCCAGTCAACTTAACCCGAAATGTAATTAACAATGTTGGTTAAATAGTAAAAATGTTTTGAATCTATTCGGATTTTATGGACAACAATAGTAGGGTTGAATCATTTAAATGTCTTCCAACCCTATATGGCCTTAAACCCAATTAATATCTATTTGAAACGCACCGATAAGCATGTCATGTGTCGTGCACATGAGCAATTATGGAGGATAAAATGATAATTTATCATTATCTTCTTTCCTTCTCATATTATTTATCTTTTTTTAGTATAATATATTATTTATCTTCCATGGAAAAATCCAAATTGTTTAGTTTCGTTATTATGATAAACACGAACTAAAAACAAAAAGACAAATAAAAAACAATCCATGAAATCAATAATTAACACAAGAACTACCATTTCAAAAAAATGTAACCCATAAATTTAATTTGTAACCTGTGTTGAGGATCATACAAAGAGTAAGATGGGAAAAAAAAAACTTTAGAAACGAAATCGTCATTAATAAATTTGAAAAACCGCATATGATTCAGTGTCAAAAACTCATATCTAAAATAATCATTATATAATCTAAAACTTAATTTAATCGATAAAAACTTCGGTATTTTCACCTCTTCTTTTGTCTTCTTTAATGCAAGTTACATATTTGTCAGATTCAAAAATTTGCAATATTCTTTTTCAAATAAAAAATTCTATCTCCAATTTTGATTAGGCTTCTGTTTACAACCGATTCCATGATGATATTGTAATAAGAATCAAGGTTAATTTAATTTTGGAGTTGTTTCTGGATTCAGTTTGTTTCAATTTCATTTTAATTTAAGGAAGTTGTTTTTCTACATAAGTTTGATTTTTAATTTTATTTTCAAATAAATTTTGATTTGGCTTCCATCTACAACGGATTGTAAAAGCCTTCGATGAAGATATTGTAATAAGAAACAAAGTAATTTAATTTTGGAGTTGTTTCTGGGTTCAAATTATTTCAATTTCCTTTTGGTTTAATGAAGTTATTTTTCTACTTAAGTTTGATTTTTATTTTTATTTTCAAATAAACGATTTGGAAAAAGAAAACCATGTGAAAATGATAATGAATGATTAATTTGTCCTAAGTAAAGTGTGAGTGTCATATAACACATCAAGATGATAACTAACGACTCATTATTGATGGAGTCACCAAGTTCAAATGTTTCTAACATGATTGATCATTTGCGTACATCGATGAATTTTTTTTTTTTTTTTTGTAATTTCTTCTAAAAGTCCAAAAGGCAACGACACAAAAATTGTTGGTATGTATGGTTGGGTTTAATTTCATGAGAAATGTTATATTAATTGAGAAATGTAAAAGTAACCTTCACATAGTATATATGAATGCATGTATCCTTATATTGTATGAAGGGATATAAAGGTGATCATCTTTACAGAAATTGATGAAAGTACATATTTAGGTTTCATCACATTCACCATCTTCATAAAATATAACATAACTTTCATACGATATAAGGGTTTCTTCACAACTTCTTATAATTCTCAAAAAAAAAAAAAATTATGTGATCCTAATTCTCTCTCTGTATAATATATATATATATATATATACGTGTGTGTGGAAGTTTAAACAAGAACACATTCATTTTACCAAAACGTGAGAATGTTATGTTACTATAGAAAATCATATGTGATAATGCCCTGGTGGTGTGAGGGTGGCTTGACCTGCGCGTGACCCAGGGTCGCACCAAACGTCACCCATATCTGATTTGTAACACCCGTGATTTTCGGTAAGTAAATGTCACCCGGACATTTATGTGACTTGTAAACAGTGGGGTTTTGTTGGGAAATGTATTGTTTAAAGTCCCTCGGAGTATCGGGAGTTCGGGCATTGAAAAAGTCGGATTTTTGGAGTTCGGGGGCACCCGGGCGACCATGCCAGCAATTGTGCCAGAGGGCACAATAGCCTGGCACTATCGCCGAAGCTGAGGAGCTCACGGTACATGCTGGGCAATTGTGCCAAGTGATTGTGCCACTGGCATAATCACCAGACACTATAGCCTGCGTGTACCAGTGGGTTAAATGTGCGATTTTCATCCATTTCCCTCATTTCTCATTTCTATCTTCTCCCCTTTTCTCTCCCAAACCCCAAAATCGAACCCTAACCTATTTTGGGGGGTTTTCCCTCCCCAAACCACATGATTCTTAATCATCTAGCTAGTTGGGAGCTTGAGCCACTAAACCTCCTTCTTCATCTTCCTCGTCAAGTGCAACGGTTGGGAGCTCGGATTGAAGTGTTGAATTGGGTGTTCTCGGAAGTCTCTTTGTCTTCAAGGGTAAGTTTTCTTGTAATAATGTTATAAATGCTCCATTGGTGGTTTCTTAAGGTTCGATATCTCAAATCTCGGATTTGATGGTTTTGGAAAAATTAGGGTTTTGCCCAAAATAGAGATTTTGATGATTAAGTGTTTGGGGAAATGTTTCTATGTGGTTGATGATGGTTATTTACGGTTGGAAATGTTTGGATCTAGGTTTTGGCTTGGATGATTCAAGTTCGTCAAGGAAGCTCAAAATGGGGTGAAAATCTAGATTTAGCCTAAATCTAGCAAGGTGAGTTCAAGTTGATTGTGAAAACGTTGTACATGCCAAAACGTCTATTTTAAAGTGTTTATGTGTTTTACATGAAATTATCAAATGTTGGGTTATTTGCTAATCTTTGATCATTTGAAGTATTTAACTTTACAAACTTTGTATAACACCCACATTTGGGATTTTTGGGTATTTTGATAAATGGGTCACAAATGAATGTGTTTTGAGGTCTTATTGCATAGATAGATCTTTGGTCAAAGAAATACACTTTTAAATGTTTGTCGGGTCTTATGCATCGTTTATGAAATGGAATGTTTTATAAAGTATTACTTGCGCTTTTATGCGAGGTACTCGAAAGAATGTCTATAGTCTCATTTTATGACGTTCATTCTGATCAGCAGTTAAATATGGAAAATGCATATTTTGTTTTGTGAGGTATTTGGAACGTATAAGAGTATAAGTTCATTTGGAAAATGGGTGCCTCAACTAATGTTGAGTTTTGAACTAATCTTACTTTAGTCGCGGTGTTTGCATATTCGTTGGTCGAGTGCGTTTTATTGTATTTTACCTCATTTACCAATGAGTCAATGGGTTGTTAAGCCAATAGCTTGGTATTTTCATTTTGATTGGGTTTTAGGACAATTGTCCAGTTTTGGTAGCTCGACTTCGAGCCTTGTTGGCGATTTTGGATGAAGCACGTTAGGTATCGGGTTGAGATGTAAGTCCTTCGTGTTGCACGTTAAGGTACCGGGTTGAGGTATAAGTCCTTCGTGCTCAAGTGTTACGATTTTGGATGAAGCACGTTAGGTATCGGGTTGAGATGTAAGTCCTTCGTGCTGCACGTTAAGGTACCGGGTTTAGGTATAAGTCCTTCGTGCTCAAGTATTACGATATTGGATGAGGAGCTCGACATAGGAACCCGACGGGGTTGAACTCGAGTTTCCGTGGGTGTACGTTTAAAGCTACTGAGTCTGACATCCCTTGCGTGTACTTTTGTTTATATGACTAGTCATAACAACATAAAATGGGCTTACTTTGTGGACCGTCACATTTTATGGAATCGGGAATCCCCCGTCACCGAAAGGTGTTGTTTTTGGGTATTGAGTTTTATTTTCCAAGTTTTCGGTGACGTTTTGTATAATTGGGTTTTACCCTTGAATTATAGGTTGAGTATTATTCCCCACCCGTGTTTTGGGTGTTTTGGGATATAAGGTTTAACCGCATCTTCGTAAATGGAGAGTTCAATTTATACTTACGCTTTGAGTGAGTTTTGAGTTAAAAAAAACTAATTTATGAATGGGCGACTTATGTTAGCATCATTATCTTTGAAGTAGTTGGTTTGGAAAACGTTTTAATTGTGTTCTTTACCTAAAATGCATATTGTTGGAAATGAGTTGTTTTCACATGTAAGACGTATCATATTGAAGGACTATAACTTTTAACCGCATTCTTTCTTTTAAACTATTATTTCATATATGTTGAAAACTCTTGAGCTCACTAGGCGTTAAGCCTAACCTTTTTATTTGTCGGCATGTGCATCAGGTTCCAGTTAGGGTTGGTTCTAGCAGCCATGAAAAGTTGAGCCTTAGCTTTGTACGAATGTGAGTAGTTGGTGAAGTCTTCCGCAATTTTGGAGATAGTGACTATTATGGGGTTTTAGTAGCACTCGTTCTTATCATAGGCTTTGGTATATAATGAATGTTTGTATTGAGATTAAATCTTAATTTGTGGTTGTAGATAATTCCTTTATCGGTGTATTTAGAAAATTTTAATTTAGTTGCTATTTCCGGATTTAAGGGTGTTACATGATTCATTATCATATGTAATTTTCTATAACAAAAAAATGTTCTCGTGTTTTCGTAAAATAAAGGTGTTATCGTTTAAACCGTTATATATACAGGGAATCAAACGAGAAAACTAACTATTTAAGTGAATAGGAAAACAAACATATCACGTGCAAGATCACATGTGATTTTACATTAACGGGCAAAAAGAGGTGTGCGAGCAACTTTGGCCGCGTCTTTAGGTCGCGGGGAAAAGTCACGTGAATCTCATATGATTTTGTACGTGATGTTATTATAAAAATCACATGTGATTTCACCATTTTCGTCTCTTAAATAGATATCATTCTCGTTTGAATCCGAATATATATATATATATATATATATATATATATTTTGATGAATTCATAATATATATTAATAATTAATAAGAGGTTGAATGATTCTTAAATTAAACATATATTGTTGACTGCATTAAAATGTTTGAAGTTTGACTCATATTTTTTCAACTTTAGACTAGTTTTCTAAAGTTGATTTTTTACCAACATTGATATCCACCCGTATTCAAATATTCTATTTCATAAGTATCATTAGTCCTTAGATCAAAATTAAAAATAAACTCATATAACAAGAGGGTTATATACTTTGTTTGTTTACTTCTTAATGGATCCATTAAGAGGCAACTTCTAAATCGTTAAAAGGTGAATCCTGTTTGACAGAAAAAAAGTTGTCTCTTAATGGTTCCAAAACTCTCTGAATCATTTTGTATCTTGGGTCTCCCTTAACCATTAAGCGTCCTAATTTCATTCTGAACAATTACTAAACAACCATATTTCATATTGCACTATATCATAAGAGCCTCTTAATCATTCTGACCCCTTAATCATTCTGCACCAAACCATTCAGCAACTGTCTGCAAACAACCCCCTATTTTATATAGATGTTTAAGTGATAATAATTTTACCGTTGTTTAAAAAGAACAAATCATATATCTTACATTTAGTTGATTTTAATAAATAATATGGAATTTTACAGGAGAAACTAAAAAATGCTTTGTAACGGATTTACAACATAATTTCATGTCGAGAGTTTTCCTTATCTGATCTGTCTAAATCAATAAACTCTCTCTTACTATTTTTGGTCTTCAATAACCCATACAGTTTTTTAAAATCCTTAACCGTCGGAACACTATCGCGACGAAAGAAGCCCGAATCACGTGATTCTTCAACGGTCCTAGCCGACCCACTATACATCAATCTCGGTGGTAACCCACTTGACCCACCATGACCGATCAACCCCGATGGCACCCCAAGTGCACCACCAACCGAAACACTATGTGTTAGCCTCATCGGTTCCTCCACGATCTTGCTGCTAGGAACCGTTGTCACCTTTGTGTCGTTATTTGATTTTAACGCGTTAATGACGGTTTTAAGAGCACGGGTCGGTGAACCCCGGTTAAAAATCATGATCTCGCCGATCTCGGCCGGGCTCAAGCTCGCACCGGTTTGAAAAATCTCTTCAACTTGTGGGAAAAGCTTGTGCTCTTTGATCCCCAAATGGCTATTTGCAAGGGTTTTGAAGGCGGGGAAATCACATAAGGGGAACTGCACGTGAACGTCTATTCTACCAGGCCTGAGAACCGTTGGATCAATTTGATCTTTACTGCTGACCGTAAAGATCATCACGCGTTCTTCACCGCACGATGAGATGATCCCGTCCATGAAATTTAAGATTCCAGATAAATTTACAGCCGTTGATTTCTCAACCAAATACCGGTCTAAATCTTCAACAACGATCATTGATTTGTTCGTTGTCTGTAGTAGAAGCAATTTCAGATCTGAATCGTTGGCGACTTTCGACAAATCAACGTCGTAGATATCGTAGCGTAGGAACTTCGCCATTCCGGCGATGAAGCTCGATTTTCCGGTGCCGGAAGGACCGTAAAGTAGATAACTCCGTTTCCAGACACGGCCGAGACGGTGATAATACTGTTCGGATTTCAAAAACGATTCTAAATCGGACTTCATCTTGTTTTTTAGATCGGAATCTAGCACGGCGGTGTCGATCGTTGCTGGATGAGTGAACGGTACTGATATCCACCGTCCGTTCTTCTCCGGTTGATTTTCGGCGTTGATGTATAGCCTCGTTTGCTTCGTCGTCTTCTCGATTTCGTCGGCAACGTTATGAATGTGTTGAAGGTACGAAGTGAGAATTCTACGTTTTTCCTTCTTCCTCATCTTCAAAACTAAGCAATCCTTCTCGAACTTCCAGAAAATTCGCGAACCGAGGTACGTATCTGAAAACATCTGATTATGTGCTGCATCGATCACGAGATTAATCTCGTTAGGTTTGCTATTACCTGAGAATAGATTGACAAAATCGGAATCTTCAGCTGAAGGTAACGAATTAAGATACACGAAAACTTTGCGATAAACTTGATTTTCCTGCATGTGTTGGTTGAATCTAGGGATTTTGTACAACTGGTGACCATGAAAACATTCCTCCAAAATTCTCCACTTATTCTGTAAGAAGTGTCCTACGGATGTCCGTGATAATACCCTAGGAACCAACCAGAAACCAATCACCCCCACCAAAAACACAAATAAAGTTACAAGAAACATAATTGTTGCAGAATCTACAAACACCCCCAATTAAGAACACAATGATATCGATTTGATTCGAAAATGAGCGACTGAATTCAAGTATTAATTGAGAGATAGATGATTGAGGATAGGATATGATTGTACTGCTTTTAGGAATTGAAAATTTATAGGATTATAATGATGTTTTGAAGATGGAAAGATTCAACAAGTCAAGAAAAATATATGATTATAAAATTATAATCACATGTGAAGAAAGATAGATACAAGTCAAGAGTGGGGGGTGTGAAGAAGCTTGGAACGTACGTGAATTAATATGGTCGTGGAATGTTTGATTGATTGGTCTATAAACGTGTGCTTGTGTCACATTTGTACTAATTTGTTTATATTTAATCTAACGAAATTATGCTTGTCCTGGATGTTTTTTTATAATTTATTCTTTTAAAATACTTAAAAAAGTATATTAAAATCGAGAAAGATACAAAACCAACTTATTAAGTTATTACATAAACAAATGGTGAAATTATGACCATTGACCTTCATTAACTAATAATGTCACTCGGTTGGGACGCTTCATGCCCAAAAAAGTAAATATAAATAGGTAAGATATAAATTGACATTATAAAATGTTTGCTATGAAGATATATATTGTTATGGGTTTGATAATAATGTTAGTGTGGAGTAAAAAATGTAAAAAAAAAAATTTGATTAATTTTTTCCTCGTTTAAAGCATATGTTTTAAATAAAGGAAATTGACCCAAATGGCCAAATCGCGGGCTTGGATTGGCCTCCTAGCCCAATCTCGCTCTGCTTTACGGAAATAGCCCAAGGGACGCAATGGAGCCCGGACGCAATTGCGCCCTAGGGCTCCATTGCGCCCCTGGGCACGTGTCAAGCCAGGGTAAACCCTAATTAGGTATCTCCTTGGAATTTTGTTTGTTTGCTGTGTTTCACGATTTCCGGCTGCTTTTTCATGTTGATTTTGTACTGTTATTTTTGAAATTGATTCCCTAAATTATTGCTATAAAACAAACAACCACTGAACTTGTAAATCATCATTTTCATCCACAAATTTCAGACAATTGTTTTGCTTGTGTATCTGTGCGTGTTTTGTATGAAAATATGAGATCCGGAGATGATAAAGTCAAGTTACATTTACTAAGCGGTGGTTCATGGCAGCAGGATGGTAACGGGTGGGAGTATGTTACCGATCAACCGATAACTCGTGTCAAGGTGGCACCTAACATTACGCATCTTTGGTTGGTTAATTGTATTCACAGAAAATTTCGTATCGATCCTGTTCTTGGGACGATTAGAATATCGTATAAGGTTAATGATGGTCTTTATGAGTTATGCAACAATGACGATGTTTTGTCTTTCATTCAATTTTTTGACGGTGAAAATAATCCGCCAACACTCTGTGTGTTTGTCGATCCATCGATGTCCGGTGGAAGTGATCTCGGTGGTACTTCGAATGCCGGAGGCGGTGCGGATGAATCTGATGATACCCCAGATGTTGTTCTCGAAACACAACAAGGACGTCTTACTCTTAAGATTCAACTTTGCTGTGTAGAAAGTTCTTCCCTGCATAATAATGTTATAATACGTATCTATACGGACCTAAATTGTCAGTTCTAATGTAGAGGGACCTAAAGTGTAAATTTCAAATGTTAAGGGACCTAAAGTGTATGTTTCTAAAGTAAATTGACCGAAATGGTAAATTTCAAATTTTAAGGGACCTAAAGTGTCACTATCTAATTTTAAGGAACCAAAAGTCTCAGTTTCTAAATTTTATGGAACTAAAGTGTCAATTCCTATATTTCAGGGACCTAAAATGTAAATTTAAAAAGTTAAGGGACCTAAATTGAATGTTTCTAAAGTAAACGGACCTAAAGTGTAAATTTGGTGTAAATTTTAAAATTAAAGGCACAAAAAGTGTAAATTTCTAATATATAATGTCTAATTTTTTTAAAGTGTAATTTTTTAAAAAATTAAAGGATTATTGTATAATGTGTAAATTTTTACAATGTTCTATAATGTCAACATTAAATTTAAAACTAGGCTATTAACTATAAATTTAAATCATACAGAATAACAAAATCTATCAATGGAAATGAAAATATACCAAAAAAATTCATCCAAAACTAGGATTTTAACTACAACCATTTAACAATATAAACCATACATAACAACATAATCTATCCATGGAAATGAAAATCTACCAAAAAAATTCATCTAAAATAATATTTTTAACTACAACCATTTAAGAGTATACAACATACAACATACACAATAACAAAATCTATCAATGGAAATGAAAATATACCAAAAAAAATTCATCCAAAACTAGGATTTTAACTACAACCATTTAACACTATAAAGCATACATAACAACAAAAGATTTCTATCCATGGAAATGAAAATTTACCAAAAAATTCATCCACATTAATGGTTTTAACTACAACCATTTAAGACTATACAATATACAATAACAAAATCTAACAATGGAAATGGAAATATATCAAAAAAAATCATCCAAAACTTAGAAAACTACAAGCATTTAACACTATAAACCATACATAACAACAAAAACTAACCTCAGCCACTTGTGGTCCCAATTCGTTTAAAACGTGCGAAATTGTTGGGGGTCGGCGGGAGCAATTGCGTCCGGCAAGGGGGTTTGCGTCCGTCAAGGGGTTTGGATCGAGTAATTATTTGGGGGAAAATGAGCAGGTCGGCGACTTTAAGTGTTAAAGTGCCCAGGGGCGCAATGGAGCCCTAGGGCTATTTCCGTAAAGCAGAGCAAGATTGGGCTAGGAGGCGAATCCAGTTCGATGTTTTGGCCATTTGGGTCAATTTCCCTTTAAATAACATGTAATGGTTAAAATGAAAAAAAAAAACTTAGTTTTAACAATAGGGATCTACTTGACGTATTTCAAGATTTCTAAATATGTTAGATAATTTTTATTTTACGTTTACGATATTTAAAGAGAACAACTTTTAGTACAAAAGGCGGGTATCAATTAGGAAAATGTTAATTTTTTGTAAATCTAACAAAAAAAATGTAATTTTTAATAGTAAATTAGTAAAATAACAACCGGTGAATGGTTTGTACTATAAATAAAAAGAAAACAAAAATAACACACAAGGTCTAAGGATTAAAGACTCTAAAGGAGTTAATGTTTCACATAAACCAAAGGTCATGTAATTATTAAAATGGCTTAATTCTATCGGGCAACGACACCTCAGTCGAAAAGTATCACTAAAACCAAATGATCATGGTCATCGTTTTTTCTATCATAGTACCAAAATGATATAAGCATTGAAGTTGATAGTATTAATTTATGATAGTTGGTGAAAATTAGTTTTATTGAACTTTTTATGACAACATTATTCTTGAAGCTACTCGATGCCAATTATAAAGTTGTTAATATGGATGAAGTCACTTTGAGAAGTGGCGGCTACATGTAGCATTATTTTTTCACAATTTTGTTTTGTAAAGAAATTTCTCCATGCAATGGAATGGGTTATTCTAACGGAATTCAAAATTCCATAAAACAAAAAGCAGACAAACAAATCCATGATGTAGAATACAAAATCTGTAACTCAAATAAGCACAAACAAAACCATGCAAGGTGTATCACGACCATTTATATTGTCATTGAGGCAATAGAGACGAACGGACAAACTTTTTTGGTGACACCATTTAATTATAAGAAATATATGGATATTTTTTACAAAATCAACATTTTTCTATTGCTTTTCATATATGTAAGGTCTTGTGTTCAAGTCTTTTATTGCAATTTTTTTTAAAAACATAATAAATATGTAATTAAAAGCTAAAAACTAAGAAAATAACACTAAGGCATTGTTTGACAAAAATAAGCTAGCTTATTTTGTAGGTATATGTTTGGATGACCATAAGCTAGCTTTTTGATAAGCTATTTAGAGTAGCTTATGAAGAGCTTTTTGTGATTATTCTAATTATGCCCCTCATTAATACTCATAATTATATATTAACTTTTAATTATAAATAAATAATTAATGTCCTTTTTTGGTAATTTAAATGCTTATAAGCTAGTTTTTGCCAAACGTGACTTTTTCACCAGCTAGCTTATCAGCTAGTTTGCCAAACATAGCCTAACAGGAATTGAACTCGGATTTTGGGTGAAAGAAAAGTATTGCAACCCAACTCTAACAAGGAAACTTGTGTTCTCATTGTAGTTTCAAAATATACGGTGGCACACAACAAACTGGTAACGTGACATTTTTCACGGCCCTATAATTTTTTACACTACGACAGAGGAACAAAGATGTGGCACGTGCCACCGTATGCACACTCTCGGTCCGTCCCTGCAGTCGGAGAATTGATGGCCATGGTGGGTGGCAATTCAAATGGTTTAGTCAACTCAAGCATGCGACATTACACATGAGAAGTCATGTAGACCATCACCTATTTCATCTCGAGGGTTGGGTTCCAGTGAGTATGAAAGTTATGGTAAAAATGGATTCTCATCCTTGGATGCACACCGAGATGAGATGCACTAGATCAATTCCCGTATTAGCACTATTCATAGGGTAGGGGTGAGATTAAAAGTGATCAAGGGTCCAGATCCCTTCTTACCTTCTCACCTTCTCACCTTAACTTCTTCTTACACTATCCTTCGTCTTCATCTTGAATCCTAGTTATGATTAAAAAGCTGAACAAAACATGAACAATGCATCTTAACCAAATCAAATATAGTTACATCCATTACAGGATTCTGTTATTGAATTGATACAGGCCAAACAAAACTTAGCTCTGAAAGTTGCATAGCAATATCATGTTGTAGCACCACTTTTTGCAGAAACATATTATGGGAGAGTAGTCGAATTTCCCATTTCATTTCACCTGAGACTATTGGCACATAATAATGACATCAAATCCTTACTATTCAAAATTGGGAGAGGAAATTATGGATATCTGACCTATCAATTATCTTCACGATCTTGGCTATCGGCTGATCTGATATTGAGAAACTGGGAGACAACAATCTTGGAGAGCTCGCTGATGGCAGCTTGAACTTGATAATCATCTGTTTGCCTTGGCACTGACCATACCTCTGATTGTGAACTCAAACCACTGTATTCGCTTGCTGCAACCCTCGTCTTTTTGGATGTCACCACCACTTTCTCTAGATCTGCTTGCGATAATGGTCTTGGCAACTGAATAAGAAACATATCGGAATAAGTTTTCCCTACAAGCCTAGAGAACCCTAATATCCAACGCAAGTATCATTGAAACTTTATCTTACCCTACCAAGACGCCACTCCATGTGAAATTGAATGGGTTTGTTTGGTTTGGTTTTATGAACAAAGTAGATTGAAACGTGATCTAGCATGATCAATTCTGTCCTCCAATTAACTTAGGTGCTGTTTGGTTGGTTAAAGTTGACTGTGTGGATTAATCTGTCTGTAATAGATTGCAAGTGTCTTTGTTTGGGAGGGTTTTTTCATAGATGGAAAATCATGTTCTTTAATTAGAATGGACAGGTTTGAAAAAGACTTGACTTTCTGCATAAAGCTCCCCCCAAAATCTTATTGAATAAGTCACTCCCTATATCGTTAAGCCACAATCATGTATAGCTGACGAAATAAGTTGGGAGTCCCATTAAGCTCATTAGTTGTTGACAAGTATAAGAGACACACAGATGCTTACATGTGATGACTGTCCCTTCTTCTCAGCATCTAGTAGATCCCTGATGGGAAAATAGGCTGCTTGCTTGCAGAGCTCCAGAAGATCTGAGCCTGTATAACCTTCACACATCCCAGCTATGTAGTCAAGGTCAATGCTGTCTTCTACTCTCTCACCCTTCAAAATCACCTTCAATATCTGAGCCCTTTCTTTGCGGTCAGGTATCCCGATCTCAAATGCCTGCGGAAGACGTCTGAGTATTGCTTCATCAAGTTCTGAAGGACGATTGGTTGCAGCAAGAACCATCACCCGAGCATTCTCTACATAAACCAAAAAATAAACACTTTTATCAGAAAAAAACTAGAGGGCTACAGGGGCCTGATACAGATATCTCAGTTATCAAAAAGAAAACTTACGGTCTGTGGTAAAACCGTCCCATAGAGCCATAAACTCAGTCTTCATATTGGTTAATGCTTCATGATCTGTAGTTCGGCGCTGACCAAGAAAACTATCGACCTCATCGATAAATATTATGGCAGGCTGGAGCTTGTATGCCAAACTAAATACAGCAGCAACTGCAAAGATCAATCATCACTATGAGTGAACACTTTGCAAAGGGAAAAGGGAAAGCGAAAGATAGAAACAACAGATGAAATAAA
The DNA here is from genome assembly GCA_954870635.1 of Arctium minus. Classification (NCBI taxonomy): domain Eukaryota; kingdom Viridiplantae; phylum Streptophyta; class Magnoliopsida; order Asterales; family Asteraceae; genus Arctium; species Arctium minus. The sequence goes on along the minus strand of OX941081.1, from coordinate 179,113,697 downwards.
AAACAAACATTAACCAACAAGGGTGAAATATTGACTACACAAGCGGTTGATAGTGTGTTAAAACATCAACCTACTTATTCATGCTTTAAGCTTCCTATCCTTCTCCAAAAAACTCTTTCGAGTGTTCCTCCTTTTTCCAATGTAATTTACTTCCCTACCGAAGCTCATCGTTTACATGTCTCAACATACCTCCCCCCCCCCCCCCCCCCACCTTTTCTCCCACAAAAAAAAAAAAAAAAAACAGAGACACTCCTTTGTATTTGATGAATATTGTTACCAAAGTTCAACACAAGTAGACCTACTTTTGATTCATTTGTTTCTAAATAAGTAAAATAAGGGCCACAAAACAGCACAACAAAGGTGGTTGCTACAACACCTTCAATCTTGATCCCCTGCTGTTAGGAAAAAAACAATTCCCAACAACAATTGAAATTCATAGATTCTAGTCAAGAGTCCAGGCGGAATACATCTTTAGACCAACCTTTTGGGTTAGGTACACAATTTTCTCCTGTATTGTTTTCTCCAGTCTCCATATAGATAAAATCATCTGATGTTGACAATGACATTAGTCCTATTGAATAATCTCAATTGTTCTTTTGCTCGGTTATGCCAAATTATAGCCATTCCTATTAATATTATTACCTGCTTGTAAAAGACCCGAAAAACAACGAATATAGAGGCAAAATAAAACACAAGTCATGCTAATAGTTTCTAGAACTGCAATAGTCAAGTTACCACAGGCACAAGTCATGCTAGTATTTTCTAGAAGTGCATGGAATGCATTTTGATCAACCATATAAACAATCAATAGAATGAAACACTATCCTCATATGGCTCTTTTTTCCATTTTCAGCATTTGTCTACTCTAAAACTCTCTCCATTAGTTCCAAACGAAATGAATGAATTATCTTTCAAACGTCTACAGATCTACTTGAAAATTTCTTTCGTATTGGAATGCATACATGTCACCTTCATAATAAATACATAGCATTAGCAAAAGCTAAAGCTTCGTACGTTCACGCTCTAAGAAACTCAGATATGATTTGTACTTATAGCCACTAAACCCTACACAAAGCATCTACATTCTTGAAACAACAATAATGTTTGAAAACTCACCAAGTTTTTGTGCGTCCCCGAACCATTTACTCATCAGATCAGATATTCTCACATTGATGAAAACTGCTCCAGATTCTTTAGCAATAGCTTTTGCAAGCATAGTCTTCCCTGTACCAGGTGGGCCATACAACAAAACACCTTTCTGAGGACCAAGAAGCTTCCCGTAAGAAAAGAGCTCAGGCCTACGTAGAGGCAATATGACCAATTCATATAGTGCTTGCTTGATGGAATCTAGCCCTCCAATGGAGTTAAATTCCACATCAATGTGATCAGGATTTATCACATTGCATGCAATGACATCCTGTTATGCATCAAACATAAGCAAACAACAAGAAAACAAATGATTAGACATCGAACTTGCTTTGCCCCATAACACCTTCTCTTCAAAGATTCTCCAATACACCATAAGGGAAGAGTTATAAATAGTTTAGGCAGTCATACGAAGGTGACTTTTAACATCCCTTCATTGCAAGTAAAACTGTATTACTACATACATTTGATACACATACACCCCCTCCCCCAAAAAGTGCATATATATATATATATATATATATATTGCCATATCATGAGGTTTGATGACTAGAAGTACATGAATCAATATATAAGTATTTCACTTGGCAGAAAAATTAAATCCAAAAGGATAATCATACTTCACAGGCTGTTGACCGAAAACCACAAGTTCTTAAGATGCTAATGCTTTTTTTTGTAATTTTGCAAGATCAATGGTTTGTTTCCAATACATATTAGAAAATTCAGCAACTCCTAACCTACTATTGCTTGTATTAGTAGCATCAAAGCAACAATTTCAACATCATAAACCCTAAAATACTCCTTAATTTGTTTCAAGGGGGACTTCGATTTTGTTATCTCAATCCAATCGCCAAATTGAAAATTTGACTATCTCGCAAATTTAACGCCAGTATAACCTTAATCCATAGTAGCATGCGTTACGAACATGAAACCAGTAGAAAAACTAATCGCTCAGAAATTAGGAAAACGTAAACAACTATGCTGTAGGTTTGAAATCAAAATCGAAGGTGTAAATCATTTACAGAGACGAAATTAGTCGATATAAGATTATACATACCTCGTAGGGACTCGTTTGGATAAGAGGACGACCTAAGCGCTTGGAGATTTCTTTCTTCTGTTCCAATGCTTTCTTTGAAGCTTCTCGATTAGGATCAAGATGTTTGAGGCCGACGAACAAGACGAGGCAGCTGAGGGCGGCGCTGGCGGCATACAACACCAGCTCCTGCAAGAACTTGGTCTCCGTTGTCGATCCTTTCATCTTTTTTTTTTTTCCGATTCCTCCTCTGTTTGTTAAAAATCTCTTTTCTTTCCCTATAAGTTACAGTGTTTGGTTGGATTTGGTTGTGTTCTGGTGGAAACCGGATTTATTTTGGGATAATGCAACGGCCACGCGTGCAAATCCCACCGGCCTTTCGTCTTTCGTCTAACGTTGTATAGGTGGACATGAGGCCACCAAATGAGTCCGGTGGGTTTAAGCCCCTGGATGGGTTGAAAATTTTTGGTTTGCTTTATTTGTTGGTGTGTTTGTGTATATGTTTAATTTTAAATATTACATAAAATTGATTAATTAATAAAAAATAAAGTTTAAATGATAAATATGAAATAATGGGAGTAAAGTGTATTTAACAAAAATTGGTTGTTAAATTTGATTAAACTTTTTTCAATGATAAGTTGAAATAAATAAGAAATTTTAATAAATCAATAGATGAAAAAATATTAATTTTAAAAGATTTAAATCTAAAGCTTTGAAAAAAATAGCATGTATTTATCAATATTTTTAATTAATTAATTTGATTATTTTTATAATTAAAATTATAATAACTTTGAAAATGTACAATATAATTAATAGAAAAATAAATAAAGAAAAAGTAAAAAATGTACGTTATGTAATTTAAAGATAAAAAATGATATACCACAAGGACCAAATATGTAATTTTCTCAATCATTTTTTAAAAGATTTAACTCTAGTTTTAACAAAGTATGTAGTAACGGTAAATTAATGGAAGTAAAATAAAAACTATATGGATGAGAAAAACAGTTTTGAAAAACGAGTGACTAAAATCATTATAAACATCAAGGGATGAAAATCATAGTTTGCTCTAGAAAAAAAAAAAGTAACAAAATCTCCATTTTGAAAATTTTGTTTTTCATTAATTTTCTCAAGATAGATAAAATGTAATAATAAACATGTTGTGTGTAATAATTAAGTTATAAAAATGTTCAAATCAAATCGATTAGCAAAAAATGTTTGCCTAAAGAAGGTTAGTGTGTGATGGGTTGGACACCAAAAAGAGAGTTAAATATGCAATAAGTCCATAAATGAAAACTTGATTTGGTAATCTACACTTTTTAAAAAATAGGAAATATTCTCAATAATTCATAGCCCGATAAATCTCTTTCTAATAAAGAAAAAGACAAGTTTTGTACTACGATCGTTCTTCGCTATTATCTTGATATTTCTATAGATAAATGAATCGTTTTCTAGATAGAATCACGATTATCTTGATATTTCAACCCCGAAATATAAAACCGCACATAACCATTTAACTTATGAATGTATGCTAGTGAATATAACATGGTTTCCATATATTTTTCATATAAAAAGAACTACATAAACAATATATCTCAAGACATTTAGAATACGTATAATCATTTGATTTGCGGTTGTCGAACTAACCGAAATCCTAAATTGAGACTTGTGAGATGATCAGTGATCCGTTTTTATTTTGATGTTCGATTAACTGAGTTCTCCCTTGACATTCTCTCAAAATCCAAGCCATATCTCGTCTCATACCCTTGCTTTCTCTCTCCCGCTCAATATGTATGGTTTTTTTTTTCGATTTAGAGAAGAGCATAAGCATGGCAAGCAAATACGAAATGTATGTCAAAGGGTTAATGTTCTAGCAACATCTAATCTTCCTAACTGGCAACTGTTAAAATTATACAAAAATTAAAAAACATGTCGAGTTTACACATGTATAATATTATATATTTTAATTTTTATAATATTATGTTGTAATCTTTATATTTTTATAATATTATGATATAAATATCTTATAATCTGATTTGTATCTTAAAATGATGTAGTTCATTGATGTTGTAAAGCGAATTTTCTTTTATAGTAGTTGTAACCCTAAAATGCAAAGTAACATGTTGGCCCAAATAACTTCAAATCCAATTTAAAATTATGATGAAAATTATTGTGGTGAAAGTTATTGGTATCCCATAACTTTAGGCTAATAATAAGCTTACAAGTCCCATATTTTTAAATCCATTTGGGACAAGTTGTTAAAAACTCCCCTACCTAAACTCCCAACGTCCTCGTCGTGTCAGCCCATAATCTTTCTCCTTGTAATTGGTGATGTGAGATTCGCTTAATATGTCACAAACACCCCTCCTGCTCTCGAGGACTCGTCAAACCGATGAGGTTTGTCCCACCATTCTGATGGTACAAATATCGACTATAATAACATTTGTAACAACTCAATCCCACATGAATAGCAAATGAGATTTCGGATAAATCTATATTATTTCTCATGTTATCACAATGGATTACCACATTTGGTATAGCAGTAGGATATCACATTCGGTACAACAATAGGGTATCACATTTGGTATCATAATGAGGTATCACGATGTATTTTCTTATTTTATGAAGTGTATCACAAAGTATCAGGTGTTGTTGATTTACTAAGTGTATCACACTATGTTTTTTTATTTATTTTGGTTATTTTGTTAAGGGTATCACAATATGCATGTGTTTGGCTTGAAAAAAAAATCGCCAGAAATAAGTTTGCTGGAGAGAGGAGGCAGTAGAGAGATGTAACACCCCAATTTCGAGAGGCACCATTTCAAGTTAATACCGGAACCGATATATTGGGGAAAAATAAGATAAAGAATTTTGGACTTGAATTCTAGATTTTATAGTCTAGAAGGATGAAGGATTCAATTACGAGTCAAACGGTCATTTCCGGAGCGAAAACGGAGCTATAACGAAGAAGTTATGACCAAAACAGTGATCGGTCAAGAAATCAAGTGGGCAGAGTCTAATGCGACCTGGATGCGACTTGACCCGCATGGAACCCGCATTCACGGTCTGTCAACTCTAAAAGTCCAATTTTTGAGGGTTTCCTTCATACTCTTCAACCCAATACTTCTCCTAAACCATTTTTCTCTCATTTTGGCGATTTTGGGAGCTTAGGGTCCGATTCTTAGGCTTTGGAGGAGCATTCTTGGTGGATGCAAGGGTTTAAGAGTAAGACACTCTTCTTCATCACTTCACCATTGTCATATTCAACCTCAAGCTTCATTCTTGGGTTTTCTAGGTTTTCATCAAAACGTAAGTGGTAAGTTTATCCCCTTCATTTCTAAACCTTATTAGGTGATGTAAATGCTCCATTGATGGTTTCCTAGTGTTTTCTTTCTCTAATTTCGATTTGGAAGATTTTGGGAGTTTTTGGTCAAATTAGGGTTTTACCCAAAGTGGAGATTTTGATGTTAAGTACTTGGGGAATGATTCTATATGGTTGAACATGGTTATTTACGGTTGGAAATGTATGGATCTAGGTTGGAGGTTTTGCTTGAAGATTCAAGTTTCTTCAAAGGAGCTCAAAGCGGAGAAAAATCTAGATTTAGCCTAAATCTAGCAATGTGAGTTCAAGTTGATTTGTTAAAACGGTGTACATGCCAAAACGTGTATTTTGAAGTAAAAATGTGTTTTACTTGGTATTTGTCAAAGTGTGAGTATTTTGATAAGTTTTTCATATTCGGTAAACTTGGGTTGTTTAATTCCATAAAATGCTTATATTTGGGTTTTAAGATTTTAACAAGCAAATAGCATGTTTTAACTATTCATATTGTTTTTGTACAAATAGAGTCCATTTCATGACTTATGCATCATTGGTGATTTTTGTACAAACAATGTCTATTTTCGTGTTATAGGCATTTTAGGGTATTTGCATTCATGAAACCCTTTGGAAAATCTTTGGTCCCAATACATGTTTGAGTTTTGGGTTAATCATGTCTTTGAGGTAGGTGTCTTCATAAACGTTGTTTAAAGACATTTCATTATTTATGGGAACGTTAATTGTCGGTCAAAAGGATTTTCGGGCATTTTAGCTCGGTGTTGACGTGAAAGAGTATTGAGGACACTTGTCCGGTTTTAATGGCTCCAAGTAGAGTCCAGTTATGACGTACGTACTAATGCGTCGTGTAGCGTATTGAGGTTGGTTTTAATGGCTCCATGTAGAGTCCAGTTATGACGTACGTACTAATGCGCCGTGTAGCGTATTGAGGTTGGTTTTAATGGCTCCATGTAGAGTCTAGTTATGGCGTACGTACTAATGCGTCGTGTAGCGTATTGAGGTTGGTTACATGTTCGAGTGCGTTGGTCATTCCGAGATAGGCATGTAATGTTAGACTGTGTTGCATTGGATCCATAGGCACGTAAGTCAGTCTGTTTTAATGGCCAATTGGGTGGCACAGGGTTGGACTCCGGGACTCATGTTTTATGACCGGAAACTTTACAAGCGATCGTTAGGAGGGTTGAGTCTGTTAGTGCTGCCGGGACGGTAGGCACTAGGACCTCCGCCGCTTGAGGTATGCCCGGGACGGGTGTAGTAATCTTTAAGCGTGTCGGGCCTTTGAGGTGGATATTCTTCAGATAGTCCATCAAGCGTCAACTGACTTGGGGTGACGCTTGTAAAGAAGTCGTAGGGACACCTGGCCCAGGAAGTCGTAGGTGTCATGCGATTAACGTTGTACGGGTGATATACTTTTGTGTTACCTCTACTCTCAACGGATACGGGTATCCCCTGTTGTCGGCTATCGGTGTTTAAATACAATGATGTCTTATTTTATTGTCATTGGTCTTTTGCGGTCGACAACGAATGAGGGCCTTAATATTGGAGATTTCTCCTCATATATTAAGGTGTGAATGATATGTGTCATCTCCGCGTTTGGTATTTAGATTTCTCTTTATACGGTCGTGTGAGTTTTGGGCCTAGTGCCGGTATTTTCGAATGTATGGTATGTATATGATTTTGAAGTTAAATATTGGGTATTTTGGAATATAACGGTTTTCCACACTTCTTAAAAGGGAGTCGGTTCATTTACATGTTTCGAATTATTTCAAGTCGCGATCAATTTATAAAGCATGCTTGAAATAAGGAGTCAAGCTTTGAAAGCGCATGACATTGAAAAGAGTAGTTCTATGTTTTACAGTGCATCAATTGAAAGATCATATTTTAAGAGAAACTCATCTTTTAAAAGTAATTATTAATGTTACAACTCTTGAGCTCACTAGGCGTTAAGCCTAACCTTTTAATTTGTTGGCATGTGCATCAGGTTTTTAGCAGGGGTCCGGTTCTAGCAGGGTTACGAGGAGTTGAGCCTTAGCCTTACAAGAGTGAGTAGTCGGCGAAGCCTTCCGCAGGACGAAGTTAGCATTTGGTGTTGGGTTTAGCAACACCCGTCCTTTTCATAGATTGTTTGTATAGGATGAATGAGAGTATTGAGGTTGATTCTCAATTTATGTTTGTAGTTCAACGTATTTATTGATGTATTTAGAAATTTTTAATTAAGTTGCTATTTCCAGTTTTGAGGGTGTTACAAGAGAAGAGAGAATATTTTTAAAATACCTAAATTACCCTTTAATTAAAATTTAAATCATAATTAGCAAAATTAATAATTTTATAATTTATCATCTGATTTGTGGTTGAGATTGGATCTCACAGTTATTAGGGGTGTTGTTATCCCTACCCCTCACCACTCACATACCCTCCATATCTCACTCATATATCCCTATAAGAGGGGATATGGATATAATTAGTGATGGCCAAAAATCGGGTTCGGGCCGGCCGGGTCGGGCCAAATCAGTTTTCGAGTTGCTACAGTGTTTAACAAACTGGGCCAAATCGGGTTTCGGGTCAGGTCGGGCCGGGTTTCACCCGAAAAAAGGTGGCCCGGTTAGGGGTTTTGAAAACCGATTTATATAAAACCGGGCTGGGCCGGGCCCAAAACCGGTTTTTAATCGGGTCGAGTTTTTTTTTTAAATAATTTCTTTATATAATAATTAATTAATAAACTTTAAAAAAATAAAAATTGGATTGGATCACTAAAATACACTTTAAAAATACGTTTTATTTATAATAAATCTCTAAAATACACTTAAAAAATACATTTAATTTATAATTTTAAGTTATAAACTTACAATACATAAATTCTAAGAACCCGAAGGTCCCGCTCCCGAACTCCCACCCTCACCGTCACCCCCCCCATCCCCATGGATTGTAATTGTATGGATTATAGTATGGATTAAACTCTGAATTGTAGGCTTCAAGAGTTCCGTACTTTTCCAGTCGATCAACAGTCGTATTATCATCAAGGCGGTCTGTGTCTGGTTCTTCTTCGTCATCGTCGTAACGTGAGACGCCACCGACACTACTAGCATCGTCATCGGTTACGGTTCCCGGCGTACTTAGTCCTTCGTCCACTTCGTTTTCGGCTAAGTTTAATTCCACATCGTCTATATCCGCCTCCAAGCTTGTTTCATGTTGAATTCTTTGTTGGCTATCCAAGTAATCCTTCAAACATATGCAGCACTCTACCGACTCCGCGGTTAATCTTGACCGACGCTCCAATATGATCATGCCACTAAGAGAAAAGGCAGACTCCGAAGCTACAGTACTAGCTTGGATTGTTAGTATATCAAGGGCAATAGATGCCAAAATCGGGTATTGAGGTTGTTTAACTTTCCACCATTCTAATAAATCTACTGATTCAACATCGGTGAATGTTGTGGAGGATGCCGCTATAAAATTAGTATGTATGTACATATTGAATTCACCCAAATTATCCCCATCAAATCTAGATTTTTTACTAGATTCATTTAAAACCGAGTTCATTAAATTTGCCATTAAGTCGGTCCGGTTTCGCCCACGAGAACTAGAACCCGGTGAAAACATTTGAGTTGTAGGGGTTTGTTGGCTTCCTCCCCCATAATTAGTTCTATAAACTTCAAATAATTGATGAAACTCACTATTAAATTATAGTATGCGGTTCCTTGAAAAAGAAGAATTTGTAGCCGTATCCAAACCAAACGCTACACATATTGATTGTATTAAAACTTCGACACCCGTAACATTTAAATACGGGTTTAATGCCGCGGCACAAAGAAAACTGAAGGGGATCTCTTTAAAATATTTTAACAATTTTGCTTTCATTGGTGCTACCACGTTGTGAAAGTTGTAATGTTCTTCGTATTGAGAAATTTTATTTGCCAAAATATATATTTGATTTAAAAGTAAAGGGTTTGTTGGATAATAAATACCGGATAACAGAGTTGTTGCAGTTTTGAAATCTCCCAAAATATCATGTAAGCCTTCTAGCATTTGCCAATCATATTCAGTTATCGTGTTTTCCGGGTATTGAATGTTATAAAATGCTTGGATATATTGTTTTTGTCTTAATAAATTATCCATCATTTTGTAAGTCGAATTCCATCGAACCGTCATATCGTGTGCCGGTCCCAAAGCTTTAAAACCGACATCTTTGCAATATTTTATAAATGTTTGTTGCATCTTTTTACCTTTTGTAAAAATCCGGCGTAACATAAGCCTAAACTTAGTTAAAGAATGTTTACATACTACTAAGCCGTCTTGAACGGCTAGATTTATAATGTGTGCGCAACAACGTGTATGAAATAATTTTCCATTTAAAATAGGGGATAAAGCCAACTTTAATTTTTTCACACATAACGTATTATTACTAGCATTGTCAAACGAAATACTAATAACCTTATTAGTTAAATTATAATATTCAATATTTCTCATAATAATACTAAATTGACGCTCACCCGAATGTGGCGAACCAAAGTTCTCAAACGTGATTACAAGTTTGCATAATTGCCACGTTTGCGGCACAATCCAATGTGTCGTTATGCATATGGCAATCCGAATGGTGCGCTCCATATATCACACGTTAAAGAAATTTTGTTGGATAATGATGAAAACATTTGTTGAGTATCTTTTTTGGCCATTTTCCAAAGTTTTATGGCATCACGTCTAAGAGTTTGACGACTTACCGAATCCACGTAGCGTGGTTGGAGCGAGTGTTGGATCATGTTCGTAATGTGAGGATTGTCGAAATGTCCGAACGGCAACCCCACTTGAATGACACATTTCATTTGCATTTCTCGGGCCAACGCGACATCATACGGACATACGACCATAATTGACCGGAATTGTCAAGTATGGGTTGATTTACATCGTCACCCGATTTCAACTTCTTGCACGAAGACTCGTGGTGGCGCTTTAACGTGGTATTTGAAGCCGCCGTAAGGAGATCTCCACACCGTTTGCATTGCGTTTTTTTTGTACCGTCGGAGAGCTTCACCATGTTGTAATGGTTCCAAATCGTTGCTTTTCGTCCATGCTCGGCAATAACTTGGTAATTTTGTTCGGCCATTTTGAGAGTAGAGATTTGAGACTTGAGAGAATGAGAGTAGATACTAAAGTAAAGAGTAGAAAACTAGAGATATGGATAGTATTAGTGACTAGAACTTGCGAGAAACGAAAAGCCGATAAATGAGAATTGTATGCGTTTTTTACGTTTTGTAAGTCGGTGTCATTATCCATAACCAACACAAGTATTTATATAGGTTTGGAGGGGTAAAAAACACAAAAAAAACGGCTATAAAACGGTTCCAAACGTCTAGTTTTTTAAAAATCCCAAAATCGGGTAGGGCCGGGCCAAAAACCGGTTTTTGAACCGATTCCGGGTCGGGCCGCAAAATTCCCTAAAAACCCAAACCGGTTTGGACTTTCGGGCCATGAACCGGTTTTTCACCGGGCCGGGCCAAATCGGTTTTTCATACGGTTCGGTTTCGGTTAACCATTCGGGCCGGGTCGGTTCGGGTCCATTTGGCCATCACCAGATATAATTCACTAATAATAATGAATTATAAAAATGTTCAAATAAAGTTGATCTGACGAATACTGTTACCGAAAAAGTTTAGGCTTGGGTTGGCCACTAGTTTTTAAAAAAGAGAGCTAAATATTTAATAAGTCCATAAATGAAAACGGGATTTGGTAATCCACGTTTCTTTAAAAAGTGGAAAATATTCTCAACCTTCTAAAAATGTAATATATTCTCATCTCGATTTCCTATTTATCTCATATAGTTGAATAACATATTAAATTCTAGACATAAATTGTCAAAACGATTTATAATCATCTTATATTTGACTAAACCGTCACATTTACTATACCTACATCTATTCTATATATAAAATAGGGGGTGGAGATTTTTTTAATTTAAAAAATATTGTTGTAACCGCTTGTTTAATCATATCTATCAGATCATCTAATCTAACGGTCGATAAGATGTTTTTTAGTTTTTCATTTATTTGAGGTTTTCCCTTGAACCTCCGTCTATACATATATATATATATAACGTAATTATTTATGTCTTGTACATACATTATTCTATGTATGGATTTCATATTCTTAATTCATAATTTTCTATTTAAGGTATCATCATGTTACCCTTTTTTTCCTTAAAAGTTCAAATCTAGTTTAGGCCATTATATGAAGGAAAAAAATTATTATTGTGCATTACAAATTCCCCTATGAGCTGTGGGTCCATGTTAGTTATGAAGAAGGTCTTTGTTGTGAATCAAAAACGAGGAAGAAATATGTTGGTCGATAAGGTGTGAACCTAAAACGGAGAGGAGATATGTTGGTTGATGAAGGTGGAACCCAAATACATTGATGAACTCAAAGGTTTTTTTTTTGGAAGTATATATGATATTCATATACGACAATTGTAACAAATAAACTCACACACACTCCTCACATTTGGTGAGTATTGAACCCCTGACTTCTTAAGAGGGTAAAGGCTCCGATACCGCTAGCCCAAACTCCATTTGGTTGATGAACTCAAAGTTGTTGGGTGATGAAGTTGTGAACCGAAAAATGAAATAGACGGGAGTTTCAATATGCCAAAAAATGGTTTTGGATGAATGAGGGAAAGGGGGGGGGGGGTTACGGAGGTTTCAGTTCCAAGGTGTTGACCGGAGCTGGGGGTTAGGCTGACGATTATCCGAGGTAGTGGGTGACTAGAAAAAACGAGTTCACATCGTCCGGGGATTCGTCCAGGGGTGGAATTGGGAGAGGATCCGAGGAGGGGTTATTATATATTTTATGTATATATAATAGATCTATATAGGTTGATATATATTATAATAAGGAACAAAAGAAATTTTAAAAGATTAAAATATCATTTATTTAACATAGTTTTTTATTTATTTATAATGACAGTTAGGATAAGGGACCTCGTATATAACGAAAATAAAACCACGAGGATGCTAGCACTTAACTTTAGGGCTGAAGACCTTCTTAGTAATCAAGATAAAATCACAAGGACGAATTTTGTAATTTACTCAAAAAAGTTAACCTATTTTTTGTCGCAACAAACGAGATGATAATTATTTAACAATTTTTTTAAGAACACATTGAATTAAAATGCGACTAGTTCTGTTTTCTTCTTGTTTTAGAAAATTAAGTTTGGAAACATTAACTTTTAAAAAAATTAAAATTAAAATTAATTTTTTTTCATTTAAACGTTTAAGAGTAAATTTAATCTTTTGGTCTATATAGTTTTCAAGCACAATCAACTCTCGATTATATTTTAAATTAATAACATTTTTGGTCATCATGGTTGTCATTATGTTATACTACCGATCTCTTTGACAAACTTCGTAAAAAAAAAATCAACTACCTCAAGGATATTCCTCTCTCATCTATAAAGTTTTAAGAGGCACTTATAATATATAGTTCAAAGTGAAATAAGGCTGTTTTGTAATTTTTCAGAATAAGATTAGGGCGCTTAATGGTTAAAGAAGGTCCAAGATGCAAAATCATTAAGAGGCGTTTGGTTTGCAAAATCTGATGGAATCTGGTGGAATTGGAATGTTGAATTTCTTTGACCAAATTACATTCCATTGTTTGGTTCAAAGTTTATGATGGAATGGAATCTTCCAATTCCATTAAATTCCATACCTAAAGGATTTTAACATTCCATCATCAAACTCAAGTATTTCAATGGAACAGAATTTGTTATTTTAACAATTCCAAAATTACCCCTTACCCCAAACTAAATCTTACTGATATTGATTATCAGCAGACACCAACTCTCTCTCCTCTCTCTTTCCTCTCTCCATCTCCTCTTCTCTCCCTCTCTCTTTCCTCTCTTAATCTCTCTCCTCTCTCCTCTCCTATCCTCTTTCCTCTCTCTACTCTCCCTCAATCTATCCTCTCTCCCCCTCTCCCTCTCTATCCTCTCTCTCCTATCCTCTCTCATCTCTCCCTCTCTCTCTTTTATCCTCTCTTTATCATTTATGTGCTCTCTCTCCTCTCTCTCTCTCACTCATCTCTCTCTCTCTCACTCATCTCTCTCTCTCTCACTCATCTCTCTCTCCCTCTATACTGATATTGATTATCAGCAGACACCAACTCTCTCGCTCCTCTCTCTCATTCTCTCTCCTCTCTTTGCTCTCTCCCTCTCTCCTCTCTCACTCTCTCTCCTCTATCCCTCTCTCCTCTCCTATCTTCTATCTCTCTCTACTCTCTCTCAATCTATCCTCTCTCTCTCTTCTACCCTCTATCTCTTCCTCTCTCCCTCTCTCATCTCTCCCTCTATCACCTGAACTCTCTCTATCATTTATCTGCTCTCTCTCTCTCACTCACCTCTCTCTCCCTCTACCTATCTCCTATATCTCTCTCCTCTCCCCCTCTCTTATCCCCTCTCTATCATTTATCTGCTCTCTCCTCTCTCTTACTCATCTCCCTCTCCCTCTACCCCTCTCCTCTCTCTCCCTCTCTCTCCCCTCCATATCCTCTCTATCTCTCTCTCCTCTCTCTATCATCATCATTCGTGCCCTAAAATAATCAAAGCAATTTTAGTTAAAAATTAAACTATTTAATGACTATTTCATGAAAGTACTTTTTGTTGAAAAAATTAAAATAAACAAAAAGGGTATTTTTGATCATTTACCAAGATTTCATTCCAATTTTGAAGTTACAATTTGTGAACCAAACAGAAAAATTCCAATTCATTTAACAGATTCCATTCCAATTCTGTCAACCAAACAGGTGGTTAAACCTGACAACATTCCATTCCAATTCCTTCAAAGTCAAATTCCTTTGACAGATTCCATTTCATCAAAAAACATTCTGCGAACCAAACGCCCCCTAAGAGGATTTTAGAACCATTAAGAGGCAGATTTTTTTGCCAAACAATATTCACCTCTTAGCGATTTAGATATTGCCTCTTAATGGAACAATTAAAAAGTAAACAAACAACCCTAACTCTTTTTGGTAAGAGAAAAATTAAAAATTATCTCTCTTTCTCTCTTTTATAGATGTAACATCCGGAAATTTATACGGTAAGTAATCGTTTCCCTAATTTCGCTAATTGGGTTAGATGAGAAGATGAGATCTATTATGTGCACATGCTCACTTTTATAATGCCTTTATGATCTATGAACTGTGTATGCATGTTTCCCGTTTGAACCTCGCGCTTAAAAATCGAAATTTGGTTAAAGTTTCGGTCTAGCCTGGGTGTGGCGCGACAATGCCACGCGACAATGACCAGTGTCATTGTTGCTGGTCATTGTCGCATGGAGTGTACCGTAGGGTGGGGGAGTTCAGCGACAATGACACGGGCAATGTCGTCGTGTCAATGTCGCATGGGATGTACCGAGACCTCGTGTCTAGGTGCGACTATGACATGCGACAATACCCATGGGCATTGTCGCCCGCAGGGAGCAGACTTCATTGATTAAAACCCTTTCAACCCTCATTTACCACACTTATCATTTTGAAAACGGGAGAGCCTCCATTTGGGCGATTTCTGAGCTTTTCAAACACACACACGCTTATTGCTAGGGTTTGGGTTGTTGGAAGCTTTAAAGTGGTCATCCAAGCTATATTCAAGTGTTTCCTTGAAGTGTTCATCAAGATTCTCGTTCCTCATCTTCAAGTCTCATCTTCCTCAACTTCTAGGGTTTCATCTTTTCTAGGTTTTTGTCAAAAACCTAGATTGTGAGTTTACTAAACTTTGTCAAAATTGGATACACATCATATTTGCTTAATTGTTGATATTAGCACATAATTGTTCAAATGCTCATATTTAATGTTCCAAGTATTTGGGGGTTTTTCCCATGGATTTATGTATATGGAAATTACCATGGTTTTATGTGCATAACTTGGTATGTTGATGATTCCTACTTGGAATGCCTTTTGGCGACCTTATATTCTCACAAAGTATTTGTACAGATATTATGTCATATTTTGGATCTACATGATTAGGATGGTAATATTGTGTTCTTGGTTGATATCCGAGATTTTGACGGATTGAAACACAACTTGAGACCTCCTAAATGCATTATGTGGACGAACCAAGTCTGTGATTCACTATAGGAATGTAGGTGGGTGACATTTGGAGAATTTCCTAAGGCGATAGTCTCCTATGTACCTAGACCTCCGCCGTCGGGGAATTTCCAAAGGCGGTAGTCCCCGGTGTGTGTCGGGCCTTTGGGTTGCCAGAGAAAGTGACTTCAAGGTGCATTGCCTCTTTGGGTGAACCGAATTGGTGATATGGGTCGCTCCCGTTGACTCCACATCTACGTGATTAATTGATTAACTGCGGATAAGAGTCAAATATGTTACCATGCTATTTTATTGTTCAACTCACTAGGCTTTTTGGCCTAACACTTGTTTGGTGTCGATGTGTATCTCAGGTTCTAGCGGCGCCGGTTCTAAGAAGGCGTAGTACTTGGGTGAGAGCATGGGAATTATGGCGCTTGGACTTAGTATTTTTAGAAGACTGAATTGGGATTTATAATTGATCCCGTATGTATTTTATTTCCCTAATATTTGGATTTGGAATTGTTGTTCGCTATTTATCGTCCGTTTATTTACGATTGTACTTAAACAGGTTTGTAGATTTTCCCCACCTTCGGGAGGCTCTTGCTATGACAATTTTAGAATACCTCATGTCCGTTTTTTTTCCTGATTTTTGTTATCCCTATTTTTAGGGTGTTACAAGTTGGTATCAGAGCTTTAGTTTAAGTGAACTAGGTATTGTTTTAGCATATCTAGACTTAAGCTTTAGACTGTTTGACTTCACTGTCCACTTGGGGTAGAAATCCTATGTGGGGAGAGTGTTAGGATTACGGAATTACTGTAATTGAGAATTGTGATGATAGTGACAAGAATTCTTATGCATGGTTCGTTCACAATTTCAATTAGCTACTGCTATTATGAACGCATTGTTACGTGAGCATGCTTGGGTTACTATTGTTATGATGATTGATGAAGGTCTTAGTACGTACAATGAGTTCAAATCGCTTAGTCTTTTCTCAACCTATTTCTCGTACGTATGTGGCATATCAATATGGTTAATACTCGGAGCAGATTACCGGGTACGCCTGATGGTCATTTGGAAATCGAATCTACCGCTGAACAACCCGGTTTGGGAATGAATGTTCGAAGACCACCGAATGAACCCTTGGGAGGGGGACCCGAGTTTATTCCTCGCAGAAGCATTATGGTGGGTGATGCGGTTTTGGAAGAGGCTACCATGGAAACCCGACTACGGGATAGTATGATGCAGGCTATGAGTGCTGCCATGGCCCAACATCAAGTGCAACAGCAAGAGTTTTTCATGAAACTCTTAGAGGACCGAGATGCCAGTAACCGTCAACCTGAGACTATGGCGGAGAATGCTATAGCCGGGTCGGGTGCTAGACCAGAAGTAGTGGCAACCGAGGAGCCGCCGGTGAACGAGGATCGGGTAAAGACTAAGAGATGCACTTACAAGGATTTTCTGGGATGCAAACCCAAGGAGTTTGCGGGTTACGACAACCCTGTTACGTACATGTACTGGCTCAAGGAAGTGGAGATGGCCTTTGAGTCGAGCGAGTGCGATGTGTCGCAGCGGGTGAAATTTGCTTCCCAACTACCACGGGGAACGGGGAGAGGCATTGATCTGGTGGAATCTTACCCGATCTGCCCTCACCCCGGAAGTCCTAGCAAAGCTGACCTGGCCAGTCTTTAAGAAAAAGATCATGGACAAGTACTGCAGTGAGCGTTCTTTGGATAAGCTAGAGGCCGAGTTCCAAAATCTGAAGAAAGAAAATTTGTCCGTAGCCAACTACTCTAAACTGTTCCTAGAGAAGTTGAACTTGGTGGGATATTTGGTCCCCGACGAGAAATCAAAGATCAAGGCCTTTCATCTTGGCCTACCGGCCGATATGCGTACTGATGTGTGCAATGCAGGTGGGTCGATGCTTCAAGAGGTTATAGAAGAGGCGTTGTTGGTGGAAGATGATAGGTTGGCTGAGAAGGAAGAAAGGAATGTTGCAGGTGAGAAGAGAAGATGGGAAAGGGCCATCCGGGCCCGTTCGTCAGTCGAAGTATTTTGCTAGCGGGAAATCTGTTGACTCTCGTAAGGACGATCAATGGTGCCACAAGTGTAGAACCAAACACTCGGGCACGTGTGCTTCTAAAGCCTACACGGGTCCGGTAGGTTGTACCAAGTGTGGCAGGAAAGGGCATGTGGCTCGGGATTGTACTACTCATCCGACAATATGTTATGAGTGCCAAGAGCTGGGGCAGTGAGGAGGAATTGTCCAAGGTTAGATGGGAAGAATCAAGGCGGATCTGTTGGGTCGACGGCTAAGGTCGACCAATCGCCGAGGGTGCCGAGTCGAGCTTTTCGGATGACTATCGAGGAAGCGAAGGAAACCGCCGATGTTGTTTCTGGTACGTTCTTAGTAAACCCCTTGCCTGCTCGTGTTTTGTTTGATTCGGGTGCTACGTGTTCGTTTGTATCGGATGTTTTCTGTAAGCGTTTTGTCACCCCTTCTAGTGTTCTTTCCGACGCACTAGTAGTAGAGATAGAAAACGGAGACCAGGTGATTATTCGAGACCGTTATTGTGATTGCACCATAGAGATTAATGGGAGTCCTTTTGGGATAGATTTGTTACCTATGGCCATCGGAGGGTTCGATGTGGTCGTAGGCATGGAGTGGTTGTCAAGGCACCAAGCGAACATCTTTTGCTCTAAGAAGATGATCCAAGTGCCTTTGACGAAAGGCGGTGTGGTGGTCATCTATGGTGAGAAAGGGACGGGACGCAACCCCATTATCTCCTCTCTCAAGGCGCGGAAGTTTTTGGCAAAGGGTTACCCCTCGTACCTAGCGTACGTAGTGGACGCGAAGAAGGAAAAGAAGACGGTGGAAGATGTGGGGATCGTGTGAGATTATCCGGATGTCTTTCCGGAAGACCTTCCCGGATTACCACCGGAACGTCAAGTGGAGTTCCAAATCGACCTCACTCTAGGAGCAGCTCCGATAGCCCGAGCTCCCTATCGTTTAGCTCCGACAGAAATGAAGGAGATGATGACGTAACTTCAGGAGTTGTTAGAGAAGGGTTTTATCAAACTTAAGCTCTGATACCAACTTGTAACACCCTCAATTCTGGAAATAGCAACTTAATTAAAATTTTCTAAATACATCAATAACTGAATCTTCTACAACCACAAATTTGGATTCAACCTCAATACATGCACACAATCTATACATACAGATTAAAAAGACGGGTGCTACTAATACCCAATAACAAACGCTATCTCCAACTTGCGGAAGACTTCTCTTACTACTTACCCTTGCACAAGTCTAAGGCTCGACTTCTCGAAGCGTTACTAGAACCGAACCCCCAACAGGAACCTGATGCACATGCCGACAAATAAAAAGGTTAGACTTAACGCCTAGTGAGCTAAAGAGTTTTAACATGAATGAATAAATCTTTAAAAGCAAGAAAACCAGCTTAAAGCGAGATCCTTCGAAATCTTATACTTTAAAATGGAAACGACACATTTTCATAATATGCACTTTTAAAGACAACGCTCCCAAACACACATTTCTTATAAAACGATGCAACCCAAAACGGGGTCATAGTTCGATACTTTAATTTATAAAAAGTAAATAATACATCATGTCCCAAAACTCACCCGACCAAGATATGAACTAATTCAAGCATCGAAACGTGGAAATGACGCATTCCTTTCAAAACTTAATATACGTGGAAAGAACTCAATATTAAAGTCATCATTTACCGTCGACCACATAAAAACCCAATTTGGTAAAATACCACATTACCATTTAAATACCACGAATCAACGATGAGGAGATCCGTAAACACTGAGAATAGAAAACACGCAAGTAGGCCGTTCACGCGACTTCCTTGCATGTCATCTAAACGTTTCCATCTTGGGTGACGAGAACACGTGAATGGAGCCACCCGCGATGTTATTGGATTCCACACAGATCCCGACATCCTGGTTCTCATGCCTCCCACGACATCATACCACAGACCGTTTAATGCCTCTGGCCCTACTCCGTCGAGTTCCACCCCAAGGACTTACAGACATGGGTGCCAATCCAATCTAGACGAGTTTCCCCTCCGCAGCTCGTGCCACTCGTTGTCCACTCGCTAGCAAACCCGAGCGGTCACTAAAAGTAACCCAAAACCTCAGGCATTACAAGACAGACAGACTTACGTGCCTATGGATCCAATACAACACTGTCTATCATTACATGACTCCAATTGAATGACCAACGCACTCAAGACATGTAACTCCCCAACGATAGAAAATTAATCGTCATCTTATTCAAAATCCCCGCTGGTTACAATTCCGGACAAACGTCCACACGACTCATTTTAAGCCAACACCGAGCTAAGATGCTCACAACCCTTTTGACCAATAATTATCGGTCCTCCAATTAATGAAATGTCTTTAAAAATAACGTTTATGAAGACACACACTACAAAGACGTATTTAACCCAAAACTCAACACGTAATGGGACCAAAGGTTTTCCAAAGGGTTTATAATGCAAATACACCAAAATGCATATAACATGAACTAGACTTTGTTGGTACAAAAATCATCACAGATGCATAACTCATGAAACGGACTCTATTTGTGCAAAATTGCTAGGAACCCAAATATGAGCATTTTATGAGTTTAACACAACTCAAGTTTACCAAATATGAAAACTTATCAAAATACTCACACTTTGACAAATACCAAGTAAAACACCTTTTTACTTCAAAATACACATTTTGGCATGTACACCGTTTTAACAAATCAACATGAACTCACCTTGCTAGATTTAGGCTAAATCTAGATTTTACCCCACTTTGAGCTCCTTTGAAGAAACTTGAATCTTCAAGCAAAACTTCCAAAATCTAGATCCATAAGTTTCCAACCATCAAAACATATAATCAATCACTTAGAATCATTTCCCAAACATATATACCAAAATCCCCAAATGAGATCAAAACCCTAATTTCTCCAAAACCAACAAATCCGAGATTTGAGAAGCCGAACACTAAGAAACCATCAATGGAGCATTTTATAACTTACATAAAGGTTTAGAAATAGAAGGGATACACTTACCACTTAGGTTTTGATGAAAACCTAGAAAACCCAAAAAATGAAGCTTGAGGTTGAAGATGACAATGGTGAAGTGGTGAAGAAGATGAAGATGGTGGTGAAGCTTCCAAACCGAACACTTGGATGAAACACCCAACTTCTAGAAATAGATGGTGCGATTTGGTTGAAGAAAAACCCTAGAATCGGTTTCTAAGAAGGAAAGAAGAAGAGAGGAGAAATAAGGATGAAAAATGAGGTGAGAGTGAGAAATGGGGCTGAAAATCGATTTAAGTTGCTGGACTTACTGCTGGGGCGCACGACCCGTGCGCATCCCATGAAGGAAAAACGCACGACCCGTGCGCATGAGGCAGAAGCCTCAATTCCTTCTCAAAACATGATTTGGCCATAACTTCTTTGTTATAGCTCCAATTTCGCTCCGGAAAGAACCGTTAGACTCGTAATTGAATTCTTCATCCATTAAGACTATAAAATATAGAATTCAAGTCCAAGATCATAAATCTTATTTTTCCCTTCAAATACTGATTTCTGCATTAGCTTGAAATGATACCTTTCGAAATTCGGGGTGTTACAATCCTCCCAACCTTAGGATGATTTCGTCCTCGAAATCTAGATTCCCATGAAGCGTTAACAGCAGGAAAGATTGTCCTTAACCCAATTGCCAGAAACACTATCATGACCCTTAAACTGATACTCACATCGGTTGCCCCTCTTGGGCACATTATACTCATAACCGAGCGAACACTTAACTCATCAAAGTAACCTTTACCCACCAGGTTATGGTTGTCTCCCAACCTTGGATGACAATTACTACCTCCAGATAGTTAGTGACCTCAACATTCCACCGACCAATTATTTTCGAATCTACACGGTTCCGACCCAACATCGAAGATCGTAACCAACCCTCCAAAATCCTCAGATTTCAACTGATCCGTACCAAACATCGATAAAGATGTTCTTACGAGGCGCACCCATGCATCCTTCAGGTAACTGATTAATCCAGATTCGGTCACCACTCAACTCTGTTCCAACACCAACCTCACAATAATCCTTTAACAAAAGCTTTATCACCACAGAAATGCTTAAACACGTCGATACTTAATCATTAACACATAATCTTCCTTTAAGTTCCACCACCGAAAGGTTAAGATTTTCCATAATCCAACCGGGTTACATCCAAACATTTCCAAATTCATTGACTTCAAGTACCAGTCGACGCCTAGGACTAAACGGTGACTTCGAAAACGTGGACATCCCGCCCGAAAATTTCATTCTAGACGGATTGTCGCACTAAGGTTGACACCTAACAGAAAACTAATATTCCGAATCTTACATTTCTACCAGACAGATCACCAAAATTTCCTAAAATCGCGGAACCCACTAAGATGGTACACCAACAACATCAACCATGACGTCACACCGACGAGCAGACCACTAAAACAAAACCCAATCTAATCGCCGCTAAACACCTAAGACCTTATCCCGCAGGATTACCAAAGTATAACATCACCCCTTAAATAACTGGGAAGACTTAAATATACTATTCCCATTAATCGGGCGCACCGATTCAGAATTACACCCAACATTTCAAGACTGACCGCAAGTTAGATCATCCGACGATTCAAAATCCAAGGACTCCCTCAATCCCTAAATACCACTCCTTTTTCTACAGGGTTTTTAAATCTATAGGCCTAATGAGTTCAAGGTTTTTCGACCAAAACGCAAATTTGAAATTTATAAAACTTTCAAATACATAAGATTTTTTTTAACACTTAAACATGCGGTAAAGACACACTACCGATCATTCGATAGGTTTCAAGGTTGATTATCAATACAACGCATAAGAAACTATTTCCAAAACTCTTTTGTGTAGTACATAAGTTAATAAGAGCACTAATAAAGCCTGCGCAACAAATCACGCTATAAATGTAAAAATAGGCTCCTGCACCACAACACGTGCAAATAAAGGTTTGTACAACTCAAAAGAGAAATTTACAACTTTAATTTTTTTTTTAAATCCTTCCTCTTTAACCAAAAGACGTTGTGGTCTAAAAATTATCAACGATCCCAAACACATTAGTTTAATCCTCAAAGCTTGGTAAAATAATGGGAATACAAATAAAGTTTCAAATCAAGATTAAAGCTTCAGATCGTACAGATAAACACCTTTGACCAAAAAGTAACTGCAACGATATAAACATTGCTAACTCAATAAATGCACTGCGAAAATTTCTAACGGTAAAAGTAATCGATTACAATATGAACAGAACAGAAGTCCTGTTTGAAATGATGTAAATCTTTTATATATTTACTCATACCGACGTTATAATTAAATCCAAATGCAAATAGTATGCAACGATTGACATTTGTATAAAGCCCAAAGATAATTTGCATGATAAGGGGTTTTCCCCAAAACAACATGCGGGAATGACGTCGTTTAACAAAACTCATAAATTGACGCACGTAATAATGCATATGCACACGTTCTCAAAATTATTTACGCGACGCAAAAGAAGTAGGATGAGACATCATAAACTCAACTGAATTTTCGCAAAACTCATAAATGCTAAAATCAAGTGGTGTCAAAATTTTCATTTTTCAACAAAGTGTGCAAGACGGCAATATGGCTAGAATATTAAACTTTTAAGAGTTTCCTCTTTTGAATGCAATGTAAGGTAAGTGACTCTTTTGACAAAATTTACCTGGGACACGACGCCGAATAAACTCGCAAGTTTATACGAAACAGAAATTAAAACTCATGCATCGAGATAGACATGCAAAACAATACTCCATGAAATTTAACAAAAATCGTACAAACTGAAATTCTCAAGAAATTCCGACTCAGCACATGGGAATAACTTTTCTTTTAAAACCATTGACATATGTGGAGGAGATCCAATGTCTAGGTTAAAATCTCATAGTTGCTTGCCCAATACCCAAACATCATTAAAACATGGACATTACAATATCCAAAAATAGCGTTAAACACAAGACGTGAATGAAGAGAATTATGAATGCAATTTGCAATTACGTGCAACAAAACAATTTCAAGTATGCTTAAGCTCACAGTTTCAAATCTGATGCGTGTTAAATGCTTTTCCAAAACTTTATGATATAAACCACTTTTTGTTTTACGAACATAAGAAACAATTTATGCAAATTTATTTCAGAAATAAATTTAGTGCATGAATTTGATCGGCACTTGGCATCATAGGACTACCCTTCCCAACAACCCGACAAACTATCGTCATCCGGACGCATCAAACGTCTTAAAGTCACAATCTCAATAATTTGATAAACTTACGAATTCTCCTTGAAATAGAATCGGTCTAACAAACTCACGAATCTAATCCAACCAAGATTTTCGACCCAAGAGGATCAACTTAGTGACCTCCTCGCACTTAGCTGTCACTCCCAGGTGACCTTGATATAAACATCAATCCTTCCTTAGCTGACTCACTTAGGAACTTTCTCACCACCCCAACGGTCATCATTTCGAGGTAGCACAAGTGCATATATGTAGCATGTAGGTTCACCATAACACTGGTCAGGTGCTATTATGAACGTAACGTACATGACCATCCTTGCGACCCTCGACAATTTTCCCGTTTCTAGCGACTACTCATCCTCAAAACATCTTATCTTATGGTACCTAATGTGCAACTCCACTTATCTTCGCTTATTAGAACGCTAGTTTGGGTCTAGGCATCCTAAAATCAATACCTAAATCTCTCAAACTTAAGCTCTGATACCAACTTGTAACACCCTCAATTCTGGAAATAGCAACTTAATTAAAATTTTCTAAATACATCAATAACTGAATCTTCTACAACCACAAATTTGGATTCAACCTCAATACACGTACACAATCTATACATACAGGTTAAAAAGACGGGTGCTACTAATACCCAATAACAAACGCTATCTCCAACTTGCGGAAGACTTCTCTCACTACTTACCCTTGCACAAGTCTAAGGCTCGACTTCTCGAAGCATTACTAGAACCGAACCCCCAACAGGAACCTGATGCACATGCCGACAAATAAAAAGGTTAGGCTTAACGCCTAGTGAGCTAAAGAGTTTTAACATGAATGAATAAATCTTTAAAAGCAAGAAAACCAGCTTAAAGCGAGATCCTTCGAAATCTTATACTTTAAAATGGAAACGACACATTTTCATAATATGCAATTTTAAAGACAACGCTCCCAAACACACATTTCTTATAAAACGATGCAACCCAAAACGGGGTCATAGTTCGATACTTTAATTTATAAAAAGTAAATAATACATCATGTCCCAAAACTCACCCGACCAAGATATGAACTAATTCAAGCATCGAAACGTGGAAATGACGCATTCCTTTCAAAACTTAATATACGTGGAAAGAACTCAATATTAAAGCCATCATTTACCGTCGACCACATAAAAACCCAATTTGGTAAAATACCACATTACCATTTAAATACCACGAATCAACGATGAGGAGATCCGTAAACACTGAGAATAGAAAACACGCAAGTAGGTCGTTCACGCGACTTCCTTGCATGTCATCTAAACGTTTCCATCTTGGGTGACGAGAACACGTGAATGGAGCCACCCGCGATGTTATTGGATTCCACACAGATCCCGACATCCTGGTTCTCATGCCTCCCACGACATCATACCACGGACCGTTTAATGCTTCTGGCCCTACTCCGTCGAGTTCCACCCCAAGGACTTACAGACATGGGTGCCAATCCAATCTAGACGAGTTTCCCCTCCGCAGCTCGTGCCACTCGTTGTCCACTCGCTAGCAAACCCGAGTGGTCACTAAAAGTAACCCAAAACCTCAGGCATTACAAGACAGACAGACTTACGTGCCTATGGATCCAATACAACACTGTCTATCATTACATGACTCCAATTGAATGACCAACGCACTCAAGACATGTAACTCCCCAACGATAGAAAATTAATCGTCATCTTATTCAAAACCCCCGCTGGTTACAATTCCGGACAAACGTCCACACGACTCATTTTAAGCCAACACCGAGCTAAGATGCTCACAACCCTTTTGACCAATAATTATCGGTCCTCCAATTAATGAAATGTCTTTAAAAATAACGTTTATGAAGACACACACTACAAAGACGTATTTAACCCAAAACTCAACACGTAATGGGACCAAAGGTTTTCCAAAGGGTTTATGAATGCAAATACACCAAAATTCATATAACATGAACTAGACTTTGTTGGTACAAAAATCATCACAGATGCATAACTCATGAAACGGACTCTATTTGTGCAAAATTGCTAGGAACCCAAATATGAGCATTTTATGAGTTTAACACAACTCAAGTTTACCAAATATGAAAACTTATCAAAATACTCACACTTTGACAAATACCAAGTAAAACACCTTTTTACTTCAAAATACACATTTTGGCATGTACACCGTTTTAACAAATCAACATGAACTCACCTTGCTAGATTTAGGCTAAATCTAGATTTTACCCCACTTTGAGCTCCTTTGAAGAAACTTGAATCTTCAAGCAAAACTTCCAAAACCTAGATCCATAAGTTTCCAACCATCAAAACATATAATCAATCACTTAGAATCATTTCCCAAACATATATACCAAAATCCCCAAATGAGATCAAAACCCTAATTTCTCCAAAACCAACAAATCCGAGATTTGAGAAGCCGAACACTAAGAAACCATCAATGGAGCATTTTATAACTTACATAAAGGTTTAGAAATGGAAGGGATACACTTACCACTTAGGTTTTGATGAAAACCTAGAAAACCCAAAAAATGAAGCTTGAGGTTGAAGATGACAATGGTGAAGTGGTGAAGAAGATGAAGATGGTGGTGAAGCTTCCAAACCGAACACTTGGATGAAACACCCAACTTCTAGCAATAGATGGTGCGATTTGGGTGAAGAAAAACCCTAGAATCGGTTTCTAAGAAGGAAAGAAGAAGAGAGGAGAAATAAGGATGAAAAATGAGGTGAGAGTGAGAAATGGGGCTGAAAATCGATTTAAGTTGCTGGACTTACTGTTGGGGCGCACGACCCGTGCGCATCCCATGAAGGAAAAACGCACGACCCGTGCGCATGAGGCAGAAGCCTCAATTCCTTCTCAAAACATGATTTGGCCATAACTTCTTTGTTATAGCTCCAATTTCGCTCCGGAAAGAACCGTTAGACTCGTAATTGAATTCTTCATCCATTAAGACTATAAAATATAGAATTCAAGTCCAAGATCATAAATCTTATTTTTCCCTTCAAATACTGATTTTTGCATTAGCTTGAAATGATACTTTTCGAAATTCGGGGTGTTACAAAATATGTGATCGTCTTTATCGACGATATCCTAATTTATTTTAAAGATGAGTCCAAGCATGGGAAACATTTACGGGAAGTCTTGGAAGTCCTGAGAAGGGAAAAGTTGTTCGCGAAGTTTTCTAAATGCGAATTTTGGCTCCAAGAAGTGCAATTCTTGGGGCACGTGGTGTCCAAAGACGGGGTCATGGTAGACCCGGCAAAGATTGAAGCGATGATGAGTTGGGAACCCCCGACGAATCCGATGGAAATACGGAGTTTCTTGGGCTTAGCGGGCTACTATAGATGCTTCATCCAAGATTTTTCCAAGATAGCTACACCACTCACATCCCTCACAAGGAAGAACGTAAAGTTTCTTTGGACCGATGTTCAAGATCAAGCCTTCCAAACACTCAAGAAGAAATTGTGCGAAGCTTCTATTTTATCCTTGCCTGAAGGATCGGAAGACTTCGTAGTGTATAGTGACGCTTCTAAGATGGGGCTTGGATGTGCACTTATGCAACGAGGGAAAGTCATTGCTTATGCGTCAAGGCAGTTAAAAGATCATGAGAAGAACTACCCGACGCACGACTTGGAACTAGCGGCGGTAGTCTTTGCTTTGAAGTTGTGGCGACATTACTTGTACGGGACCAAGTGTACTCTCTTCACAGACCACAAGAGTCTCAAGTACATCTTCGATCAAAAGGAACTCAACATGCGACAAAGAAGATGGCTTGAACTTCTAAAGGATTATGATTGTGATCTACTCTACCATCCCGACAAGGCCAATGTAGTGGCAGATGCATTGAGCCGGAGAAGCCATGATGGTGGTGTTAAATTTTCCCTTACAAGAATTGATGTGGTATCAAGCTTGGTGGAAAGCATCAAAATGTGGCAAGTGGAAGCATTCAAGGAACAAAATCTCAAATCTGAGATCATGGTAAAACAAAGTGAACTTTTGACGGAAGATAGTCGCGGGCTTAAACTCTTCCAAGGTCGAATTTGGGTGCCGAAGTTGGGTGGAAATCGAGAATTACTTCTAGAAGACGCACACAAGTTGAATTATTCTATACATCCCGGTAGTACCAAGATGTATAGAGACTTAAAATTAAGTTATTGGTGGCCAGTGATGAAATTGGACGTGGCTAACTACGTGGAGAGGTGCGTCATGTGCCTTCAAGTCAAGGCGGAACATCAAAGGCCGTATGGAAGTTTGCAACCGTTGTCCATCCCTGAGTGGAAATGGGACAACATCACTATGGACTTCGTAACAAAACTACCAAAGACCTTACGAGGCCATGATGCCATTTGGGTGATCGTTGATCGGTTGACCAAGAGCGCGCACTTTCTTGCGATGCGGGAGTCCTTAACAATGGAGAAATTAGCGAAACTGTACATAGATGAGGTAGTGTCGAGGCACGGAGTTCCACAATCCATTGTGTCGGATCGAGATAGTCGTTTCACGTCAAACTTTTGGACAAGCTTGCAAAAAGAGTTGGGCACAAGATTGAATTTGAGCACGGCTTATCATCCTCAAACGAATGGTCAAAGTGAAAGAACGATCCAAACGCTTGAGGACATGTTAAGGTCATGCGTCATTGACTTTGGAGGTAGTTAGGATTCACACCTACTGTTAGTGGAGTTCGCATATAATAATAGCTATCACTCTAGTATTGGCATGGCACCGTTCGAAGCGTTGTATGGGCGAAAGTGCCGAACTCCAGTTTGTTGGTTAGAAGCGGGCGAAAAGCAATTCGCCAGACCAGAAATAGTGCAAGAGACAGCAGACAAAGTGAAAGAGATTCGAGAAAGACTAAAGGTGGCACAAGACCGACAAAAGAGCTATGCGGACAAGAAGAGAAGACCGGTTGAGTTTCAAGTAGGTGACCGAGTCATGTTGAAGGTGTCTCCGTGGAAGGGGATCATACGTTTCGGGAAGCGTGGGAAGCTTAGTCCTCGTTTCCTTGGACCATTCGTTATTTTGGAGAAGATTGGTTTACAAGCCTACCGGTTGGATTTACCATCGGAAATGGATGGGATACATCCTACGTTTCACGTGTGTTATCTTCGGAAGTGTCTAGCCCGAAGAGGAAAGCGTGATTCCTTTGTCAAAAATTCGGGTAGACAACGGGAACCGTTGTGTGGAGGAACCGGAGGAGATTTTAGAGTTAAAGGTGAAGAAATTGCGGCACAAGGATGTGGTCATGATTAAAGTCCAATGGAAGCACCATCGAGGTGCTAATGGTACGTGGGAATCCGAGGATGATATGAAGAAGCGATATCCTCACTTGTTTGCCTAGAGTAAGATTTCGGGGACGAAATCCTAATTAGATGGGGAGGATTGTAACATCCGGAAATTTATAAGGTAAGTAATCGTTTCCCTAATTTCACTAATTGGGTTTGATGAGAAGATGAGATCTATTATGTGCACATGCTCAATTTTATAATGCCTTTATGATCTATGAACTGTGTATGCATGTTTCCCGTTTGAACCTCGCGCTTAAAAATCGAAATTTGGTTAAAGTTTCGGTCTGGCCTGGGTGTGGCGCGACAATGCCACGCGACAATGACCAGTGTCATTGTCGTTGGTCATTGTCGCATGGAGTGTACCGTAGGGTGGGGAGTTCAGCGACTATGACACGCGGCAATGACACGGGCAATGTCGCCGTGTCAATATCACATGGGATGTACCGAGACCTCGTGTCTAGGTGCGACTATGATACGCGACAATGCCCATGGGCATTGTCGCCCGCGGGGAGCAGACTTCATTGATTAAAACCCTTTCAACCCTCATTTACCACACTTATCATTTTGAAAACGGGAGAGCCTCCATTTGGGCGATTTTTGAGCTTCTCAAACACACACACGCTTATTGCTAGGGTTTGGGTTGTTGGAAGCTTTAAAGTGGTCATCCAAGCTATATTCAAGTGTTTCCTTGAAGTGTTCATCAAGATTCTCGTTCCTCATCTTCAAGTCTCATCTTCCTCAACATCTAGGGTTTCATCTTTTCTAGGTTTTTGTCAAAAACCTAGATTGTGAGTTTACTAAACTTTGTCAAAACTGGATACACATCATATTTGCTTAATTGTTGATATTATCACATAATTGTTCAAATGCTCATATTTAATGTTCCAAGTATTTGGGGGTTTTTCCCATGGATTTATGTATATGGAAATTACCATGGTTTTATGTGCATAACTTGGTATGTTGACGATTCCTACTTGGAATGCCTTTTGGCGACCTTATATTCTCACAAAGTATTTGTACAGATATTATGTCATATTTTGGATCTACATGATTAGGATGGTAATATTGTGTTCTTGGTTGATATCCGAGATTTTAACGGATTGAAACACAACTTGAGACCTCCTAAATGCATTATGTGGACGAACCAAGTCTGTGATTCACTATAGGAATGTAGGTGGGTGACATTTGGAGAATTTCCTAAGGCGGTAGTCTCCTATGTACCTAGACCTCCGCCGTCGGGGAATTTCCAAAGGCGGTAGTCCCCGGTGTGTGTCGGGCCTTTGGGTTGCCAGAGAAAGTGACTTCAAGGTGCATTGCCTCTTTGGGTGAACCGGATTGGTGATATGGGTCGCTCCCGTTGACTCCACATCTACGTGATTAATTGATTAACTGCGGATAAGAGTCAAATATGTTACCATGCTATTTTATTGTTCAACTCACTAGGCTTTTTGGCCTAACACTTGTTTGGTGTCGATGTGTATCTCAGGTTCTAGCGGCGCCGGTTCTAAGAAGGCGTAGTACTTGGGTGAGAGCATGGGAATTATGGCGCTTGGACTTAGTATTTTTAGAAGACTGAATTGGGATTTATAATTGATCCCGTGTGTATTTTATTTCCCTAATATTTGGATTTGGAATTGTTGTTCGCTATTTATCGTCCGTTTATTTACGATTGTACTTAAACAGGTTTGTAGATTTTCCCCACCTTCGGGAGGCTCTTGCTATGGCAATTTTAGAATACCTCATGTCCGTTTTTTTTCGGATTTTTGTTATCCCTATTTTTAGGGTGTTACAATAGAGTTTTAGAGATTTTCACATTATTTCCTTTCTTTTATCTATTTTATCCTATAATTTAGAATAACCATTGAATAAAAAGTTTCTAATCTTTAAAATTTAATATTTTAACATAACTGTTGATTAATCAGAATTAAAATATTTAATAGACTGTTTTTTTTTGTAGTTTTTGGAACCTCCTAACTGTAACACCCCGAATTTTGGACCTCAATGGTGTAATGTCAGTATTTTGGTTAGTAAAGGCTTCCAAACTATTATAATGATTTTAGCATCGTTTGGGTTGAGTTTTAGCGTCGAATACGGTTCAGACAACGTCAATTGGGTGGTCGACGACTATGCCCCGCGACTGTGCCAAGGGCACTGTCTCCAGGGCAATGTCGCGCGGGGTGTACCGTAGGTGGTACATCCGCCGCGATTGTGACCCACGATTGTGCCCTGGGCACAGTCGTCGTGGCAATGTCGCGCGATGTGCAGGTCCAGTCGAGAATTTCACATTTAATGCCATTTTTGGGGTTAGAACTCTTATTTTGGGACTGCAGCGATTTGAGGGCGATTTCACACACTTAAGGTGCGATTTTCACCCACACTCTACTCTTTCTCTCTTCATTAATTGATAGGTAGTTCAAATCATTAATGGTTGGTGATTTCTAGGGTTCTAGGTTCTTAAGGGTTTACTCCTTCAAGTTCAAAGGGTGGAAGTTTCCATTTCACTTACTTCTCGTTCTAGGGTTCGGTTCATTTAACATCTAAGTAAGTTTCCTCCACTTACAAACATCAATACTTGCATTATTACTTGCTTATATGAGATTGTATGATTTGTAGTGTGTTAACCCAAAAATCTAGGGTTTGTATGAAATTGTGTTTAAATGCTTATGGGAGTTAGTGGAAGTATCTAAAACATTGTGAGGTTCATTTATGCAAGTTTCACGAATGGGTATAGATTATCACAATGGCTACTATTCCAAGTGTTAAAAGCCAAGTATGGAATTCTTATCAACAGTTAGAACCATTTCACTATTTGGGGGTTTATATGTGATTAAACGAGTTTCCTTTATTGTGAGAGATAGGTGTTACGTATGGTTATGTTATTTATCAAGAATATGCTCGCATGAAAAGTGTTAACCCTATTTTTTCATGATATGTATGGGAAGTTTTATCTAATTCCTTGTACACGAGGATTTAGATGGTATGCATGGTTATTGCATATTTATTGTCGTTGGGCATTTTGAGTAGACAATAGGGGGCGCAAGTCCCTTAGTTGTACACTCGACTAGATTGGATAAACACCCTTGCCTGTAATACCTTGGGGTGTAACCCGACGGGGTAAGCACTAGAGGCAGAGACGTTTTGAGGATTGTGATGTCCGGCGTGGCATGGAAACTAGAATCGGGGCTGGACGGTGAAATCCAATCTAGATCGCTGGCTACCCCGCTTTATATGGAATATATATTTGCGTATTAATTGTACAGGAAATTATAATGTCCCGATTGGGAGGTTTGGCATTGACCTCAATGCATTGGGAGTCGGTAACGTTTAATTATTGCTCTTGTTTACATTATAATTGGTACTGGCATAATAACCTCTAGAATTCGTTCTAACACTTGTGTTCATGTTTAAATGGTTCACAGGTTCCGTTAGCGGTGCGAGTAGGATGTCTTGATCTGTCGGGATCGCACCTAGGATTCCTCCTTGGACCGGGCATTTTTGGGAAAATCGAGAAAGAGCGTTTTGAAGTCATAGTGACACCCACCTTAATCTAGATTTGTAATATTCTAGATTAAATAGGTTGTCATGTAATGTCTTATTGTTTCCGCTACTTCTTATAGAGCTACCCCAACTCTTTTGGGTTCTAGCCTTTATGTTTACAGGTTTTGGATTCGCCTTATTTTAGGCGTTATATTGCAGAAATTTTAAGTTTTATTTTACCGTAATTTTAGGGTGTTACACTAACTCTTAAATACATTCGAAATAAGAAGAGGTGTCCTAAGAGCATCTCCAATGGAGGTGCTTACAAGAACATCCTTTTTACACTTTTTGATGCCACCTAATTTCCAACTCATCAATTTAAAAATTTATATAAAAGTCCACAATGGTAGTTCTTATAAGAACCTAATGTCAACATCAATAATTATTATATACTTATAAATAAATATCAAATATTTAATTTAACTACTAATAAAAATGAGGAAATTGTCATTTCACACAAATTTCATGGTAAGAATCAAGGTTCTTAAAAAGAACTCAAAAGGGGTTAGGTTTTATAAGAACTCTCCACGATGGTAGTTCTTACAAGACACTTCACTTTTTGCTTACAAGAACTTTGCATCGGAGATGCTCTAACTTCTTAAAACCTTTTATCGTCACCTTAGTTCATATGTTTTTCTTTCTCTTAAGATGCCTTCAGTTCAGACGTTACAAAACATACAATTTTGTTGATTCAGATTTCAGAATTCAATACCACCTCTTATCTATACTATATTATAAAACATGGATAAAAAACTCTTAAATACAAACTGGTTGGGTGTCCGCGCAATGCAGCGAGATGTCAAAATTTATTGTGACATGAGAATCCGACTCAAACATACTACAATATATCTATATCTCAAGGGCAGTTCGAAGGATTTTGTGCAGAACGATTAAAAGGCATTATATGCTTTAGTGCAAAATAAAAAAAAATTAGCGTTTGGTAGAAAATTACCATTTCACAAATTCAAATTAAGAAATACACATGCACAAGTCATTCTACACAAATTCATGAAAAAATGGCTAACAATTTGATGTCTACTTGATGATCCTACAACATTAAATTGGAGACAATCCTTATCATTTTGGTCAAAAAAAATATCTTTAATATTTGAAATTGATAAGCACGCACACCAAATTGGACCAGAAAACCCATGAAAGTTGCAGATTAAGCCAATATTTGAATTAGAACAAAAACATGAACCAAAAAAATGCAACACATTTTTTATATCCCTATGCATGAATGAAAAACATGTTAACCAAGGAGTATTAATCTTTGATGATTATTAATGAAAAGCAAAAAGCCTAAGCACCAATAATGTCATCCATTATTAAACATGGATTACTTGCACTTTTGCTTTGACATGAGCTTTATGGAGCAATATTTAGCATTTAAAAAAAAATCTAAGGTTGTTGGATTATATGAATTCCTGAAATATAATTTTTAAACAATAAACAACATTTACACCACCAACAATAATCGGACTTCCTGTTTTCAACTATCATTGTCCATACTCCATACGATGATGAACATGTTTTTCTGATGAAAAGTTGTAAACTAAATACTTGTCTAAAATGAAAAGAAGCTTAGGCAAATGCTCAAGAATCATTGAACACCTTCTTAACTAAAGTTTGGAAAATGTCCTCTCTACATTGAATTGTGAGGCCTCCCATAGGATGATCAAAGCCATACTCTTCTGTCTGCATTGACAAGAGATCATTATTGACACCTCTAAGTCGCTTGTATCTACTCTTGCATTGAGGGAAAGCTTGATTTCCTTCTCTTCTTTCATATTCTTAACAATATGTGCAAATAGGGAATGTACATTCATTGCAAGCAATAAATGGCTCCCATCCACAGTTACTTCAATCTCATCTTCACAAATTTGCCAATCAATTCTTTTGCAGAAGTCACCTCTTAAATGAGACATCATAGCATTATATTCACAGTGTAATGCACCTTGTGGTTTCTGAATATGTTTGAATGTGGTTGAACTGCAAGATACCAAGACTCACGATGCATTCAAGTGTTGTAAACATTATTAAACCACTAACAGAGCCAAGCATATTGATTAAAATATCAAGTGAACTAAAAGACTATTTTATGCGTATTTATATAATTATAATCAACATGGTTACGTGCATATGGTTATGCTTCATAAACAACAACATGAGGGGGAGATGGAAATTCAAAGCGCTACACACAAGAATATGGTAGATAAACATAACAATGATACATGCAGAAGCTCCTTTCAGAGTAATACCAGGACATGCAGAAATATTTAACTAATCAATATACCAAAAAGATCCAAGTGCAACAAGAGCATGTCAAATATGGGTCTTTGCTCGCGTGAACAAATCTGAAAAATGGGCATCTTTTCTGCTATAATGACAAACATAACAAAACTTGTCAGTTTAACCAACATGAAGTATGTTTCATTTCAACGTTTATGATATGATCAACAAAAATATTTTATAATCATATAAAGATTACTTCCACATACAGCAGATCAACTGGAAATAATCCATATCAATATATCATATAAATTGTTTTCACCAAAAAAAAAGTATAAACAATAGTACATAAATAAATCTATAGAACACTTCTATTCTACTGAATCAAGTTCTTCAACTTAATCTATATGGAAGCCAAGTACTCAAACAAAATCCTGGTAAGGCCACAAGAAATTACAAAATCCAGGTAATTGGTTGGAAGAAATTACATAATCTGATAGATTGGGATTTGAATTCCTACCTGATTTGTGTCTTCGTCGAGAGGAGCTAGAGGGAGCGAAATGAATCATATGTGAAACCGAGAGGATCAAATTGTATGAAAAACCATAGAAAAACCTACAACATGGCATGAATCGAGAAAGACATAAAACCTGTCTTGGAAATGAATAGTAAGATTTCCAGGAATAACATATCGAGAAAGATTGAAACTTGATGTCGAATTGAAATTATATTAATATAAATGACATTCTTATTGAAGTTCTTCATTACTTTAGTGTAAACTTATGCCACAACAAACCATATCCATACTTGTAACATAATCAAATTAGGGATGTGTTTATTCTATAACAACTTAAGTGTTCATTAAAATAAAAACTCAAAAACTTAATGAATCAACTTTATTCTTATGCGCATTGAACATAAATAGATGTTGGGATTAGTTATGTAAGAATCATCTTACTAACAAAATATAAACAAAAAAACTCACAGTTCCAAAAACCAAAAAACCAAGATACCATCCTTGGCTTTTCATTATTGGCAAAATAGAATCCTTGCCAAAATACTCCAAAAAAACAAACCAATCCAAACAGAGCAGTAACACAGTAGGAAAAAACAGTAGGTACAAATTGGGTGACAATTGAAGATATCAACTATTCAACTGTTACAAATGGAAGATATTAACATAAAAATAAAGGGTACCTCTACAATAAAAATGACCTCCACCAAGAAGCCAACTTCATAGGATTTGAACCAACAAAAATGAAAATCGATAAGAAAGAAATAGAACAGATGATAGAGCATAAATTCGAAATCTAACCCACAAAAAAACAATAATTTGAAAATCAATTGCTTAGTCTGTTATGAGTAAGTCGAACCCTAATCCTAATTGGAATAATAGAGAAGCGATGGATCAAAAGGAAGGGATGACAAACATGATGGCCTAATCCTAACATTGATCGGTTTTCGGTAGGAACATACTTTCACCATGACAAACACGATATCCTAATCCGAACATCAATTTCACCATTCTACAACTATGGAGATGTGAAATTACAAATTGTACCTGAGGAGCGAGAGTGAAACGATGAGAAATCACAGATGAAACGATGTGGAGCACGGGGAGCGAGAGTTTGAGTTCTAAACCGAGAGGATTGTGGTGAATCGATTAAAAAACCCAATTGCAATACAAATCGTCGTCTTCGAGCGTGAACCGTCGTCTCAGGGCAGTGAATCGTCTTCTTGGGTCTGTCAACCTGAGTTTAGGTGGGTTTTGTGAAAAACTGATAGGTGAGATGTACCTTGGTAATGATGTTGTGAAAGAGTATCCATTAGGTTTAGGTGAGTTGTACTATTGGCATTAATAGAGTTATACTTTAAATTTATGCGTAAAATTATTGTACTCTATGTTTGAAAAGTTGTCTTTAAGACTTTAAGATTTTTAATACTCTAAGACTTTAAGGCTTTTGGGAAATTTGGTTTATAAAGTACTATAGATTATTAGGCACAAAGTACCATCATTTTATGCAAGATTTTAAAAATCTCTTAATTTACAAGTATCAAAGTACAAGATACATATTACTACTGCATACTTCTAACACCCACCAATTTGGTATGTTCAGAGTCTTCCTTTTATGCAGAACTTTCCATATATCACTATTAATTAATATATTATATTATATTACTTTAATTTTGTTTTAATTATATTATTAAATATGTATTTGATTATTTTTTATAGATGTCATTAAAATATATAAGATAATCATTGAATTCTAACAAAGAATATTTAATTTTTTTATATAAAAAACATTATATTATTAAGCCTAAATTAATCAAATTTACTAAAAAACATTATCATTTTACCAAAGTCGTACGGTAAAATCGACAAAAAAATAAAATGAAACATTAAAATCGTGATGTATCTCGCTGCATTGCACGAGTACGCTTATAATTAATCATAAGTAAAATAAGACTTCAGACATTTTAAAAATCAAGACCGCACCTTAATTAATGTATGTGGTTTGAATTTGATATTTTTATGTTATTTTTATTATTTTTTATGTTGAAGAAGGTCAACAGCTTTTGTACCGTCAACGTCTAATCGTACAGTACACACTTTCAAGTACATTCAATTTTGTTAAAAGGTAAGTATGTTTTTACCAATCTTGTCATTATTCTAATTTATTCTGTTTTGTGTAATTGTTGTAGGAATTGAGGGACTGGTTTTAAACATTGTGGATATCTGTAAAATAGAGGGACTTGTGTTGCAATTGTGAGGTTAGCGGAGCTGTTATACAAAGTTGGAGGGACTTATGTTGCAATTTACGAGATACATAAATTAGGTTGCTCAACCTAATTTCGGCAGATTGATCAATTCAAACCTTTCATTCAAAACTCTCTCTCTTCTCTTGATTTAGAGTTTGCTATTTTGTAAATTCCTTCAAACCTTTTGAAGGAAATTTAGGTTTTAATCGGTAAGGCGCCGTTTGTTTTTTAAGAGGTCTGAAGTCTTAATTTAGTTATGATTAATAAGAGATGATGTGTAAAAATATCTGAACGATTCCGCCTTAAGAGCCATTAAGAGATTTTTTTTAAAATCAAACAACCCTTAAATGTCGTAAGGCTGTTTCTATTAAACATTTGAAGAAATTCATCTATAAATTCTTTCGATCTTCTCAATCAAATCAATCGAATCCACCACCCCCCCCCCCACCAAAAAAAGAAAATGGAAGGTTCGATTGATTTGATTGAGAAGATCGAAGGTCCGCTAGAGATTGACGAAAACTACGGTGGTTCAAAGTGGATTCCACCGTGGAACAAACACATAACGATTCGAGGACTAGTGGCGAGTTTATTCATCGGAATCATATACAGTGTGATCGTGACGAAGCTTAATTTGACGACTGGTTTGGTCCCCAATCTCAATGTCTCAGCTGCTCTTTTGGCATTCGTGTCCATTACAACATGGACTAAGCTCCTTCACAAAGCTGGCTTCGTAACGACGCCATTTACCAGACAAGAGAATACCATCATTCAGACATGTGCTGTTGCTTGCTACAGCATTGCCTACGGAGGTTTGTTCAGTTTGATTCTTCGATTTGATTTTGTAATCATGTTTTTGATTTGATTAAGGATTTATGAAGGTGGATTTGGGTCTTATTTGTTGGGATTAAGCAAGAGGACATACGAACAAGCAGGGATTGATACAGACGGGAATTCAGCTGGGAGTCATAAAGAACCTGGGATCGGTTGGATGACTGGTTTTTTGTTTGTTACCAGTTTTGTTGGTCTTTTGGCTTTGGTTCCTCTCAGAAAGGTTTGTACCTTGTGCTTCTTGACTTGTACTATTATACTTTAAGCTTTGAATGAGTTAAGAGTTCTCTATATGTCTTTTTGAGGGACGGGAGACCAATAGGTTTGAGGGAGGAAAATAGAGGTTGGATTATTTCTGGGCATTTTTTATATTAATTTGTTTAGGATGGCTTAATGGGGACAAATGGCTATTTCATTTAACCATTTTAGCTTAATGTACTATTATATAGTTTCTGGGTATCAACAACTTTGTGGTGGTGTTTTGTAGATTATGATCATTGACTACAAATTGACATACCCAAGTGGGACAGCTACAGGAGTGCTCATCAATGGCTTCCACACTCCCAAAGGAGACAAAATGGCCAGGTATCTTGTAAACTGTTTGTTCGTGTTGGTTCGTTTAACTACAAACAAACAGACACAGAACAGAACGAACACAAATGTGCATTAAGAAAATAAGTTTATTTGTGTTCGTTTATTAAGATGCTTAATGAACGTAAACAGACACTAATGAACACACAATTCCTGTAGGAAGCAAGTTGTGGGGTTTGCGAAATTCTTCACAGGGAGTTTCGCGTGGGCGTTTTTCCAGTGGTTCTTTTCGGGATCAGGCGAATGTGGATTCACATACTTTCCCACATTCGGGTTAAAGGCATTTGCAAACACGTATGCATTTTACTTCCAGACAATTTGGCTAGTTTTTTTTTATGAAACAGGATCCTATGTTGATCATATGAATGTTTTGGTTTTGTGCAGGTTTTATTTTGATTTTAGTATGACTTACATAGGAGCAGGAATGATATGTTCCCATCTCGTGAACTTGTCGTTGCTTGCAGGAGCCGTGCTATCTTATGGTGTAATGTGGCCACTCATAGGAGACCGCAAAGGCGATTGGTTTCCTGAGAGTTTATCAGAAAGCAGCATGAAGAGTCTAAACGGCTATAAGGTTAGTAAGGGATAACTCATTTTGTAACAAGACACGTTGACTTTTGAGGTCTAAACGATTATTGTATTCTCAGGTTTTCATTTCAATTGCGCTTATCCTAGGAGACGGTCTATACAATTTTCTCAAGATCATTTTCTTCACAGCAAGAAACATATATACCGCCTCAAGAAAGAACCATAAAACCAGTAAGTTCTTCAAACCTGCAATAAAATTTTAAAAAAAATGTCTTTAAAGTTGTAGAGTTTATGACATTCTAGTGCAAACCATGGTCTTTCCGGAGAAGTCTCTCTGTCCAGGGTAACCTACCTCCGGA
Organism: Arctium minus; assembly: GCA_954870635.1. Lineage (NCBI taxonomy): Eukaryota > Viridiplantae > Streptophyta > Magnoliopsida > Asterales > Asteraceae > Arctium > Arctium minus. Next base: position 179,073,648 of record OX941081.1, on the reverse strand, counting down.
TGGGATATACTTGTTTTCGTTTGTTTATAACATTCTAATGACATCTTGTTTGATGTTAAATAGACCCATATGACAACAATCAACCGCTAGATAATAACCTCCAAAGAAACGAGGTGTTCTTAAGAGAAAGCATTCCCTTCTGGGCAGCAGCCACAGGTTACGTGATCTTCTCAGTTGTGTCCATCATTATCATCCCAATCATGTTTCCGGAGCTCAAATGGTATTTTGTTTTAGTCGCCTATGTTATCGCACCATCTTTGGGCTTCTGTAATGCCTATGGTGCGGGTCTAACAGACATGAATATGGCATATAATTACGGGAAGGTTGCTCTTTTTGTGCTTGCTGCAATGTCTGGAAAGCAAAATGGTGTCGTGGCTGGACTTGTTGGGTGTGGTCTGATAAAATCAATGGTCTCGATTTCTTCTGATTTGATGCATGATTTCAAGACGGGTCATCTGACCCTCACTTCTCCAAGGTCGATGCTGGTTAGCCAAGCTATTGGGACGGCCATCGGATGTGTGGTGGCTCCTCTCACCTTTTTCCTTTTCTACAAAGCATTTGATGTTGGGAATCCAAATGGAGAATATAAAGCTCCTTACGCCATTATTTACCGCAATATGGCAATTCTAGGTGTCGAAGGATTCTCTGCACTGCCTCACCATTGCTTACAGCTCTGTTACGGGTTTTTCGTGTTTGCAATGATGGCAAATTTGGTACGAGACACCTCTCCACATAAATTAGGGGAATGGATTCCGTTACCAATGGCCATGGCTGTGCCTTTTCTTGTCGGTGCTTATTTTGCTATCGACATGTGTATGGGCAGTTTGTTTGTTCTTATATGGCATAAGATCAACAAACAGAAGGCAAACCTGATGGTACCTGCCGTTGCTTCAGGTTTGATCTGTGGTGATGGATTATGGATTCTTCCTTCCTCAATCCTTGCCTTGGCTAAAGTCAGTCCTCCAATCTGTATGAGGTTCTTACCTACAAAAAATTAATGAAGTTGGGATTATTCAAAGTAGTTTAGTAGAACTCTGATGATTATATGTATCTAATATAGAATAACAGAAAACAAAGCTTTGTCCTCTCTACTGCCAGCTATTCATTGTTCCTCTTTTTGCTTTTTTCATTCACCAAAATAAACTTAAACTAATCAATCATAACGTTTGATCTTCATTAGTAACCCCTCTTGATAACCTCGAAAAACTGGTCACTCGGCAAGATTCAACCCCAAAAAGCATGAATCAGAATTATACTACAAAAATTAAAGGCAACAACAAAGAGGATAAGTGATATACTCTATCTCAATGGTTATCTGGACGATGCTAAATCTCAACATAGACCAGAGCTACCATAGACATTGCTTTGCTGACAATGAATACTCTTACCAAAATTGAACACAAGTAAGCATGTTTCGCTCGTTTGTTTCCATATTAGTCAAAGAAAACCGCACAATAAAGGTTGTTGCCAAAACACGAATAGGTGCAAAAATTACTATGTCAATCGAATCGCCAAATTGAAATTGAATTTGTTGCAAATTAACGCCAGTGTAACCCTAATCCGTAGTATTCGTTACAAACACGAAACCAGTACGAAAATCAATCGCTCATAAATTAGGAAAACACAAACGACTATGCTTGCATTTTACGCAGGTTTGAAATCAAAATCGAAGATGTATATCATTACAGGGAGGGAATTAGTCGATATAAGATGTTATATACCTCGTAGGGACTCGTTTGGAAAAAAGTAGCGACCTAAGCGCTTAGTGATTCCTTTCTTCTGTTCCAATGGTTTCTCTTTGAAGCTTCTCGATTAGGATGAAGATATTTGAGGCTGTCGAACAGCACAGGGAAACTGAGGGCGGCATACAACACTAGTTCCTGGAAGAACTTGGTCTCCATTGTCGATCCTTTCATCTTTTCCGATTCTTTCCTCTGTTGTTAATCTTTCTTTCCCTCCAAGTTACAGTCGCACGGTTCTAATGAAATTGGAGTATATATAGAGAGAGAATTTGATTTTAATATTTTATTGAGTAAATTACAACTTCGGTTATAATTTAGGGAAATTAATTAAACTAGCCATTTCAGAAAATCGGCTTTATCTCCTAACCAATCTCTCCCTCAATTTATTAAAATAGCCCATAAGTTCGTGAAATGTGTTCGTATATACGAACACATCCTTAAAACTGATAAATTTGACATATGTTCGTAATATACGTTCGTATATACGAACATAATTTAAAAACTCATTAAAAACTGATACGTTCGTGAAATGGTTCGTGGAATTCCAATATATTACGAAGATGTAATATATCACGAACTTAAAGTTTAATTTTTAGCCCAATATCGTGAAATGCCTTTGTTATATACGAACCTGAAAGTTACAATTTTGGCTCTTGATCGTGATATTCGAACATCAAAACTTAATTCAAATAAAAAAAAGTTACAATTATGGTCCTTTATCTTTGGAACCTAATTCAAAAATATTTACACATTTAACCCAAGTTCGCGAACTTGGGTTAAATGTGTAAATATTTTTGAATTAGGTTCCCAAGATAAGGGACCATAATTGTAACTTTTTTTTTTAATTTGAATTAAGTTTTGATGTTCGTATATCACGATCAAGGGCCAAAACTGTAACTTTCAGGTTCGTATATAACAAAGGCATTTCACGATATTGGGCTAAAAATGAAACTTTAAGTTCGTGATATATTACATCTTCGTAATATATTGGAATTCTACGAACCATTTCACGAACGTATCAGTTTTTAATGAGTTTTTAAATTATGTTCGTATATACGAACGTATATTACGAACATATGTCAAATTTATCAGTTTTAAGGATGTGTTCGTATATACGAACACATTTCACGAACTTATGGGCTATTTTAATAAATTGAGGGAGAGATTGGTTAGGAGATAAAGCCGATTTTCTGAAATGGCTAGTTTAATTAATTTCCCTATAATTTAATAGCATCTCTAAAAAAAAAAAATGAATCTCTATTTTAGAGATTACATTAGGGGTGTTCGCGGTCCGGTTACCACAAACCAAACCGTAAGTGGCGGTTTATTGATTTTTCAAACCGAGCGGTTTGACATCAAGTATCCAGACCGGTCAGGTCGGACCGCGGTTTAGGCGGTTTGGGCCTTTTAGTGGGCTTTAAAGTTTAAACATAAAAACATATAAAACTTCGAATTTTAAAGGCTCATTGGCTTGAGTCCATTTGAAATAAAGAACAAAGCGGTTTGAAAAATCAATAAACCAGACCGGTCAGGTCGGACCGCGGTTTAGGCGGTTTGGGCCTTTTAGTGGGCTTTAAAGTTTAAACATAAAAACATATAAAACTTCGAATTTTAAAGGCTCATTGGCTTAAGTCCATTTGAAATAAAGAACAAAGTCCACAATAAAATAACAAAGTCCACAGAAGTTAACAAAATATCCCAAGATAGAACAATAAAAAAGTAATATGCAAAGTGCAAATAAAATCAACGGTTTCACTTCTTCATTTTTCCGTTCTTTGTATTCCACAATCCATAAAGATTTCAATCTTTTAAAATACCTTGGGCCTTTTGTATATATCTGGACATTTGGGCTTTATATCATCTATTCTTTATAATAAAGATATATATAAAAAAATAAAAAATATATATTTATATATTTGGCGGTCGGTTTGGTCCAAACCGCCTAAAAAAACCTCCAAACCGCAGACCGGACCGGACCGCCCGGTTTGGCAATTTTCCAGACCAGACCGGACCGCCAGACCGCTCAAACCGCCAAAAACGGTCCGGTTTTGACTTGGTTTGAGCGGTTCGCCAAAAAACATTTCTTTCTTATAAATAAGTATTTTCTGAGATATCTTTGAATTGGAGATTTTCATCATCTCACTTCTACTTTCTCCATTTTAGAGAAGGGTTTGAAGAATCTGTTAAAGCGGAAAGAAAAAAAAATCCTCATTTTAGAGAAACGGTTGTAGATGCTCTAAGTTAACTATGAGAAATGATTATCAACTATTGGATGAGAAATAGATGCACATTAGGATGATATGCACCGGAGCAATCTCTTCTAAATTGCAATACATGTGAGGGTTTGAGATTAAAAGAGATCAACGATTCAGATCCACTTCTTACGTTTCTCACAATTAACTCAACGTTTCACACGATACTTCACAATAACATGTTTGGTCCCTGTGGTTTTTGTGTTTTAATCGCCTGGGTCCTTATTTTGAAATATCCATGGATTGCTTGATTGTGGTTTGCATTTTATAACGTATTGGGTCCTTAAATCTAACTTAGTTATATTTTTCTGCTAAATAGGTTAATTATGAGGTAATTTTAAGCATAGGGACCGAACATGTAATAAAAACCACACGAATCAAAATCGTATTCGTATTCTTTAGTGATACCTCTGACAACTATCTTCGATCTCTGCATCACATACATCTGAAAACCCAACTCCATCAACTTCATGGACATCTGATCAAAACACAATCATCCCTTTCCCTTTTCTCCGATGAAGCCCTTTTTTAATCATCCCAACAAAACTGAAGAATATGAACATCATGTACACAATTAAGTGGTTGTTTGGTTCATGGAATTGGAATGAATTTGAAGGAATTGGAATGACCAATTCCATTGACCAAATTCCAAGCGCGTGTTTGGTTCACGGAATGAAACCGATGGAATCCTTCCAATTCCATTGAATTCCAGATCTTAAGGAATTAATCATTTATTGCCTTAAGTGAATGGAATTGAATTCCTACCAACCAGACGCATGGTCAAATTCCATCAAATTCAATTCCATTCTTTCGATGGATTCCAATTCAATCAAATTCCATTATGTGAACCAAACTCTCCCTAAGTTTTTTTTTTAACCTCTTAATGGCTCTTAAGTATGAATCATTCAGACATTTTTACACACCACCTCTTATTAATTATAACTAAAATAAGACTTCATATTTTAGACCTCTTAAAAAACAAATGACACCTAAATGTTTATGAAAATTGGCAAATTCATTCAAGAAGATTGATACAAAACTCATGTAAATCAAATACCAAAATCTAAATCAAACAAATAAAACCTCTAAATCTAAGTCAAACAAACCCCTAAATCTAAGTCAAAGAAACAAAACCCCTAAATCTAGATATAGATTGTAAACAAAAACCCTTTCATATCCAGATTTAGGGAAGTAGAAGATGAAGAGAAGAATGAGGGGCCTCCGGTGGTGAAACCCCCACCATCGTCGTTCCACACAGAGATACCTCATAATCATGGCCCTAAACAACCGCTCCTCCTCCCCTCATCGACTATATCCAAATCCAGTATCAGATCTCATGGTATTTGTCGTTTGTCTTCCACAACCAATGCTTCACAGTCCTTTGTCTTCCACAACCACTACTCTCACTGTCTTCGTCTTCAACCACCATTGTTCCCACTACACTGATGTAGAAAATGAAGAGAAGAATGACGGGGTCTCCAGATCTATTGAGGGAAGAAGTAGAAGATCAAGAGAAGAATGAACAAAAATCTAATGGGGCCCTCCACGGTGATGTAAACCGGAAACCACAAGGACGATGAAAACCATTGATGTAAAGGAAAAGAAAATTAATAAAAAAAAATTAATAAACCGTAACAAGACTAAAGTACCCCTCTGAATTAACTCATTTAACAACATTTTTTGGATGAAGTTAGGTTTAAGGACCCAACGCATTATAAAAAGCAAACACGAGAATGCAATATATTAATATTTTAAAATAGGGACCAAAACTATTAAAAGACATAAACCAGAAGGACCAATCATGTAATTTACTCAAAAAAAATTATTAAATAACTACTATTAAGTATCATATTTGCATTTTATCGTTTTATTAAAAAAAAAGGACAATATTTGTGTCTCATTCTATTACATGTAATGTAACGCAATGTTTTAGAAACTGGTTTTTTGATTGACCCGGTGTGGTGATCGGGTCACGAATCAACCGGTTCAACCACCGGATCAACCCGGTTTCAAGAATTTCTATGTAATTTTCATTTTCCTGCATATATATTTAACCAAAATTTTGATACCCACAAGTTAAAACATTAAAAATATACATAACAACAAGTTTTACATCAATCCAAAAACATTAAAAAACATATAACAACAAGTTTTACATCAATCAAAAAATATTAAATAAACACACATAAGCATAAGGTTTTCATCAATCCAAATACATCAAAACGAAACATAACGATCAAACCAAATCATGATTCTTGAAACATTGGAGTGTTGGATTTTAACGCTAATACGTATTGCCTATTGGACTATTGATTTTTAACTTTTGTTACCGGTTCTTTATGACCGGTTTAACCGATTTTTTTTATAGAACCGACGGTTCAATCCGGGTCATAAAATGACATCAATCGGGTCGCAATTAACCCGGTCTTTTCACCAGCTTCCGGTTTAATCGATTCAACCGTCCTAGTCGACTTGGTTTTTAAAACATTGATGTAACAAAGAGTTGACTAGCCGATAATAACACCATTAGGGGGACATCATCACTACGTGGGATTAAATTCAAGTCAGAATTTCATCGACGGCACAAAATGGACGCAAACCAACGGTCAGGATCTTACGACAGCAAAATCGTCAGCATGTCTATGTTCGAGATGGGTTGCAGAATACCCCCTAAGGCTTTCCAAATTTTACAAACAAGTCCATGAATCTCGACAATTACATTTGGAACCTATAAAAAAGAGTTTGCTTAATAATTAGAGCATCTCCAACAACATTGTTAAATTTTTTTTAAAATAGAGAATGGAAAGTTAAAATATCTAAAAACATTTTCTTCCAACTCCAACAACTTTTCTATTTTAGATAATCAATTATTATTTATATTATTATAATATTCCCTAATTATCATCCCAATACACTTTTTAAAAAAAATTAAAATAAAATTTTAAAACTTCAATCTTATTGGTTGGATTGAATAAAATAATATTTTCTCTCTACAATTTAGAGATTATAGATAATTCTCTATATTTAGAGATTTTTTATTCATTCTCTATTTTAGCAAACCATATAGTAAAGCTGTTGGAGAGAAATAGCAAAGAAAAAACCAATATTTTCTATTTTAGCAATGCTATTGGAGATGCTCTTAAAAATGTATTTTATTTAATAAAAGATATTTTTGATTATTTATGATAAAATGTTTCAACTTTTATAATTTTACTGGATCTCAAACAAATTCAAAGAATGTTGTATATAAAAAAGTATTTGGTAATTTATGATACGTGATTCTTATTTTATTAATATTTTAACTATGCAGTTTTCAATAATTTCATTTAAGATCTATTATAAATTTTGTTTTATAAATTCTTAATATTTATTCATATTTTTATGAATTTTTTGCTAAACATTCTTTGTGAAAACTGTCTAAAATAAGGACATTTTGTAACCAGTTGCCAAAAAAAAAACTCTGAATGAAAAAAATCTTGGAAAAATAGCACAAATGCATACCGTTCAGATGAAGGGCTACCAGAATGTTCTTCAGTTTTCCGTTTTTTTGAGATTTTCCCCTGAACCTGACCCTTATATATATATATATATATTTAAAATCAGTAGTCTTAAACAAAAATCAAAACGGAGATCTGAAAGTTGGTTATTCAATTGAGAACGAAAACAAACCTGATTTGGTTTCGGTACAGTGGCAATTTATTTAATAAAACTATTAGACTATTTAGGGCAGAAGTTTAAGAACCATAAGATGAGGGTCTGTTTGGTAGTAAGTGTAAAGCTGAAGGTGCCTTCGGTAACTTCTCCAGTCTCATAAAAAATTTCCCTTTAGCATGGCACGTTTCCACCACACGACACCCGGGACCAGCAATAATTACATCATCAATAAGAATTTGAAAAGCAGTTCAATAATGTAAACACAAAAACAAAAAAGAATCGACTTAAACAAACTACTTCGTTAATAAATTTTATGTTCTATTTTATTCATCAAATAATCCTTAATACGTATTTATTGAAAAAAATATTTAAAAATATTTATCTATTCTATACTATATTATAAAGCAGACATAAAAAACTCTTAATTACAACATTTTATGCACAAGTTACCATCATTTTATGCAAGATTTTAAAAAACTCTTAATTTACAAGCACAAGATACATGTTACTGCTGCAGGTTTCTAACACCTACCAATTTGATATGTGCAAGACCTTTCTTTTATGCAGACATTTTCATGTATCACTATTAATTAATATATTATATTACTATAAATTTGTTTGAATTATATTATTAAATATGTAATTGATAATTTTTTTTCTAAATGCCATTAAAATATATAAAATAATCATTGAATTTTAAAAAAATACTTAATTTTTTTTATATAAAAAACATTATATTATTAAGCCTAAATTAAACAAATTTATAAAAACATTTTCACTTTATCAAAATCATCCAAAAATCGTACTGTAAATCGAGAAAAAAATATTAAAATTGTGATGTATCTCGCTGCATTGCACGAGTACGTTTCTAGTTATGTATAATAATGATATAATTTAGTTGATAATTTTTACGTCATGATTTGATCAACAACTTGTCGAAAAGCTTTTGAAAAGAATAAATATTTAAATTCTTTATAAGATAGAATAACAAGATATTTGTTGATTTAAAGTTTATTGATTGATTAGAGGGTTTTTGTTTTTATGTTTCTCAAATATTTCTTTTACAAAGGAAAGAGAAGGAAGTGAAAGAAAAAATCTGTTATTCTCGAGTCCTTTGAAAGAAAATATGGGAATTAAATGTAAGAAAAGAAATAAAAACTTATTTATAAAATTACATATCTACCCTTCAATTCCAATCCTTTGTAAAATAAACAAATAATATAAAACCTTATTTTCTTTACCTTGGTTTGAAGAACACAAATATTTTTTTTTTCTTCTTCTTTTCCTATTAAAGAATTAAAACGCCATTCTCTCTTGTATTTTTTTTACCTATTTAATTTGGATTTCTTTGAAAAAGCCGCTAAAGTAAAAGAAGTCTTAAAAACTATAAAATCATTTAAAACACTATTTATAAACATACACACACAATAACTATACATGTTATATGTAACAAATTATAAAAATGTTCAAATAACTAAAACCAAACTGATAATCATCGTTACCGAAAAATACTTACCTAAAGAATGTTAGGATTGGGTTAGACACTAAGGGGCTGTTCGGTAACGGCTTAATGAGCTTAATAGCCTATATGGCTTATTCGGTAAGCCATACAAAAGCGTTCGGTTGTGGCTTAATGGAAAAATTGATGGCTTTTTCGGTCAGCCAGAAAATAGTTGTCCTTACCATTCAGCCATATAATTTCCATTTTTACCCTTATAAAAAAACATGGTAAGCCATCAGATATGCTTCTCCCCTCAAAAGAAATCCCATTCCCCATGAATCCTACCAAAGAAACTCTCGGTTGAAGAAGGTCCCCTCCCTTGTCGGTCTGTTACCGGAGTTCTCATCGGTTATCTCCTCACCTCGTTCCTCGATCTGGAAATATGTTTTTTTTTTCTGGTTTTCGGTTATCTCCTCACCTCGTTCCCAGATCTGGAAAAATGTTTTTTTTTCTGGTTTTCTTCTCCATCACATATCTGTAAAATATAGATCTGTAAACATCTATGTAGATTATTGCCCTTTCTTGGTTGTGTTTTTTTTTTCTTCCTGTAAACATCTATTCACACGGGTCCTTTTAAGGTTTCTTTGGTTTGTTTCTTGTGATAATCTCATCTGTATATCCCTTTTGGTTGAGGGATCCTTTGATTCAGTCATGTTGTTTTGTGAGATCTCTTGTGAGCAGTGAGCACTGCTGTTTGATTTGTACCAACTACCAACATAGTAAACATTGGTTCTTCTCAAAGATGTTGTATCATGTTAAACACAAAAGAGAAATTAGGGTGGCATAGGAATCTCCAGCAATGAAGTCTACATACATGAGCCATTCTTTAGGATCATCATAAAAAAGATTACCAAATTATGTACCTGGAAAACGTGATAATGATTAATGCATCTCTACTAATAAAAAGGATTTTAGGTTAGCTCACATATGGCAAATTTGGGTTAATGTTGTTGTGATTATACCAGTTAATCCGTATCATTATGTTAAATCAACATTTAAATTGATATTTTTCTATCATTCAGAGTCAATCATTTCAACATTTTTATTAAAGAGTTATTTTAATCAGACAAAAATATAAATAGAAGGGTAAAATGGTCATTTTTGACATTCAGACTGTTTATTTAGCATAATAACCGAATAACAACTTATCTGTTAACATACAGACAACTATATCCATACAGTCAGCTATATCCATTCAGGTCTTAACAGAAAACGAACCGAACAACATCTAAACTTAGAAAAACAAAAAGACTTGAATATGTAAATAAATCCATAAATGATAACGTGATTTGGTAATCTACGTTTTGTAAAAAGATAGAAAATATTCTCAACAATTCACAACCCATTGATAAAGAAAAATACAAAGTCAACATCTGGCTGAAATATGCATATTTCAACCCACAAAATTCCTATTGTAATTTGTACCAGTTGATTTTTGTACTACCCAACTTCTAATCCAACATGTACTACACCTTCTGTGAAGTACATTTGATTTCATCTTAAATTCTTACCTCCATTATCGCAAAACATTTGTAGAAGAATCACTTCACCAAAGTGTTTGGTGTTTCCATCGGAATTCTTTTCGAGTTTCTCGCGTTTTGGCGTCTAATTCGAAATCGAAGCAGGTGTTTGATGATTTGATCGATTAAAATGGAGGATTCGAGAGAGATTGATGAGCGGGAGAGAACGGAAGAGGAGACGACGACGACGGCCGGCGAAAACGACGTCGGATCAAAGCGGATTCCGCCGTGGAACAAACACATAACGATTCGAGGACTGGTGGCGAGTTTATTGATCGGAATCATGTACAGTGTGATTGTAATGAAGCTGAATTTGACGACTGGTTTGGTTCCAAATCTCAACGTTTCAGCTGCACTTTTGGCGTTTGTGTTCATCAGAACATGGACGAAGCTGGTTCATAAAGCGGGCTTCGTAACGACGCCGTTTACCAGACAAGAGAATACCATCATTCAAACATGTGCTGTTGCCTGCTACAGCATTGCCGTTGGAGGTTTCTTCACTTTCATTTATCGATTCAATTCTCTGTTTATTTACCTATTAACAGACAACCGTTAAGCGGTGAATTTGTTTGACAGACAAAAGAAGTGTGTTCTAAAACCCTTTGATTTTCCTTAACCATTAATCGTCCTAATTTCATTCTTAACAATTATCAAACAATTATATTTCATTTTGCACCAAACCATTAAACAACTGTCAACCAGCCCTTAGTTTTTTATTATTGATTTAATTAAGGATTATTTGTGAAGGTGGATTTGGGTCTTATTTATTGGGATTAAACAAGAAGACATACGAACAAGTAGGGGTTGATACAGACGGGAATTCAGCTGGGAGTTATAAAGAACCTGGGATCGGCTGGATGACTGGTTTTTTGTTTGTTACCAGCTTTGTTGGTCTTTTGGCTTTGGTTCCTCTCAGAAAGGTTTGTACCGTGTGCTTCTTTACTTGTACTGTTATACAGTTTCTGGGTGTCATCAATTTTTGTGGTGTTGTTTTGTAGATTATGATCATCGACTATAAATTGACATACCCAAGTGGGACAGCTACAGCAGTGCTCATCAATGGCTTCCACACTCCCAAAGGAGACAAAATGGCTAGGTATCACATCACCATCTAAAGGGTTGTAAATTGTTCTTCGTTTAATCACAGACGAACGGATAAACACACAAACGTTTGTGCATTAAGAAAATAAGCTTGTTTGTGTTTGTTTATTAAGACGCTTAACGAACATAAACAAACACTAACGAACACGTGATTTTGTAGGAAGCAAGTTGTGGGGTTTGCGAAATTCTTCACAGGGAGTTTCGCGTGGGCTTGTTTTCAGTGGTTCTTTTCGGGATCAGGCAAATGTGGATTCACATACTTTCCTACATTCGGGTTAAAAGCATATGCAAACACGTAAGCATTTTAGGTCTGCGTACATCCTACTTTCTTTCAAATGCAGTATAGTATAATGGGTTTGTTTGGTTATATATTTTGACTAGATTTATGAAACAGCATCCAATGTTGATCATATGAATGTGTTGGTCTTGTGCAGGTTTTATTTTGATTTTAGTATGACTTACATAGGAGCAGGAATGATATGTTCACATCTTGTGAACTTGTCGTTGCTTGCAGGAGCCGTGCTATCGTATGGTGTAATGTGGCCACTCATAGGTGACCGCAAAGGCGATTGGTTTCCTGCGAGTTTATCGGAAAGCAGCATGAAGAGTCTAAACGGCTACAAGGTTAGTCGGGGTGAACGTTTTGTAAAGAGTCATGTATCGACTTTTGAGGTCTAAACTGTTCTTGTATTCACAGGTTTTCATTTCAATTGCGCTTATCCTAGGAGACGGTCTATACAATTTTCTCAAGATCACTTTCTTCACTGCAAGAAACATATATACCACCTCAAGAAAGAACCCGAAAACCAGTAAGTTCTTCAAACCTGCAAAAGCATAATGAAGTCCTTAAAGTTGTAGACATTCTAATGACATAACTTACCTCCAGATGAGATACATTGGGTTTATTTCGTTTGCTTTGTTTACGACATTCTAATGACATCTTGTTCAATGTTAAATAGACCCAGATGACAACAATCAACCGATAGATAACCTCCAAAGAAACGAGATTTTCTTGAGAGAAAGCATTCCCTTCTGGGCTGCGGCAACTGGTTACGTGATCTTCTCGGTTGTTTCCATCGTTATCATCCCAATCATGTTTCCAGAACTCAAATGGTATTTTGTTCTGGTGGCATATGTTATTGCACCGTCTTTGGGCTTCTGTAATGCCTATGGTGCGGGTCTAACCGACATGAATATGGCATATAATTATGGGAAGGTTGCTCTTTTTGTGCTTGCTGCAATGTCTGGAAAGCAAAATGGTGTTGTGGCTGGACTTGTTGGATGTGGTCTGATAAAATCAATAGTCTCGATCTCCTCTGATTTGATGCATGATTTCAAGACGGGTCATCTGACCCTCACTTCACCAAGGTCGATGCTGGTTAGCCAAGCTATTGGGACGGCCATCGGATGTGTGGTGGCTCCTCTCACGTTTTTCCTTTTCTACAAAGCGTTTGATGTTGGGAATCCAAATGGAGAATATAAAGCTCCTTACGCCATTATTTACCGCAATATGGCAATTCTAGGTGTCGAAGGATTCTCTGCACTGCCTCACCATTGCTTACAGCTCTGTTACGGGTTTTTTGCGTTTGCCATGATGGCGAATTTGGTACGAGACACCTCTTCAAAAAAAATAGGGGCATGGATTCCGTTACCAATGGCCATGGCTGTGCCTTTTCTTGTCGGGGCTTATTTTGCTATCGACATGTGTATGGGGAGTTTGTTTGTGTTCATATGGCATAAGATCAACAAACAGAAGGCAAACCTGATGGTACCTGCTGTTGCTTCAGGTTTGATCTGTGGTGATGGATTATGGATTCTTCCTTCCTCAATACTTGCCTTGGCTGGAGTCAGTCCTCCAATCTGTATGAACTTCTTGCCTACAAAGAAGTAATGAAGCTGGGATTATTCAAAGGACAATTACATACCCCTTGGCAGTTTTGTTATAAAGGTTAGTAAGTTTAGAACTCTAATGAATGTAACTAGCATCTAATATAGAATAATAGAAATTGTAATAAATACAAAATTGTACCAACCATATATTCTAAATAGCAGAAAACATGTGAATCAAGATTCGAGGGTTTTAGTGTATGTAATTTGCACTTTTTTCAGAAAAGAAAAGAGTGCAGATCGGTAAAGCCATCTGGGACTATAAAGAAAATGTGAATGAGAACAGTGAACTTTGTGACTAGAAAGAATTAAAGGGCATGTTTGTTAATAGTTTAGTAAGCTTAATAGACTCACATTTTATTCAGATAGGTAGTTTGGTAGTGCCTTAATGATATAGAAAGTAGTTTATTCAGTAAGCTTCTAGGGAGGCTTTATGCAGAAAGCCATGTTTTTTCCAAACCTGTCCCTCCCAATTAAAAAACAGTTTAGTAAGTTTAGTAAGCGTTAATAGATTCACATCTTATTCAATCAGCTATATATGAATGTTTGGTAGTGACTTAATGATATAGAAAGTAGCTTATTCAGTAAGCTTCTATGGGGCTTTATGCAGAAAGCCATGTTTTTCCAAACCCCCCTCCCAATTAAAAAATATGTTCCTTTCATTTATGAAAAAAACTTCCCAAACAAAAACCTTTCCAATCTATTCAGACAAATTAATCACACCATGCATGATAGTGGAAAACCAACCAAATAGCACCTAGGAACCACAAGTTTAAATGCAGTCACATCAGGTTGAAGAAGAGATGAAAAGATTATGCACCATTCAATGAGTCAAGCCTTGCTAAGCATCTAGCACAAGATGCTCCATCTTTATCTCATTTTCGCATAAATCAATGTCAGCTGCAACCATGCCTTTCATCTGCAATCAATAACTTGTATTAGAAAAGGCAAGGAGATGCTATAGAATATATGGTAGAACATAAGCATATCAACACACCAATGAAAACTAATGAAAGAAACCTTGCTTTGTGGTCCAAGAGATGCTCCATTACCACAACTTTTGCAAGAAAGCAACACAGCTAGCAGAAGCCAATTATAGGCATGAAAGTGAGCCTACTTTTTGCATAACTTTAGTCACTAATAGCTTCATAACAAAGCAGAATATCCAAAAAGACATAATCTTCAAGTCTCTTATTTGGATTCAGCAAATTATTGAACGATAGAAGAGTTCGACCCAATACTTTATTTCAGTTCTAGTTGATCCTGATTCGACAAAAAGGACTTTTGCCTTCACGGGAGGATGAATGACTTAAACTAAATATATTACGTAAGAATCTATTGGGTACCAACAATATAGACACGATTTGCAAATAAGGGTTGTAATGCAAACCTTCGATGTAAGAGCAGTGGCAACTCCACATCATCTAAAACGGTTTCCAGCATTTACAAACAAAGGAGAAGAATGGTGTTACAATGTAAAATTTAAAATAGAAAACAAGCTTTGTCCATCTCTTTTTGGTTTTCCATTCAACAAAATAAATTTAAAACTATTTAATTAGAACTTTCGATCTTCATTAGCTGCCTCTCTTGATAATCTTGAAAAAACTGGCAACTCTATAAGAATCAACCCCAGAAAGCATAAATCGGAAATTATAAAAGATAAAGGCAACAACAGAAAAGTTAAATCCGATTGTTTCATTTCAGAAGAATGAAGGTGAAACCCATACTGATTGACCCAGATGAAAGGAAAAGATGGTACCTTCAGTGTCAAGTTGCAGACCAGAGCATCAAATTCCAAAAGATATCTGGACCATGCTAGATCTTGTAATATGACATGACATGAGCAATATTTGTTATTTTCGTCAAGAATATCGTTTCATTAAAACAAGCAAATGGATGAAATAATATACCTTTGCATACCTTCTCATGAACTAACCAAAAGCTTTGATGTCTTGCCAACAGAACAAGAACAACAGAAATAAAAGTAACAAGTTTCCAATTCCATCATCTAGTCAACTTGATAAAGGATACAGAAATACTATGAAGGTAATTCACTAACATAAACTTTATGTAGGTGTCCATGGAAGCTGAAGACAACAGCAGGTTGAGTCATTTCTTTTAAGCTGGACATGAATCAAAAAACTTCACAAGAGAGACAATTTGAACTTTCAAGTCATAAACCCATTTGCTTCCACTTTCTATGAGCTCATTTCACATCTCAATGATGATTTAGCTAAAGAATTTGCAGTAAATTGAAGCATCGGTTTTCACCAAAACCATTGGTCTTTTCAGTATCATTTGATGTCTTTACATTAAGTGATATGATTGCAAATGACTGAATATAATTTGAAAGATAATCATTCACAAGAACAAAGCACTTTCATCAAGTCAAAAAAACGTAATTGTCATGAACATAAAACAAAATTTTATTTCCAAGAGGAATTAGGGTACAAAAATCAATAGATTACAGAACTAATAAGAAGGTTTCAGTTTTCAATCAAGAAAACCTGTTTTTTGAAACACCGCGTTACGAACACGACACAAATCCCTCCCTTTGAGCGTACGGCCAGCTCCCTCAAACACAGAAAACGTCACGTACGATCTCGCCACGATCTCATGTGGTGGAACCATCTCCCCCTCATCTCCCTCCTCCTCCGCCACGTCATCAACGACTTCATCAAATTGCCCTAAATAATTCTTCGATTTATTCTTCGGCCAAACCGGTACGTTCACCGGCGCCGATTGGTGATAACCGGCGGAATGCTCCGAAGAACGCCGTAGAGCAACCGGCGGTATCGTCCGAGCAGCCGTGGCCGCCGATTGTGACGGACTCATCGCATGTTTTCGTCGAACCAGAGGATGCTGGTCATCCGATAACGCCGCGTAGAGACCAGAATTGTATTGCCGGTGAATCGGCGGCGAACTGGACACGTTCGACGGTGAAGGAATCTCCGATACGTCGGAGGATGAAGACCAGAAAACGTCGCTCTCGTGTAACTCCCCGAGACCACCGTTATTGAGATCTGACGGTTTTTCCGGTACTGTGAGATGACCGAGGAATCGGACATTCGGAGAAGACGATAGAGACGACGACGGTGAGTAGGAGACGGCGGAGATGCTGCCGGCGGCGGTGGATTTCGCCATGAAGGAAGGAGGATGGTCAGTGGTCGCAGAATGGGGTTGACCAACAGACTCCTCCCTCTGTGGTGAATTTTGTTGGAGGAACCACAGGGTTCGTTAAAATGTAAACAGAAATTTTGGTAAAATAAAAAGGTTAAAACAGTACTTTCATCTCTGAGTGGAGTAGAAAGAGAGTTAGGAGACTAGCCAATCAATGTTTGTCACGTGGATTCGTTCTCCCACATTATGTGGATGATATTTCTTCGCTATATTTTATTTTATACACACATTCGAAGTTAGGTTTAAATATTTCTAGTAAATAACAAATGATACCCTTTATTTGATAATATAACAGTAAACTAGGTTTTTTTTAACCGTGAGTTTTCGGACTAGTTTACGCGCACCGACTAATCCCCGGACGACCACGAATGGCCTGGAGTCATCGCAGGTTAACCTCCATGGCCGCAGGGGTTTTGGCAGCGTCTGAATTTGAACCCTGAGTAGATGAGAACTTCCACTACATCCCCCAAAGGGTTTACCAGTACGCCACAACCCAAGTGGTTATAAACTCGTTGTTGCCAAGGCCGTTCGTGGGAGAGGGTGAGCCGAAAGTACGCCCAGTGTTTCACGAGAAATAAAGGCCCAATTATTTTGGTATATAGTAGTAGTAAATAAAAGAGATACAAATTCTCGAGGCCCTTTTTTACATCTTTATCGATGGGCCCTTTTTTACATCTCGTACAAAGCCTATAAAATGTCATAAACGGGTCTGATTGTTGCCTTATAAATTATCTGTTTGTTAGGAACAAAGTTTTCCTTAGAAACCGGAATATCCCAAAGCATTGAAGGTACGGTGAATCTTCTAGAAAAAAACTAAAAAAATTGGAGCATATTCTAGAAGTATACACATTTTTCTTTGGCGTGTGTAGCTAGAAGTTTCTTTATAAATATATGCACTTATATTTCAAATTCTACAAGTAATTGGTAGTCATCCACTTGTAAACCACCAAAATGGGTAATAAGGATCCCAGGAGAGTTTGTGAAGAAAATTTTGTGGATACTGGTATTAGAGCAAAGTTTGAAGCAATAACGAACAATATTGAGTCAAATTCTCGTTGCTTTGAAGATTGATAAATGAAACCTGAGTTAGATTGTATTTTAACATTTTTTATTGTTAAAAATACTTTATGAATCTTAGTTGCTTTCAAGGTGGACTCAAGAAGAGCAGAAATACAAACCACAAATCAGAAATCCGTAATTATTTTAAAAAACCCGTCTTAAATGGTATTTTAATAATTTTCACTTTTAAAAACAATTTTGCAAATTCTTGCTTTCGGGGTGAATCAAATGTGAACCACATGTCCCAAAATTTGTAACTATTTCTATTTTGGGACCACATCCAAAAAAAATTCAATAAAAAGTGTAAATCATATGGACCAACCATGTAATTAATTCAAGAAAAAGACTACAATACCCTTGCTCAAAGAGTTTTTAAACAATGTGATGGGCCGGGACCAAATCCGAACAAAAGATGACAAATCATGATAGGGAACTTAGGAGAACAGGTGTCGGAGAGAATGGTATCTGGTTTTGTTTGTTTTTTATTTCAAATATCCCAATATTTATTTCCAATGAAAAAAACACAAAATGACTAAAACAAACTTCAAGTTATCGGATGCTCTTAACAGTTGTTAAAGACAAAACACAGTTTATGCAAGCAAATTCTAACAATAGGGAATTTGGTGTAATTTCTAAATTGAAATTACAGTTGATAAAAGATTTTAGAGCATCTCCAACTCTAACACCCTCAAATTTGAAAAGAGCAACTAATTTAAATTTTTCAATAACATCTCAAAACTGGATAAGATCACTCACGGCAAGTCCATACTTGAAATGCGATTCTAAAATTAACCAGCAACAAAATGAATAGAGTTTTACATAAAGACTAATTAAAGGTTGGGTGTTACTAAAACCCAAAATTCAAGTTTCTATTCCCAAGATAAATGCAGAAAACTTCTGCAAGCTACTCTCATCTCTTCACAATAACGCTAGTAACATTCCTTAACCGGAACCTGATTCGCATGCCGACAAATAAAAAGATTAGGCTAACGCCTAGTGAGGTGAATAGTTTTCAACATGAATAAGTATAATGTCAAAAGAAAATAATGCAATTTAAATCATGATCTTCCAAACGGATTTACTTTAAATACGAGACGACCCATTTTCCGATAACGCACATTTTTAAAGATGAATACCCCAACATAAAACATTATTTCGTAAGGTAAATTCAACCCAAAACTCACTCAAAGATAATTCAAACATCACTTTGAAGCCCAAATCACACAGTTGACTTATGCTTAGGAGATTGTGCATCAAGTTTTCAACATAAGCTACTTTATTAAAGGTTATGGAACCATTTGAGAGTGTTCCATAACCTTTAGTACTTCCTTTAGAGTTATCACCAAAGGTGACAGAAGGACCTTTGGTAGGCACGAAGTCAATAAGAAGAGATTTGTTCCCGGTCATATGTCTTGAGCACCCGCTGTCGAGATACCAGATTTGTTGGTGCCCTAGACCCTGCAATCACAAGGAAATCAGTTCTTTGGTACCCATTTGGAAATGGGTCCTTTTGAGTTAGAAGAAGAAGAAGAATCCTTGGAAGCATTTTTAGCAATTCTTTCCAAAGGACAATCCTTAGCAAGGTGAAAGGCATTACCACAATTATAACACTTTCTATAGATAAAGACCTTTTTGGAGCTTTGATCAGCTTCCTTGTGATGACTGGTCACATCGACTTTCATGGCCTTAGAGGTTAGAGGATAGTCAAGAGGCTTAGGACCCAAGATACCTTTGCCAGAGTCAACTGAAGGAATAAAAGAGGGTGTCTTGGAATTTAGCTTATTTAACATCACAGCTCTGGGGATTGGAAGAGAAGATGGTTTCTTTGAGTTTTTCTTGGGAAGTTTCTTTTTGGGAGGAATATCGGTAACTATTGATTTTCCTTTTTCAGAAGAAGAAAATTTCCTTGAAGAAGGTTGAGGATCTCTGGTTGGAATCTTAGAGAGTTTGGGTTTAGAAGAGGAACCCTCATTTATTTTTAAAGAAGACATAGACTCAACAATGGGTTTAGAAGTGTCATTTGAGTCTTGGGCTTCCTCACTCTCATTAGGTGAATCAATGCTCTTAGCTTTGATGAACATTCCAAACTTGAGATCTTTAGAGGAGTCAGAAGAGTCCAAAGGTTCAGAGTTGTCATAGTTCTCTTCAGAAGATTCATAGAAAGAGGTAAGAGGGAAAGGAGCATGAGAGTCAGATGGAGGTTCAAGGCCAGATTTCCCAAAGCCTAGACCAGACTTGTCATCACAAGGTATTTGATCCTGGAAAATCCTTTCTAAATTTTTGGAGGAGCTTGTCCACTTTTTCACAATTTCTTGCTCCTTTTTAAACCTTTTAAGCAGTTTATTTTTCTCTTTAGCAAGAGTAAAATTTATAGTTTTCAAATCTTCAAGCTCAGCCTTGATTTTGTCAAAGTGTTTTAGTTGAGAAAGACAGATTTGCAGTTGAGAAGAAAGAGATTTTATCTGAGCATTTGCCTTCTTCTTTGCATCCTTGGCTTCATAGAAGTCAATGGTCAAAGAGTCAAAGGCTTCAATTTTCTCAGCATCAGAGAGAGAGAAAAATGGATGTACCTGAGTAGATGAGGTAGAGCACTCAGTGGACACAAGAGCCATGGAAGTGGAAGAGGTTTCACCGTCATCAACATCATCTATTTTAGCCATAAAGCAAAGGTTGGCCATGTCCTTGTCACTTTCGGAAGTTGGTTCATCTGCCCAATCATGAGATTCGGCAAGAAGACCTTTTCCTTTGTTGGCTAGAAGAGTATTTCTTTCCTTCTCTCTCTTGTATTTGGCCTTGTACTTTTCAGCACGGTCAGAGTTTGAAGGAACAGACGAGCTTGACTTTTGAAAAGAAGGTTGGTAGGAACCATACTTGGTTCTGACAGACCTAGAGGATGTACGGTTAGAGGAGGGCAATCTAGACTTATCAGAGGACCTGCTTCTGCATTCAGAAGCAAAGTGTCCCTTCCTCCCACACCTGTAACAATCCTCATTTGATTTGTCAGAGGAAGCATTTTTAGAAAGAGTAGAGGAGGGTTTTCTAGAAAACCTGGATTTTCCAGAAGAGAAGCGAGGTTTGCCTTTTGAAAAGCCTGCCAGCATGGCAACACCATCTGACAGCTGAGCCACAGAGGTCTCATCTCCTTCATCATCAGCCTCACTGAGATAGGCTTCTGAAGGGTCATTGGGGTCCTCTTGACTATTGTTGTTAGAATCAGAGGGATAGGTGATCATAGGGACACACACAGTACTTTTGGAAGATTCACCGACAAGAGCTAGAGAAGAGCCTTTGATGTCTTTTGTGATTGACTTCCTAAGCAGTTTAGTCTGCTCATAGTTGAAGAGAGTGCCATACAAGGCAGTGAGAGGCATGGAATCAAGATCCTTGGTAGAGTTGATACAAGTACAGATATTTTCCCAAAACTCAGGAAGACAATCCATAAACTTGCACAAGACTTCCTCATTATCATAGATGCGACCCACAAGTTTAAGATCGTTGAGAAGACTGTTAAAACGATTGTAGTAGTCTGAGAGAGACTCACCCTTCTCATGAGAAAAGAGTTCATACTTTCTTACAAGAGCAATCTTTTTGCTCTTTTTCACCTCAGACGTACCTTCATAAAGAACACACAGAGTGGACCACATTTCTTTGGCAGTAGAAAAGTTAACAAGAGAATGGTAGACCTCATCAGGCAGAGAGAGGGCAATGATGGCTCTGACTTTAGTATCAAGAGCTATAAGACGTCTGTCTTCATCATTGTATTTATTGGGTTCCTTTACAATGTATCTCCCAGTAGCTGAAGTTCTTTCTTCCTCAGAAGAGTCCTCATCAGCTTTTGCCTTGTCTGCATTGTCTGCATTCTTCGGCTGATCTTCGACTTCACCGAACATTTGTATGGAAACCAAGCTGCTAAAAGAACCTCAAAATATTCTAAGTATGATGATATAAAATGGAAGATCGGGAGGTCATCTTCAAATCTTCAGATGACCCAACAATCTCCCCCTATTTGAGGATGACATCAATACTAAAGAATAAAACTAAAAGTACACTGAATAATTCATTTTGACCCATATTTACTCTTTTTGGGTTCTTTTCACATAGACTCCTTTTTTTTGTATAAGGATTTATAAGTATATCCGACATTTACAAAAGAATAAAAAAATGAAGTATATATATATATATGTACAAACTAAATAAAAGAAATGCACTTGTATTAAATATGACTTAACAAAGCAAAGATTACAAGTACATAGGTAAGATAGAGCGTTGCTTCATTCCTTCTTCTATCTTTTATGAAGTTCACCCATAATGTCATGTCGAATAAATGCAGCTTGAGAATTAACGGGGATAAGAGAGAGAATGGCTACAGAAACTCGGTGTGAGCAATGGATATTTTTCTTCATGTCTGAAGAATCTCTTAGTTTCCGTCTCATCTAGGAAATAGACTCCTTTGTATGGACGCCCTGTCACAGTGCCTGGACGCAAGGGCGGACCACCTGGTATCTTCAGATTCAGATTTTGAGTATTGGGAGTCATTCCTTTGGCAGCAAGATCCTTGAAAATGTGTTGTTTGTCACAAAGAGAGATTTGTGGAGGGGATGAGAGACACATATGCTTTAGAACCTTAACTTGGACTTCTTCATCATGAGAATGCTTGTACTTCTTGCCAATGTTCTTCATTCTCTCTAGAAGACTGTTCAGAGACTTTTTGACTGAAGGCTTGTGTCTACTAAGGGACTTGCATAAAAGTTCAGAGATTTCATACCATTCAGAAAGTCCGTAGTCGTCCAACTCACAGAATCTGGTAGCCTGCTGAGAGTCGTCTTCTCTGCGGATGACCATTCTGATATCTATCTCTGATCGTTTGGAGGTGCCAAACTTTACTTTAACAATTTTAGATTTCAACTTTCGTTCCATCAAAGATTTTCGGTACCATAGAATGTCATCAGAATCAAGCTCAGCTACCTGCTGGATGTCAACTTTAGGAGGAGGTTGAAGTTTTAGCCGATCAGCTTCACAGACAAAGGATTTTAGAGCAGCAGGCTTTTGTTGTTGGGAAAGCAAGGCGTCTTCATCAGCAGATAGCTTTTTCTTTCCTTTGTCTATCCCTTGTATTGGAAGCAGCTCCCCCTCAGTTGGAGCATCAGTAGAAACAACAGGAGTGGGACCCTGACAGACGCTGTCTGAAGAGACTTGAACCAGCTGTTTCTCCCCCTCAGCGGCAGTCGGGGGAGTAACCAAGAAAGAATCCAACCTCTAATGAAGAGACAGAAGAGACTGAAGAATTTGAGTGGAAATGGCACTGTGAGCCTCCGAAGCTGCCTGAAGACGTCGAACCTCCTCATCACGAGCATTAGAGGCTGCTTGAAGAGCAGCGACTGAGGCAGTGAGATGATGATGGGAGGTCTCAAGAGATAACAACTTGTCACAAGTGAACTTCACGAGAGAGCCCAGAACGTTCTGATGTTCGCGAAACTGAGCACCAATGAGACGATGTTGTTTGTTGGCTTCCTGAATATCTGCTAGGATCTCTGGGAATGACAGGAACAGGAGGAGTGTCTCGCGCTGCAGCTGAGGCCTGACACCGTGAAGGCTTCGGTGGATGATGAGGAAGAGGAAGAATCTGAGATGGTTCTTCGTAGGATGCATTGCTCTGGAGGAGAGCATCGGGGGCAGGTGAGCGTGGTGATGAAGGTGAGTCATCAGATGAGCTACCCTTAGAGGAGGTAGCGGCTGGAGAAGAAGACCTCTTTGGAGAATGTGGAGGAGAGCGGTAGGCGGAGGTAGAAGGGATTACTTGAGTTGTCACCCTGGCTTGACCCTGTTGCAAAAAAGCCAAATACCGTGAAATACCCTCAACACTGGCCTGGGGTAAGATCATAGTTTCACCGGGTCATGCAAAAGTGTCGACCATGAAATGGTCGGGTAATAGGCTGTGTAGTGAGAAGTCAGAGCCTTAGTCCGGGGAAGAGACCAAGTCATCCTCATCCCCTATGGAGGAGGAGGAAGAGGGTAGGTGAGGGTACCCGAAAGTCTCACATGCATCCTTTGGAGAGGATACAGAGGAGGTGGCAGTAGGTGTAGCAGATTCCCCGGGCCTGGATGGGACAATTTCAACACCGGCCGATTGTGAAGAATCGGTGGGTGGAGTATGTGGGGTGGCCCTAGAAACCTTTCTCTTTCTTTTGGGAGAAGAGGGAGGGGAAGAGGTAGAGTGCCACCGCTTTGAGGTGTGGGGTGTGACCTGGGTAACCACCGAAGGTCCTTTCGGTGGTATGGACATTTGGGCAAGTGTGGCGGTGCCTGTAGCCTGTGAGGAGTGAGTGCTAGCAGGCGTCACTAGGGAGAGGGAAGAGGGGTCCACTAAAGAGGAAGGACCTTTGGACACCGGAGTGTCCTTGGCATCTCCCCACTGTAGATCGGGAGAGTTGATAAAGGAGACCATACCTGGAAGGAGAGGATTGTCAGTCGCCAAGGGACCCCGTTTGAGAAGGGGTCTTGTCATATGCGAGGCATGATAGTCATAGATAACCCGATGGTCCGCCTCAATTGCATCAACAAGTAAATTGTTGATTATAAGCCAAATGAACCGCGGGTAAGCAACATGCGGTCGCTTAGGCGGTGTAATGACAGAAATCAACTCGTGAAAAAAATACTGAGCATAATCGATTTTACGCTGGAACATGATAGCATGGGCTAGTTGAGTAAGGTAGGATGGACATTGATCATGTCCACCAGTCTTCTTACTCAGGCAAAAAATAATATGAGAGAAAAAGAAGTTCCAGATACCTCCCATATGCCTGCGTAGAAGTGTGCTACGACCCCGATCATTTTCGCCATGAATATAGTTCAAGGCCGCAACCACCTCATCATGTTCGGTGCCAAGAGGAAATGCGTCATAACAATCGTAGGATGGAAGAGCAAGGGCCCGCCTAACATCTTCGACACCGAAAGTGATGTCCGGTGACGTCGGTTCCGATAGAATGGAAGCGGAGTCTTTGTTGGTTGTTGCATTGTAAACACATGTGAGCCAAAAATTACCAATGAGTATTTTGCTCAATTTTGGCAGGTTTTTTGTCAACGCAAACCGAAGAGGTGATTTTTGAAGAAAGGAAGAAATAGGATTAAATTCCTTATGATTGGGATCACAATCCAATCGTGCAACATGGTTGCATGGATTGAAGACGAGATCCGTAAGAGAAGTGGGGGGAGGAGGGGGCATATTCTTCTTGGGAGCCTTGGAGGAAGGAGAGGTGGAGGAAGCCATGAAAAAAAAGAGAAGAGAGGAGAAGTAGTAGGAAAGTTGGGGGTGGTAAAAAAAGATGAAAATGGGTTAGTATTTATAGATGGAAGGAGGTAAATTTGAATTTGAAAAAAAAAGAGGTAATAATGGTATAGATAATAGGAGGAGGAAGAAAGGAAGGGATTTGAGGGGATAAAAGAGGAAAAGATGGGAAAAGGAAAATATATTGAAGAAATGGAAGGAAAGGGAGTAGAGTAGGATGGGAAAGGTGGAAGGAAAGGGTTTGAAAAAGATTTAGAAAAGAAAAGGGAAGATTTGGTAGGATGTGGAAAAAGGAAAGGATGGGATAGGTAGTAGGGGAAGTCTTGGGAAGGGGAAAAGTGAGAGAAAAAAATTTAAAAAGAATGGGGTAGGGGGAGGGGGTTTCGGCCGAATGAAGTGAGGGGGGGAGGGGGACTGTCGGCCGAAGGCTTGTTTGGGGGGGGGGAGGAGTCGGCCGAAGAAGGGAAGGGAGGGGGTCGGTGGTGTGGCTTCGGGGGGAGTGGGGAGGGGTTCAGCTAGGGAGGTGTTCGGTGGGGGGAGTGGTTTGGAGAAGGACCGAAAAAAATGTTGGGTGGTGTGGTGTTCGGTTTGGTTGATGGGGTGAGGGTGTAGCAAAAAAAATTAGGGAGTGGTCTTCGGTTTTGATATGGGCCGAATGTAATGTTCAGTTTCGAAATTTTATTAATTTTGGAAGTTGGGGGAAAAAGTTAAACGAAAATCAAAGTTCAGGGGGTTTATTGAAACATTGGATATATATATATATATATATATATATATATATATATATAAACTAAACCTCAGATATTTGTATTTCATATCATAAGTCTGTGAAAAGTTGAGACCGACATCAGAGAACTAGAGCAGGGCGAAGAGAAGCTAGGTATCAAAGGATCGATTTGTTTTGGTCAAATAGAGGTATGATTCTAGCTTATTACTTCTTTCTGCATGTATTAGTCGGTAAATAGACTTGTTATTCAAGCTTTTAACCGTGTATTTGATCGATTCAATGATCTAAAAGTTTTCTGGGTTGAACTGTGAGTCGCCGACTTAAAGTATGAACTCGACCGGGAAGATGATGTATATCGGTCGAACTGTAAAATGTAAAGGACCGATAAGTTGTAAGGACCGATAGGTTGTATCGACCGATAATAGCATTCAACCGGTAAGGTTACTCGACCTGTATAGTGTCTTGACCGGTATAGCTATTGACCGATATGTTGTTATGGACCGGTGTAGTGTTCGACCGGTGTTGATCAGTTTATATATTCGACTGATATTTTGTTAATCGGTCCTAAGAATATTGATCAGAGTGGTTTAGACCGAGAAAGTAGCAGTATATTGTAATTGATGAGTTTCTAGAAAGAAAGAGTATTAATAGCGAGTTAGCTTACCTTTGTTTTAATACCATCGTAGGTGGTGTTAATCAGTAGAAGTCATAGTTTAATCCAGAAGAATCAGAGGTGAGTCTTTCAAACTAAATCTTTTATGATTTGAGCAGTTAATTGATAAATGTGAGTTTTATATACTGCGCATTTATAGTATTGAAAGTTATGCAGAATTATTTCAAAGAGATTGATTTAATCAGTTGGGCATGTTTATGCTCAGTGTATATAAACTTGTTTTATATACAGGCAGGACTAGGTGTATGCATACATTTGAGTCAGAAGTCTGACCTAAGTCGGGAAGTGTGACCCGCCTGCTCGTACCGGGGAGTGTGGCCCGTTTATGCCATTGGGGTGTGTCCCTAAAATAAGGCAGTGCGAGACAGACATACCATCTTTGACGGGAATGTTGGTCAGTAGCTTAAGGTACGCTTGCGAAGCGTAAAAAGTGGTCAGTGATGGCCAGTAGATTGAGTTATGTCTACGAAGCATAAAGTGTTTTAAAGTTTGATTAAAAGAGCAGGTTATGTTTTGAGATATAAAGCTTTGTTTAAATGTTTTAATTAATATTTGAACTGTTGCAGTAGTTATTGGAGGGGACTCACTAGACCATTGGTCTAACCCTCGCTATTTCAAAATTTTAATCCTGTTTCAGGTTATCGAAAAGTAGCAGGTACAGATAAAGGTAAAGAGAAGATATGAGCTATAAGCAGGAGATAGAAGACGTCCTGCAGTAGTTTACCTTTTTTGAACTCAGTTGTGTAGTAAGAAATAGATATGGACATTGTACTCTGTAAATGTAAGCCTGGGGCGGTATTTAGTATAAAATGTTATTTTATTGTTTATATAAATGTCCAGGTTGTTACACCGAAGGGGGTGAAGAGAGGGAGGGTTAAGAGAGAGAGAGACCGAAGAGAAGGAGGGTTAGGAGAGAGAGAGAGAGAGACCGAATAAGGTAAGGGAGAAGGGGGGGTATTTCGGTGGGTAAGGGGACAGGGGGAAGGGGGGGTATTTCGGTGGCAAGGGTGAGAGAGGAGAGAGAGAGCCGAATGAGGGAGAGGGGAAGAGAGAAAGAGAGTCGGGTAGAGAGAGAGAGCTACCGAAAAGAGGGAGGAGAGAGAGAGAGAGGGACCGAAGGTAGAGGGAAATAGAAAAAAATACATTTTTTTTAATTTCTTTTCTCTCTCTCATTTTTTTTTGTTTTTTTTTTATTTTTTTTATTTTCTTTTCTTTTCTCTCTCATTTTTTTGTTTTCTTTTCTTTCTCTCTCATTTTTTTTTTGAATTTCTTTTCTCTCTCTCATTTTTTTTTTATTTTCTTTTCTTTTATATCTCATTTTTTTCTTTTCTTTTCTTTCTCTCTCATTTTTTTTGGGACAAAAAATATTTAAATATCGGCATTTAACATACCGAGTTCTCCGATTAGGAACTTGAACCGAGCTTCGTCAAGAGGCTTGGTGAAGAGATCCGCCAGTTGGAGGTCGGTAGGGATGGAGTGTAACTCGATATCACCTTTGGAGATGTGATCCCGAATGAAGTGATACCGGATGTTGATGTGCTTGGAACGAGAGTGCAGCACCGGATTGTTTGCGATTGCGATCGCACTAGAGTTGTCACACATAATTGTGATGTGGGAGTACAACTGATTGTAGTCTCTAAGTTGGTTCTTCATCCAAAGGATTTGAGCACAGCAACTTCCAGCAGCTACATACTCAGCCTCAGTAGTAGATGTGGAGACTGAGTTCTGCTTCTTGCTGGACTAGCTAACAAGCTTGCCACCAAGGAGTTGACAGCTGTCAGTGGTGCTCTTCCTATCAATCTTAGAGCCTGCAAAATCAGAATCTGAATACCCCATTGGATAAAAACCTGAGTCTTTGGGGTACCAAAGACCCAGATTCATGGTACCTTTCAGATACCGAAAAATGCGTTTAACCGCAGCCAAATGAGATTCTTTCGGATTGGCTTGGTAACGCGCACAAAGGCAAGTAGCAAACATAATGTCTGGTCTACTAGCAGTAAGATAGAGAAGGGAGCCGATCATGCCTCGGTAGCTGGTGATATCCACAGATACACCATCCGGATCAGCATGGAGTTTCAAAGGTGGTGCCTTAGGAGTTTTCATGGGGGAGGAGTTTACAAAATTGAACTTTTTCAGAAGATCACATATGTATTTACTTTGATTTATAAAGATTCCTTCTGAAGATTGTTTAACTTGAAGTCCTAAGAAAAAGGTGAGCTCCCCCATCATACTCATCTCATATTGGCTTTTCATGAGAGAGGCAAACTCTTCACACAGTGACTCATCAGTGGCACCAAAAATGATATCATCCACATAAATTTGAACAAGAATAAGATTACCTGAGGTTTTCTTGATGAACAAAGTGTTGTCAATTTTACCTCTTGTATACTTGTTCTTCAGGAGAAAGTCAGCAAGAGTGTCATACCACGCACGAGAAGCCTGCTTTAGACCATAGAGAGTTT
Source organism: Arctium minus (assembly GCA_954870635.1). Classification (NCBI taxonomy): domain Eukaryota; kingdom Viridiplantae; phylum Streptophyta; class Magnoliopsida; order Asterales; family Asteraceae; genus Arctium; species Arctium minus. The sequence continues at coordinate 179,044,605 of OX941081.1, read as the reverse complement.
TTTCCAATCTATACACATAGTCAGGATGGACTGGATCTTCAAAGCCAGGGGGCTGTTTCACATAGACTTCTTCAGCTAGCTCCCCATTTAGAAAGGCACTCTTGACATCCATCTGGAAGACTCTGAAGTTCTTATAGGCAGCATGAGCAAGGAAGATTCTGATGGCTTCAAGTCTTGCAACAGGAGCAAATGTTTCATCATAGTCAATTCCTTCCTCTTGCCTATAGCCTTGTGCAACCAGTCGGGCCTTGTTTCTGATCACTGTGCCTTCTTCATCCATTTTGTTCCGAAAGACCCACTTGGTTCCTATGATGGTTTTTCTGGAAGGACGAGGAACCAATCTCCAGACTTTGTTCCTTTCGAACTGAGAAAGTTCTTCTTGCATGGCAGTGATCCAACATGGATCAACTAGAGCTTCGTCAACTTTCTTTGGTTCAATGAGAGAAAGGAAGTTTACATAAAGACAAATGTTACCAACACCTATTCGAGTCTGTACACCAGCTTGTTGATCACCAATGATTTTATCAATGGGGTGATCTTTTGTCCACTTTAGGGTAGGAGGTAAAGGAGGAGGGTAAGAGATTTGTAGAGGAGAGTTGGAAGGGAAATTTCGAGGAGAGATGGATGGAAGATCGGCTTGTATAGGTGAGGAGTGGATATCAGATGGAGAGACTGGAATGATTTGAAGTGAATTTTGAGGTTGGGTAGGCTGAGGATCATCCTCTTGATATGAGGAAGGATTGTGAGATGTAGAGGGTTCATCATTTTGGTAGAGAGAGGTGGGAACAACATAGGGAATGTCTGAAGATGTTGGAAGAGGATCATTACCAACACATGAGGATATCCATTGGTTCAGTTCTTCATCATCACAAGAGAGTGATGAAGTCTTGAGGTCATCAAACTTGACATGAATGGATTCATCAATGCACTTCCTTCTGAGGTTGTAGACTCTGAAAGCTTTGGAAGTGAGAGAATATCCCACGAAGATTCCTTCATCAGCTTTGGGATCAAAATTTCCTAAATTTTCTCTGTCGTTGAGAATGTAACACACACACCTAAAGACATGAAGGAAGTCGATGTTAGGTTTTCTACCATAAAAGACTTCATAAGGAGTTTTATTATGTCTTTTCACAAAGATGGACCTATTTTGGGTAAAGCATGCAGTATTGATTGCTTCGGCCCAAAAATAGGTAGGAAGGTGAGATTCACTCAACATGGATCGGGCAGCTTCACATAGCGTTCTGTTCTTTCTCTCCACTACACCGTTCTGTTGTGGAGTTCTGACGGCAGAGAAGTTCTTAGAGATGTCTTTTTCATTGAAAAAGTCATCCAACATACTGTTCTTGAATTCTGTTCCGTTGTCACTTCTTACAGATCTTACCAGCTGCCCATTCAACACTTCAGACTTCTTGATGAACTTTATAATTTCTTCAGTGGTGTCACTCTTATACCTGAGAAAAAATACCCAAGTGTAACGAGTGAATTTGTAACAACCTGGACATTTATATAAACAATAAAATAACATTTTATACTAAATACCGCCCCAGACTTACATTTACAGAGTACAATGTTCATATCTATTTCTTACTACACAACTGAGTTCAAAAAAGGTAAACTACTGCAGGACGTCTTCTATCTCCTGCTTATAGCTCGTATCTTCTCTTTACCTTTATATGTACCTGCTACTTTTCGATAACCTGAAACAGGATTAAAATTTTGAAATAGCGAGGGTTAGACCAATGGTCTAGTGAGTCCCCTCCAATAACTACTGCAACAGTTCAAATATTAATTAAAACATTTAAACAAAGCTTTATATCTCAAAACATAACCTGCTCTTTTAATCAAACATTAAAACACTTTATGCTTCGTAGGCATAACTCAATCTACTGGCCATCACTGACCACTTTTTATGCTTCGCAAGCGTACCTTAAGCTACTGACCAACATTCCCGTCAAAGACGGTATGTCTGTCTCGCACTGCCTTATTTTAGGGACACACCCTGATGGCATAAACGGGCCACACTCCCCGGTACGAGCAGGCGGGTCACACTTCCCGACTTAGGTCAGACTTCTGACTCAAATGTATGCATACACCTAGTCCTGCCTGTATATAAAACAAGTTTATATACACTGAGCATAAACATGCCCAACTGATTAAATCAATCTTTTTGAAATAATTCTGCATAACTTTCAATACTATAAATGCGCAGTATATAAAACTCACATTTATCAATTAACTGCTCAAGTCATAAAAGATTTAGTTTGAAAGACTCACCTCTGATTCTTCTGGATTAAACTATGACTTCTACTGATTAACACCACCTACGATGGTATTAAAACAAAGGTAAGCTAACTCGCTATTAATACTCTTTCTTTCTAGAAACTCATCAATTACAATATACTGCTACTTTCTCGGTCTAAACCACTCTGATCAATATTCTTAGGACCGATTAACAAAATACCAGTCGAATATATAAACTGATCAACACCGGTCGAACACTACACCGGTCCATAACAACATATCGGTCAATAGCTATATCGGTCAAGACACTATACCGGTCGAGTAACCTTACCGGTTGAATGCTATTATCAGTCGAATGTTGTTATCGGTCGAATGTTGTTATCGGTCGATACAACCTATCGGTCCTTACAACTTATCGGTCCTTTACATTTTACAGTTCGACCGATATACATCATCTTCCCGGTCGAGTTCATACTTTAAGTCGGCGACTCACAGTTCAACCCAGAAAACTTTTAGATCATTGAATCGATCAAATACACGGTTAAAAGCTTGAATAACAAGTCTATTTACCGACTAATACATGCAAAAAGAAGTAATAAGCTAGAATCATACCTCTATTTGACCAAAACAGATCGATCCTTTGATACTTAGCTTCTCTTCGCCCTGCTCTAGTTCTCTGATGTCGGTCTCAACTTTTCACAGACTTATGATATGAAATACAAATATCTGAGGTTTAGTTTATATATATATCCAATGTTTCAATAAACCCCCTGAACTTTGATTTTCGTTTAACTTTTTCCCCCAACTTCCAAAATTAATAAAATTTCGAAACTGAACATTACAGAATTCATCAATAATAACAAGGATGTACCTTCTACCACCAAGGCTTGGGGTACTAACTGGTCCACACAGATCCATGTGGAGCATCTGAAGAGGCTGAGAGATGGAGAAGCATTGCTTGGACTTGAAGAAAGATTTTGTGAGTTTCCCTTTCTCACAAGCAGCACACAGCTTTTATTTCACGAAGGATAACTTTGGCATGCCCATAACAAGCTCCTGGTTTGAAAGGACATTCAAAGTCTTGAAGTTGAGGTGAGAGAGACGTTTGTGCCAAAGCCAGCATCTTTTTGCAGAGTTTTCAGAGACAAAACAGATGTTTGTTCCGAAGGATGAGCTATGTCTCATGTCTATGACATAAACATTTTCTTTACGGTAGCCAGAGAGTACGGTTTCCATCTTTTTGTTGAAAATGATGCATGAAGATAATTCAAACATCACTTTGAAGCCCAAATCACACAGTTGACTTATGCTTAGGAGATTGTGCATCAAGCCTTCAACATAAGCTACTTTATTAAAGGTTATGGAACCATTTTAGAGTGTTCCATAACCTTTAGTACTTCCTTTAGAGTTATCACCAAAGGTGACAGAAGGACCTTTGGTAGGCACGAAGTCAACAAGAAGAGATTTGTTCCCGGTCATATGTCTTGAGCACCCGCTGTCGAGATACCAGATTTGTTGGTGCCCTCGACCCTGCAATCACAAGGAAATCAGTTCTTTGGTACCCATTTGGATATGGGTCCTTTTGAGTTAGAAGAAGAAGAAGAATCCTTGGAAGCATTTTTAGCAATTCTTTCCAAAGGACAATCCTTAGCAAGGTGAAAGGTATTACCACAGTTATTACACTTTCTATAGATAAAGACCTTTTTGGAGCTTTGATCAGCTTCCTTGTGATGACTGGTCACATCGACTTTCATGGCCTTAGAGGTTAGAGGATAGTCAAGAGGCTTAGGACCCAAGATACCTTTGCCAGAGTCAATTGAAGGAATAAAAGAGGGTGTCTTGGAATTTAGCTTATTTAACATCACAACTCTGGGGATTGGAAGAGAAGATGGTTTCTTTGAGTTTTTCTTGGGAAGTTTCTTTTTGGGAGGAATATCGGTAACTACTGATTTTCCTTTTTCAGAAGAGGAAAATTTCCTTGAAGAAGGTTAAGGATCTCTGGTTGGAATCTTAGAGAGTTTGGGTTTAGAATAGGAACCCTCATTTATTTTTAAAGAAGACATAGACTCAACAATGGGTTTAGAAGTGTCATTTGAGTCTTGGGCTTCCTCACTCTCATTAGGTGAATCAATGCTCTTAGCTTTGATGAACATTCCAAACTTGAGATCTTTAGAGGGGTCAGAAGAGTCCAAAGGTTTAGAGTTGTCATAGTTCTCTTCAGAAGATTCATAGAAAGAGGGAAGAGAGAAAGGAGCATGAGAGTCAGATGGAGGTTCAAGGCCAGCTTTCCCAAAGCCTAGACCAGACTTGTCATCACAAGGTATTTGATCCTGGAAAATCCTTTCTAAATTTTTGGAGGAGCTTGTCCACTTTTTCACAATTTCTTGCTCCTTTTTAAACCTTTTAAGCAGTTTATTTTTCTCTTTAGCAAGAGTAAACTTTATAGTTTTCAAATCTTCAAGCTCAGCCTTGATTTTGTCAACGTGTTTTAGTTGAGAAAGACAGATTTGAAGTTGAGAAGAAAGAGATTTTATCTGAGCATTTGCCTTCTTCTTTGCATCCTTGGCTTCATAGAAGTCAATGGTCAAAGAGTCAAAGGCTTCAATTTTCTCAGCATCAGAGAGAGAGAGAAAAATGGATGTACCTGAGTAGATGAGGTAGAGCATCAGTAGACACAAGAGCCATGGAAGTGGAAGAGGTTTCACCATCATTAGCATCATCTATTTTAGCCATAAAGCAAAGGTTTTCCATGTCCTTGTCACTTTCGGAAGTTGGTTCATCTGCCCAATCATGAGATTCGGCAAGAAGACCTTTTTCTTTGTTGGCTAGAAGAGTATTTCTTTCCTTCTCTCTCTTGTATTTGGCCTTGTACTTTTCAGCACGGTCAGAGTTTGAAGGAACAGACGAGTTTGACTTTTGAAAAGAAGGTTGGTAGGAACCATACTTGGTTTTGACAGACCTAGAGGATGTACGGTTAGAGGAGGGCAGTCTAGACTTATTTGAGGACCTGCTTCTGCATTCAGAAGCAAAGTGTCCCTTCCTCCCACACCTGTAACAATCCTCATTTGATTTGTCAGAGGAAGCATTTTTAGAAAGAGTAGAGGAGGGTTTTCTAGAAAACCTGGATTTTCCAGAAGAGAAGCGAGGTTTGCCTTTTGAAAAGCCTGCCAGCATGGCAACACCATCTGACAGCTGAGCCACAGAGGTCTCATCTCCTTCATCATCAGCCTCACTGAGATAGGCTTCTGAAGGGTCATTGGGGTCCTCTTGACTATTGTTGTTAGAATCAGAGGGATAGGTGATCATAGGGACACACACAGTACTTTTGGAAGATTCACGGACAAGAGCTAGAGAAGAGCCTTTGATGTCTTTTGTGATTGACTTCCTAAGCAGTTTAGTCTGCTCATAGTTGAAAAGAGTGCCATACAAGGCAGTGAGAGGCATGGAATCAAGATCCTTGGTAGAGTTGATACAAGTACAGATATTTTCCCAAAACTCAGGAAGACAATCCATAAACTTGCATAAGACTTCCTCATTATCATAGATGCGACCCACAAGTTTAAGATCGTTGAGAAGACTGTTAAAGCGATTGTAGTAGTCTGAGAGAGACTCACCCTTCTCATGAGAAAAGAGTTCATACTTTCTTACAAGAGCAATCTTTTTGCTCTTTTTCACCTCAGACGTACCTTCATAAAGAACACACAGAGTGGACCACATTTCTTTGGCAGTAGAAAGGTTAACAAGAGAATGGTAGACCTCATCAGGCAGAGAGAGGGCAATGATGGCTCTGACTTTAGTATCAAGAGCTATAAGACGTCTGTCTTCATCATTGTATTTATTGGAGTCCTTTACAATGTATCTCCCAGTAGCTAGAGTTCTTTCTTCCTCAGAAGAGTCCTCATCAGCTTTTGCCTTGTCTGCATTGTAACGGTCCTAAACTCTAGGAATAAAAGGACCTTCATGTAAGATAGTAGGATATCTGCTGTCAACTCCTTCTAAGAAGAGTATCATACGACTTTTCCACAGGAAGAAGTTATTGGGGTTAAACTTTGGTGGTTTGGCTATAGAGCCATTGTCGTATGAAATAGTAGTGGTGTTTTGAGAAGCATTGTTCAAAGAGGAGGAAGAAGAAGAGGTTGCCATTGCGGATCTAGTTTATTGAATTAAACTAAACCGCTCTGATACCACTTGTTGGTCCCAAATAGCAGTAAGTAAATAAGAGAAGTATTGTAGAAGGGGGGTTGAATACAATACACACAGTTTTTCACTTAATTTAATTCTTATTGATTTGAAATCAAGAATTACACATAGAAAACTTTTGATTGTTGCGGAAGAGAATAGATGAAATCTATTCAAACAATCTTACACAAAGAGAAAATGAAAAACAATTGTAAAACACTTAGAAAACAATAAGAACGGAATAGGCATCGGGTTGCCATGATAAGTAAGGTGTGGGTCTATACGGTCGGGCAACGTCTCATGGTGCAGTAAGGTGTAATTCCATTATGTGCTTGGGTTCCCCCTGTTTTGGGAACTCTCAAGAATAGATCCAGGGGGGTTGAATTGGTGTTTTGAGCAACAGATCTAGAGGGGTTGAGCTCGTTATGTGATTTGGTGTTATTTGTACCATGTTTAATCACTAATGGTTTATTTGATTTCTTGACTTAGCTCATGGCTATACTCACCGCGTGACATCGATTTGGGTTTAGTACTCTTTTCTTATTGGCTTGTTCTCACTAGGCTTTAGCCTAACACTTGCTCTTGATTGTCATGTGGCAGGTTATCTTAGCAGTGGGGCACGTTGGGACTGAGGGAGCAACCTTGGGGTCGTGAGTGGTCTTTTTTAGGATATCTAGTGACCATCGTTCAGTGATTTTTGAAGATATATTTTGGAAGGATAGCGACACACGACCCTAATCTAGTTAATCAATTGTAGATTAGTAGGTTGTCGTTGTATGTTTCATTTATTGACCGTGTTTATGTCTAACCCATACTCCGTTTGGATTAACATTGTATGTTGGGATTGTAATACCTTATTCCGCAAGTTTAGTCTATTGCAGAATTTCAATTTTTATTTCCGCAAATTTTTAGGGTGTTACAAGTTGGTATCAGAGCCTTGGTTTAAGTGAATTAGGTATGACTGTAAGATGCCTAGACTTAAGCCGAGACTATTAAGCTATGACTCGTGAGATGGGGTAAACCTTCTAAGATAGGATGGTCTTAGGGTCAACGGAAACTTGCACAAATTGAAAGTTGTGATAATGGTAATAAGAACTCTTACGTATTATATGTTCATAATTTCACTTAGCTAACGTTATTATGAAAATGTTTTACGTGGGCATACTTAAATTACTGTTGTTATAATAATTGATAAGTGTAGTAGTACGTTCTCCGTAATCCTTATCCCGTTCTTTTGCATGATTGCATTCAGCAGAACCATGGTTAATACCAGGAATCGTCCGGAAGGCCAGGAGGCCGATATACCTATGGCCGACCATCCGCTGGCGACTATAGTGGGGGAAACAGTGCGTGTGAGTAATATGTTGGGTGGAGGACCCGAGCACATTCCTCGACGCAATTTGGAGGCTGTAGAGCCTATTATCGAGGAAGTGACGACAGAGACGAGAATGATGGATCGTATGATGTTGGCCATGAATAGGGCCATGGCGCAACAACAGGAAGTATTCTTGAAACTCCTTGAGGACCGAGACGCTAACAACCGTAGGCCCGAAACGGTTAGCGAAAATGTGATTGTTGCAGGATCCGGGGGTACTGGACCTGTAATTTACCCTGTGGTGACTGCAACCCTGGGTGTCAGACAAGCGGCGCAGACTTGCACGTTCAAAGCTTTTCTGGGTTGCCGACCCCCAGAATTTAAAGGCTCGGACAATCCCCTAGATTGTATGGCCTGGGTTCGAGAAATGGAGCAAGCTTTTCGCTCAAGTGAATGTGGGGAGGAACAGAGGGTTATCTTTGGTTCCCAAATGTTACGGGGTATAGCTCTTACTTGGTGGGATGTGTACTCTGCTTCGCTTGAGCCGACCGTTCTGGACCAACTGTCTTGGTCTACCTTCAAAGAGAAACTGCTAGAGGAGTACTGTAACGAGAGGTCGTTGGACCGAATCAAGGAGGAATTTCAGAACTTGAAGAAAGGAGGTATGTCTGTGAGGGAGTACAACTGTCTCTTCATGGACAAGCTGGGTTTTGTGGGACGCTTGGTCCCGACAGAGAAAGATAAGATCAAGGCTTACATCAAGGGCCTCCCATCGGATATGATGTCGATGGTACGCGTAACAAAGACCTCCACCCTTCGGGAGGCAATGGAAGAAGCTCAACTCATGGAGGATGCTTACATCCTCGACAGGGATTAAAGTAGTCGCCAAGGCGAGAAGAGGAAATGGGAGGGAAGCTCGATGCCCTCAAAGAAACCTTTCTATGTCAACAGCAGCGCTCCGCGGAGAGCCGATCCTAAAGGTGATGCCAAGTGGTGCTCCAAGTGCCGAAGCAAACATTTTGGCCCATGCAACTTTGTTCCCGGAATGTGCTACAAGTGCGGGAAGACGGGTCACACGTTCCGAGATTGCCCTCTTAAGGGGCAAATATGTTTAGAATGTAAGGAACCGGGGCACGTAAGGGCGGAGTGCCCGAAACTCAAGACTGGGGGATTTGGTGGGAAGAAGATGGAACCTCCGCGGTCGACCGGAAGGGCTTTCCAGATGTCGTCAGAGGAAGCTAAAGCATCGACCGATGTGGTGTCGGGTACGTTTTTTCTAAATTCCGTACCTACACGTGTGTTATTTGATTCTGGTGCTAGCTACTCGTTCATATCCGATTTGTTCTGTCAAAGGCTTGCTATGTCTAAGAGTAAGCTAGAGAATGCTGTGGTGGTAGAAATAGCAAATGGAGGTCAAGTTCTAATTCATAATATTCTTAGAGATTGCATCTTAGAGCTTAAGGGAAAGAAATTTCCCATTAACTTATTACCTATGCAAATTGGCGGGTTCGATGTGGTTGTGGGTATGGACTGGTTATCTAAGAACCAGGCCAAAATTGTATGTTCAAAGAAAATGATTCGATTACCCGTGGCAAACGGAGAAGCGACATTAATCTACGGCGAAGGAAGGAAAGGCGATGTGGCGATTATTTCAGTGATTAAAGCTAGGAAGTGTTTGGCGAAGGGATGTTTATCTTTCCTGGCTTATGCTATCGATACCAAACTCGACCAACGGAAACTAGAAGATGTTAGGGTGGTGCGCGAGTTTCCCGATGTGTTTCCGGAAGACTTGCCCGGGTTGCCACCCGATCGTGTTGTGGACTTTCGTATTGACCTCATTCCAGGAGCGGCTCCAATTGCTCGAGCTCCTTATCATTTGGCTCCTACCGAAATGCAAGAGATGGTGGTTCAACTCCAATACCTTCTTGAGAAAGGTTTCATTCAACCGAGCTCGTCACCTTGGGGAGCTCCGGTCCTATTCGTCAAGAAAAATGACGGTGCAATGAGAATGTGTATCGACTACAGGGAACTGAACAAAGTGACGGTAAGGAACAGGTATCCACTTTCGAGAATCGACGATCTGTTCGATCAACTTCAGGGAGCAGGTTGTTTCTCAAAGATCGACCTTCGATCGGGGTATCACTAAGTGAAGGTAGCAAAGAGCGACATCCCAAAGACAACATTTAGAACTCGTTATGGGCACTACAAGTTTCTGGTGATGCCATTCGGCCTAACCAATGCACCGACAATATTTATGGACTTGATGAACCGAGTGTGTCGACCGTTCCTCGACAAATCCGTAATCGTGTTCATCGACGACATCCTAGTTTACTCCAAGAATGAAGAAGGACATGAACAACATCTCCGTGAAGTGTTGGATGTTTTAAGGCGAGAAAGACTTTACGCGAAATTTTCAAAGTGCGACTTTTGGCTCCCAGAGGTTCAGTTTTTGGGGCATGTGGTTTCAAAGGAGGGAGTAAAAGTGGATCCCTCAAAGATTGAGGCGATGACGAATTGGGAACCTCCCAAGAGTCCGTCTGAAATCCGAAGTTTCCTAGGTTTGGCAGGGTACTACCGGAGATTCATTCAAGATTTCTCGAAGATAGCCTCGTCGTTGACGGCCTTGACCCGAAAGAACGTGAAATTTGTGTGGACCGAGAGGCAAGAAGAGGCGTTCCGCACCTTACAAAAGAAGCTTTGTGAAGCTCCTATCCTATCCTTACCTGACGGGACGGAAGACTTTGTGGTGTACAGCGACGCGTCGAAGATAGGTTTGGGTTGTATCCTGATGCAAAGAGGGAAGGTGATCACTTACGTATCAAGGCAACTTAAAGTGCACGAAGTCAACTACCCTACTCATGACTTGGAATTGGCAGCAGTGGTGTTTGCACTGAAATTGTGGTGACACTACCTTTACGGTACGAAGTGCACTCTTTATACTGATCACAAGAGTCTGAAACATGTCTTTGATCAGAAAGAACTAAACATGAGGCAGCGGAGATGGTTGGAATTGTTGAAGGATTATGACTGCGAGTTGCTCTACTATCCGGGTAAGGCAAACGTTGTTGCCGACGCCTTGAGTCGGAAAGTCTGCGGAGGAAATTCTCGTGCTACCTTTGCGCGGATTGAATTAACTTCAACACTCATTGACAGAATCAAGGAATCGCAAGCCGAAGCCTTGCTAGAGGAAAATCTCAAAGAAGAAGTCATGGCAAAACAACATCTTCTGTTGACTGAAGATAGTCGAGGGGTGAAGCTCTTCAATGGGCGAATTTGGGTGCCTAAGATTGGGGGTAATAGAGAACTTCTTCTCGAAGATGCCCACAAGTCAAAATACTCCATTCACCCAGGAAGCACGAAAATGTATAGAGATTTGAAATTACATTATTGGTGGCCAATCATGAAGCTTGATGTGGCACACTATGTGGAACAGTGTGTAACTTGTTTGCAAGTGAAGGCTGAACACCGAAGACCTTACGAAAGTTTGCAATCCTTGGAAATTTCGGAGTGGAAATGGGATCACATCACGATGGATTTCGTGACAAAGCTACCAAGGACCTTGAAAGGTCACGACGCCATTTGGGTTATAGTAGACCGCTTGACCAAAAGCGCTCACTTCTTGGCCATGCGGGAGACCTTGCCAATGGATAAATTGGCGAAGTTGTACATCGATGAAGTAATTTCCCGACACGGTGTGCCGCTATCTATTGTCTTTGACCGGGATAGTCGGTTCACGTCGCATTTTTGGGACGATTTACAAAAGGAATTGGGTACACGTGTGAAGTTGAGCACGGCCTACCATCCTCAAACTGACGGCCAGAGCGAGAGGACAATACAGACTCTGGAAGACATGTTAAGATCTTGTGTGATCGACTTTGGGGGTAGTTGGGATACGCACCTGCTTTTGGTAGAGTTCGCGTACAATAATAGCTACCACTCGAGTATAGGGATGGCACCGTTTGAAGCGTTATACGGTCGCAAGTGTCGAACTCCCGTATGTTGGCTCGAGGCGGGGAAAAGCAGTTCGCCGGAACTGAAATTGTGCAAGAAACGGCGGACAAGGTCAAGGGCATCCTCGAACGTATGAAGGCACCCCAAGATCGACAGAAAAGTTATGCCGATAAGAAAAGACGGCTAATGGAATTCCAAGTGGGAGATCGGGTTATGTTGAAGGTGTCCCCTTGGAAGGGAATTATTAGATTTGGGAAGCGTGGGAAGTTGAGCCCCCGTTTCCTTGGACCGTTCACTGTGACTAAGCGGGTCAGACTTCAAGCTTATCAACTGAAATTCCACCAGAGATGAAGGGAATTCATAACACGTTTCACGTGTGTTATCTACGGAAGTGTCTAGCAAAGGAGTAGAGTGTCATCCCACTCTCCGAGATCAGAGTGGATGAGGGAAATCGTTGCGTTGAAGAACCTGAGGCGATTTTGGAAAGGAAGACGAAGAAGCTTCGTCACCGGGAAGTCACAATGGTCAAGGTTCAGTGGAAGCACCATCGGGGTGCCAATGTGACTTGGGAAGTGGAAGAAGACTTGAAGCGGAGGTACCCTCACCTCTTTCCATAGCCGATATTTCGAGGACAAAATCTTCTCCAAGTTGGGGAGGATTGTAACACCCGCTATTTTGGAGTTGGGTGAAAAGTTGACCTTTACCCGAAGTTCAGGGTGGTAAAATGTAACTTGGGTTATATAAATATAAATCAAGTTTTAGATATTTCTAAATATCACATAATCTAATCTTTAAGAAAATCAGAGAGAGAGAAAAGGAAGTAGGAGAAAAAGAGGTCGATCGATTTTCTCCAAATCATGGTACGAATCTAGCTTAATGCTTTGATCTAAGTGTTATCTGTCGTATAGAATCTCGTTGTGAAGGTTTTTAACCGTTTGATTTCGAGATTTACGTATTTTGAGTTTGGTCTGGGTTCTGTAAACATCCCATCATAATAAGACCGGGAATATGGTTTTGATCGGTCTCGACCGGAAGTCGGTTCGACTTAGCTCATGGCTATACTCACCGCGTGACATCGATTTGGGTTTAGTACTCTTTTCTTATTGGCTTGTTCTCACTAGGCTTTATCCTAACACTTGCTCTTGATTGTCATGTGGCAGGTTATCTTACCAGTGGGGCACGCCGGGACTGAGGGAGCGACCTTGGGGTCGTGAGTGGTCTTTTTGAGGATATCTAGTGACCATCGTCCAGTGATTTTTGAAGATATATTTTGGAAGGATAGCGACACCCGACCCTAATCTAGTTAATCAATTGTAGATTAGTAGGTTGTCGTTGTATGCTTCATTTATTGACCGTGTTTATGTCTAACCCATACTCCGTTTGGATTAACATTGTATGTTGGGATTGTAATACCTTATTCCGCAAGTTTAGTCTATTGCAGAATTTCGATTTTTATTTCCGCAAATTTTTAGGGTGTTACAGTATCATACGACTTTTCCACAGGAAGAAGTTATTGGGGTTAAACTTTGGTGGTTTGGCTATAGAGCCATTGTCGTATGAAACAGTAGTGGTGTTTTGAGAAGAAGCATTGTTCAAAGAGGAGGAAGAAGAAGAGGCTGCCATTGCGGATCTAGTTTATTGAACTAAACTAAACCGCTCTGATACCACTTGTTGGTCCCAAATAGCAGTAAGTAAATAAGAGAAGTATTGTAGAAGGGGGGTTGAATACAATATACACAGTTGTTCACTTAATTTAATTCTTATTGATTTGAAATCAAGAATTACACATAGAAAACTTTTGATTGTTGGGGAAGAGAATAGATGAAATCTATTCAAACAATCTTACACAAAGAGAAAATGAAGAACAATTGTAAAACACTTAGAAAACAATAAGAACTTCGTAGAGAGAGAATGTCAGTGCACTTAGAGAGCTTGAATACTTGAGAGCTGGTGATCTTGCATGTTGAGCCATCCTTCATATTTATAGTGCCTCATGCATTAAATGCATGGGACACCTGTTGAGCAAAGGATGGACACAGGTCTTCAGCAAGGTACAGGATGTATCTTTTGTCTTGAGGTGTTTTGGCTTGAAGTGTTGACCTGTAGAGGATGGTGGAGACATTTCCTTAAAAGAGTGTAAAATACAAAACATATTTTTTCTGATCTTCGGATGAGGTCTACGTCAATGCAAGATATCACAAATATACTTTGTCAGAAAAGTACAACGTGTTGGAGAAATCTTCAGGCCTTGAAGATTAAGAAGTCTTCGGTTGCTGAAGAGATCTTCGGCTCCTGAAGACTGAGAGGTCTTCGGCTCCTAAAGACTGAGAGGTCTTCGGCTCCTAAGACTGAGAAGTCTTCGGCTTCCGTAGATTGATAAATCTTCGGCTTCCGAAGATGTCTTCGGCTCCTGAAGACTGAGATCGGCACCATCCTGGCTAATGGTGTTGATCAATTAGGCATACTTGGCTTTAGGCTGGAGAGTCTATCTTCAATCCGCTTTGAGAGATATTCTCCTTCTTTGTTTTCTTCGGCTGATCTTCGACTTCACCGAACATTTGTATGGAAACCAAGCTGCTAAAAGAACCTCAAAATATTCTAAGTATGATGATATAAAATGGAAGATCGGGAGGTCATCTTCAAATCTTCAGATGACCTAACAAGATCCCATCTTATCTCAAAACCCTAATTTCCATATTTGAAGAGAAGAGAAGATTACCTTTACCAAGACTTGAATCCACCAACCAAAATACCTTTAAGTCACCAAAATGAGTCACAAACCCCCAAACTTCAAAAGGGTGAAAAGGGTTGGATGAAACGCTAGAAATTTGATGGGGAGGAAGATTTAGACTTGATTCCACTTGCACCACCACGTTTGATGCTCTTTTAACCTTCTTGATGCCTAATACATGCTCCCAACAAAACACTAGATTTGAAATAATTGAGGAGGAGGGTTTTGGAAGAGAAACCGCCTAAGAGGCTTCATGGATCGGTCTAAAAACAAATTGGGGAGAAAATGGGATGACTTAGGGTGAGAATCGCATTTAAAACATCAGGCTTCCGCAGGCAACAATGTCTGACGACAGTGCCAAGGGCATTGTCGCCTGGCATAGTCGGCGGGTGCTCCCCACTCTCGGTACTGAGTCGGCGATTGTGACAGACGATTATGCGTGATGTCATTTTTGCTTGGCAAGGTCGCGCCGAGCGTACCGAGCCCATCCTCCCCCGCACAAGGCCCGACCGATGTCGTTTCTCCGTCTCGACGGTTTAAGGATTCAAACGGGGGGGGGGTCAAAGTCTTATGGTAGATTTCTAAAATGAGACTCTTCCGCTTAACAAGTACATGCGGGTAGAAAATACTCACTTGAATTTCTGGGCGTTACACAAACAGATTCTCCAAAAGTGAGAATAGGATTTTGGGCAAACTTTTGTTCCAACATATTTTCTAAAACTTTATCCAAAACGGAGAAAGTATGAGAAAGTGTTGGAAAATCTCCAAATGTGGAGAACTCCCAAAATTGATTCTCAAGAGAGAAACATTTTTTTAAAAATTATACTCCACCAATAAGAAATCTAGAAATTAAATGTTTACGAGAGAAAATTAATATTTTATTAAATATATAGAATATTTTAATAATATAATGAACGTTGTAATATCTAAAATGAATAAAAGTATTGGAGTTGAATTCATTTTTTTTAATTTCAAATCCTAATTCCCCATTTTTAAGAGATTTTGAAGAATCTATTAAATATGCTCTATTGAAACAAGAATGAAATATGTAATTTACAAGTTTGGAATCTTTTATCTCTGCAAATTATTATTTTTTATAAGTGTACTCACACAATACAACGACATACATCTCAATTTTAATGTTTTATTTTATTCTTTGTTTTAGGGGTTGTTTGGTTGGTTTTCCATTAAGTTCTGTATAAATAAAGTTGTTTGTGTGGATTAATATGTCTGTATAGATTTGGAAGATTTTTACTTGAGAGAGTTTTTTTTCATAGATGGAATAAACGTGTTTTTTAATGGGAGAGACTGATTTGGAAAAAAATTGGTTTTCTGCATAAAGCTCCCCATTGAAATCTTACTGAATAAGTTACTTTCTATATTATTAAGTCACTACCAAACAGTCATATATAGCTGACTGAATAAGTTGTAAGTCTCATTAAGCTTATTAAGCTGCTAACAAACAAACCCTTAGTCGGTTTTATAATAAGGTTTTATGTGGTTTTGATAAAATGATAATGTTTTTATATTTGATTAAAATATAAATGTGAATACCCCAAAAAAAATTAAAAAATATATAGATATTATTATTAAATTAACAATTTAAAAGTTTTTTTAATTCATTTTTTAATTATAATTTAGATTTAGATTTAATAAAGATGTGATTTATTTTAAGTTTAATAATATAATTTTTTTAAAGATAATAATTAATTATTTATTAAAATTTAATAATTATCTTAATCGTATTTTAAATTATTAATATTTAAAATGAGATGTTTTACTGTTTTTTATTATGTTTATCAGTTGGTTATATAAATTTAAACATGCAATTTAAAAAAAGTCATACTCACATACAATTTATTCGTAATATTTAATTTTAAGTAATATATTCAATAAACAATGTCGGCCTTCAGGCCGGGTCGGGTCCAGGTTTCCGGGCAACCAGTCTATGGGTTGCGGGTTCGGTCCTTGGGTCGGGCTTAGTCGGCGCATGAACGGGTCTAGTTCAAAGGGCTGGACCGGGTCGCCGTAGATTAGTGAGTGTTGCCATCGGATGCCCGGATACCGCTGAAACATGTGTGTGTTAACTGTCGTTCAAAAAAAAATGTTTGATACATAAAAAATGGTTTTAATACTTTATCGGTATATATTATTTTAAATTATTTCAATGAACACGACAAAAATTCCTCTTTATGGTCTTGGTCTCGGTCTAGTTCACGATTTTTGGAATTAGATTATTAATAAAATAAATAAATAAAAATAAAAACAATCTAACAATATTTATTTTGTCTTTTCCTAATTTACACACGCCTATCATTCGGTTTCAAGGATGGCGTTCTAGTTACATAACCCATTCTCTACCCCCTCATTACGACTTTATTTATATATTTTGTTGTTATTAAAAAATATATTTAGACCTTTTAAAATTAAATACGTTGAAATAAATATGTTATTTTTTTTTCTTCCAGTTATGGTGAGAATCAATAGACTTATGGTGAAAAGGGTAAGAATAAATCTTCACCCATAAATCAGACCTTTTTTTTGAAAGGCAACGTGATATTAAAAGAAACAGAACAATACAAAGCAGAGACATAAACCTCGACAAAAAATAACTGCGAGACGTGGTTAAAAGCGGTCGGACAACAGCTAAAACCAACAACCATGCACCCGAAAAACGATCAAACAACGCAAAACAAAGTATAAAGCCAAGTAACTACACCAAAGTGAAAGGCTGAGAGGCAAAAGCGAAATCGAGCAAAGAAACCACCAAAGAGGTTACATGGAGAAAGACAACAAGTTTGGATTATCGATCCACGACTCGTAGTTTATGGACCCCTTTCGCAATTTTCTTGAAACCCAATCGAAAGCACGAACTTGCATCTGCGAAGAACGAATCGTAGCTGAGGATATCTTTTTTCTAAACACAATGTTGTTACGATGAACCCAAAATTGGGTAGCTTGTGGCCCGAACAGTTGCTTGTCATATCTTCTTCAACCAAGGAGAAAAGAGGTGGGCCCTTGACGCAGTATAATCTCCATTGTCGTGCTTCCCAAATCAATATCGAGCCCCCACCATTTCAGAACCATATCCCAAACCGCCTTAACATTCTTGACCTCGCGATACAATGATCAAGAGTTTCAGACGCCTCTTCACAACTTGGACATAAGACCGAGTCTAAGTCGATGCCTCGATTATCCAAGGCAACCCAACCGGAAGTCTACCGTGAAGCACACAAAAATGTTGACTTTTATCGGAACAAGATTGTTCCAATGTTCACCCGAACCGGAAGTCTACCCTTGGATCAATTCTAATTGAAGATCAACATGTGTGAGATGCACCGAGATACACGAGATCAATTTCCATATCAAACGGAATTCATGAGGTGGGGTTGAGATTAAAAGCAATCAAGGTCCAAATTGCGCTTCTCGTCTTAACTCATATTCTCACACGTTCCTTCATCTTCTACTATAACACCACATATTTATCTTTAATAATCATGGTGAAGGATCGTGTGCGAAGTTGAGTTAACGTGATGAGGGTTGGGTTTCGGTGAGAAGTTGAGGTTAATGCGAGAAGCGTGATAAGTGGTTATCATTTATCAACCGTTAGATGAGAAATTGATGCATATTCGGATGAGGTGCACCGGATCAATTATCTTATAAGCCACAATTTATGAGAGAACATGAGATTAAAGGTTCAGATTCACTACTCACGCTTCTCACATTAACCTCAACTTCTCACACGATCTTTCGCCAACGTGGGGAGGCGTGAGAAGTGGATCTGAACCCTTAATCAATTATAATATCAAATCCACCTATGAATCACGCTTTATAAGGAAATTGATCTGATGCACCTTACCTCGATGAATCTCATCCTAATTTGCATCCAAAGGTTGATAACGACTTCTCATGGTAACTCAACTTTTCAACGGAACTCAATGGTGATAATCATTATATACTATTTATTATATATAATAATACATAATTTTTTTTATATTAAAAAAGGGTTAAATATTTATATATGGAGGGGGGCTAGGAATAGGATCGAGTCAAAATGAGCGTGCTGGAAGCTATTCACGTATAAATAATACCCAATGTCCTCCCATGGCTTCTACCTGCTTCGTTGTAATCAAGTCCAGTAGTATCGAAAGGAGACAGAGTTCTGTTGCGAATTCGTCGCTTTATCGTCTGTAAGCAGATTCCTCCTAAATCTTATCTGTTTCGTTAGATTGATACGTGATTTCTAGATTTGAATCATTGTTATGTTGATTTTGATGTGATCTTGTTTGTGAAGTGGCAGATATAGCAATGGTTTCTGATCAGAAAACTTTCGTTTTCGGTGATGTCGCTAAGCACAACAAAACCAAGGACTGCTGGCTTATCATCTCCGGAAAGGTCTCGATCTCATTTTTTCTGATTTGATTTCAATTTTGCTGATTCTGGAACTGTTTTTGTAGTTTTTAATTTTTATCATCTCGTAGTTCAACTCGATCGTGTTTGATTTTGAGGTTTTGTAGTTTGTTAAGCTCAATGTTAGCAGTAGGCTACTGTAATCCATTAGTTAAATATTATGTGAATTGGTGTTACACGGTATAACTAGTAGGGATGAGTGTGTATTCGAAGAATTTATAACACGAGGTAGTAATCCTTAACCGAATAGATGCCCTAAACCTTTTGATACTAAGTGT
Source organism: Arctium minus (assembly GCA_954870635.1). Classification (NCBI taxonomy): domain Eukaryota; kingdom Viridiplantae; phylum Streptophyta; class Magnoliopsida; order Asterales; family Asteraceae; genus Arctium; species Arctium minus. The sequence continues at coordinate 179,025,500 of OX941081.1, read as the reverse complement.
TGGGTTTCGATTATGAATTCAATTTGATTTGAATTGCGGACAATATAGAAACACAATATCGTGATGCATTTTACCTGTAATTTTGTATTGATTTGGTGTTGTTTGAAGAATTTACAACGACACAAGGTTATGATAAATCATTATGTGATGGACCAGAAGATTTGATTTCAAAGTTGTTTTCCAGTAGTTTTGAAGTTGTGTAATTAGAAAACGTCTCTGCACTCAGCTGCTTTGTATATATGTTTTCATAATCAGTGAAAATACGATAGATTATGCAATCTAGCATTGTAAGTTATCCCTTAAAGAAGCACTATCTTCTGCAAAACAGTCCCAAGGTGCAGAAAAAACATTGATCTTGTGCGGTGTGCCTTGACTTTGGTAACACTACCTTGCTTCATTTCCATTTGGCATTTGTTCTACATCCTTTTCCACAAAAAAGTTCATGAACTTTTAATAAAAGTTGCAGCAATAGGTCGCTACTATTCAAGTTAAACTCGTCAAAATATTATTAGTTTTAATCATTAGGTGAAAATGTTTAAATCATTGACGCTAAAGGGCTTTCTCGATGAAGGGCATTTATTGACTTCTGTTTGGAGTGTGCTCTATCATCCATCACCATTTTGATGTCATATATACTGATTCAACTCTTCCACAATAACATTGTCTTACTGCCTAAAGTGTAAACAACAATAGCATAACACCAATTGAAATTTGTTAGAAGGTCCTTTCTGATTCTAGTATCTCAAATCTTTCCTAGTGGTCCTGAAAATAGATCTACTTAATAATAGGTCTTAATGCTGTGACATTAATTAACTATCGATTACTAACCTTGTGTGTGCGTGCACGTGCATGTGTCTGTGTGTATTTCTAACCTTCTCTGCTCTGTGCTCCAAGAGGAACGTTCCAACGGTCCAAGAAAAAGAGAGGGTTAAGAAATGATACGATAAATTACTGTTTCCAAGATAAACCACTTACATAGTTGACTATCAGTTAGGAATAAATGGAAACTATCACTCACCCTGGAATCCAATTTACAATTTTACTTGCATTGCACCAAATGTTTACTTGTGTAAAATTGACACTTAGAAGCCATCCATGTCAAAAGTTCACCGACTTCTTGACAGATGGAAAAATTGCCAAATTGTGCATCATTTGAGTACTTCTTGATCTCATAATAGTTACACTGTAACATAATGTGACACAAATGTATTCAAATATTTGATCAAATTGAATCAGGGATGGATTTTGGTACATTTCATCCTCACATCTCAAACACCATTTGCCTCAATATTTCTCTATGCTATAACACCATTTTTCCATATGCCATTGCCTTACTTACCTAAACTGTATCAGGTTTATGATGTAACCCCCTTTATGGACGATCACCCTGGAGGTGACGAAGTTTTGCTAGCAGCAACGGGTATGTTACTCCCGCTATTTATTAGTTATTAGTACTTATTACAAGTGTTTTGACCAATTTTCTCTTATGAGTCAATCATACAACAAATAATCCTTTCTTGTCATTGTCTTGTCTACTATTGTATGATTGTATCTACTTCTTTGTTGTACACTAGCCTTAGCTTTTCTTCCTCATAGCATCTCCGATAGAGAGATTTATAAGAACCTCTTTTTTACACTTGTTTTAGTTACATCATTGCCAATTCAACAAATTAAGAACTACCATAAAACTCCACAATGATAGTGACTAATAAGAGCATCATTTTGTAGGTCCATGTATTATTTCAACATCAATAATATGGATATAAAAATAAAAAAATACATAAAAAACTAACAAAATGTTATATCGTATTTACCAAGGTTTTTGTATAAAAACTCCAAAAAAATTTGTGACTTATAAAGAACTCTCTCCAATGTCAATTCTTATAAGTACTACTACTTTTTGCTTATAAAAATCTCCAAATGGAGATGCTCTCATATATATGCATTTTCTATTCAATGTACTTGTTTCTTTACACACATTCACATATGCGGCTTGCTTTCTTGTTTTCCTTTTTTATGTTGGGACAAATGTAAAGTCTGCATACATTTTCACCCACAATATCTAAATGGGATTTACTGGGTTTGTTTAGTTTCTTTTTCTAACCGCTGTTTTTGGTGCATGGAATTATATATATATATATATTTCAGGGAAGGATGCGACGACGGATTTTGAGGATGTGGGGCACAGTGATAATGCTAGAGTTCTAATGGATAAATATTACATTGGTGAGATAGACAAAGCAACTGTTCCAGCAAAACGTGCATACGTTCTATCTGCTGATAAGCTCTACAATTCAGAAAACACTCCAGAATTCATCAAGATATTGCAGTTTTTGGTGCCCTTCATGATTTTGGGCTTGGCTTTCACTGTCAGAGCTTACACAAGAGAGAACTCTGCTTGATTTAACAACATCATCTAGTTTAATAAGAGTGCTGGGTCTTATGCATCATTATTAGTTCATTTAATTACAATTTAGATTCCTGTTTTTCCATATTTTCTTGCTAAAGATTTGGGCATATTTGCTTTGTTTGTTCAGTGCATTGAAATTCTAAGAATGGGAATGAGTAATGGGACTGTTATGGTTTAAATAAGAAAAACAAACATCTTTTTTTTTTTTTATATATTTACCGGAAGGCTAGACTGGCTGTTTATATCTAAATCTATATATATATACTATATTATAAAGCATACATAAAAAAAAAAAAAACTCTTAAAAACAAGTCTTAAAGCTTAATGTACCGCTATTTAATGTTAATTACTTAAAATCTCTTAAAAACACAATCATTAAAGGCTAAAGTTGTATGTACTACATTTAATGTTATTTATTAACTTTCAATCCTTATTTCTAATCACTTTAACTCCCCTAAAATCACTCACAACATAATTAAATATAGAATAAAAATCAAATTTTAAATAAAATCTAAAATATAATTAAGAAAAGTTAACAGAATATTTTATAAAAAACTTTATATTATTAAACCAAAATAAATTACATTATATGTTGTAACTAATTTTGTAATTGAGTTCAATTATTATGTTTTACTATCTTATATATCTCTTTCGATTATTATTGATGTATTTTTAAATTTATAATTTATTGTAATAAGTTATGGTTTTATATTTTTAGAACCAATTTGATTTTTTGGTCGTTGTTTTTGTGTTTTTATGCATTAAGTATTGTTTATTGATACACATTACCTGAAATTCAAGAATACAAATCATGATGCATGAGTACAAATTTCTAAAACTATATTTTTGAATTAATAACTAACTCATAAACATGATCAAAACAGGATAAACATCTTAATTTAAATATAAAGTTTTGTAAATATTTATCATTCAATTCTAATAAAATACTCATATTTTTTTTATAAAAAATATTATATTATTAAGTCTAAATTAAACATTTATAAAAAAAATCATTATCACTCTCTTAAAACTATCCAAAGTCGTGATGTATCTAACTGCATTGCGCGAGTACGCTTCTAGTATCTTTAAAAATATTTAAAGAATATAAGCATAAAAAACAAAACTATTAATCTACTTCAAACAAAAACAATTAATCACGTTTTTATGGAATATCAATCTTTGCACGTCGTGACTCAAACGGAGTACCAATACGTGACAGGTTAAAACTTGGATTATTATCATAAATAATCATATGGGCATTCTTTTTATCATTGTTATTACTTTCTAGTCATTTCTAACAAAATTACAAATTAGTCAACACGCCGCAAATCAACGTTGTAAAGGCACTTTTCCTTGCAGTTTCTGACATTTTCTAAAATATCTAGATAAAAAAATGGGTCTACCGTAAAACTTAATTGAGATAACGCAGATTATGGCACCACAAGGACATGTATTAACACACAAAAAGTAAGCTGAAGTTGTAGCTTGTGACACTACAAAGACATACCGCAATTTATGACACCGCAAAAACGTATTATAGCTTACGACATCACAAAAAAAATTGCCTTAGGATATTGACTTACGATTTTTCTTTGATTGTTTTGTAGGGAGAAAAGTTTAAAAGTGAAACTTTTAGCTCATGTAGTAATATGATAATAACCCGTTAAATTTTGCTACTTTCCACTTTCCCAATTTCCCTTTTAAAAAAATTGCCACTTTCCACTCTCCCTTTAAAAAAAGAGTAAATTACGTTTTTAGTCCCTATGTTTTGTTGAAAATTTCTATTTTCGTCTTTATGAGTTTTAAATTATTATTTTCATTCCTATGGTTTGTAATTCAATACTTTTTTTGTTCTTGTAATTTAAATTTTATTGTTTTTTCCATCCCTATGGTTTACAATTAATTTCTATTTTAGTGTTTCATACTTAAAAGTAGTATTTTGGCTTTAGAGATGAAAATAGAAATGAATTACAAAACATAAGGAAGAAAACCAAAATTTAGAAGTCACAAGAACGAAATCTGCAAATTTTAACAAACCATACGGATGAAAAACGTAATTTACTCAAAAAAAAAAAAAAAAAACTTGCCACTTTCCCTTCTTGCGTAATCAAGTCAAAAACAACCCAAGACTCAAGAATCACCCTCCCTACACCCACTGTGAAATTACACTTTTGCCCTTATCCCCACTATTTGTATGCCCACCCATCTCCCTTTTAAGGCTATGTTTGGCAAACTAGTTGCTAGTGTATGACTGATAAGCAAGCTGGTAGTTGATAAATTAGCTGATGAAAAGTCACGTTTGATAAAAACTAACTTATAAGCATTTAAATTACCAAGAAGAACATCAATTATTTATTTATAATTAAAAGTTAATATATAATTATAAATATTAATGAAGGGCATAATTGAAATAATCACAAAAAGCTCCCCATAAGTGATGCTTATGGTCATCTAAACATATACCCAGAAAATAAGCTAGCTTATTTTTGTCAAAAAATGTCTAAGAAGTCATCCTCAAGAAAATAAGGGGAAAAAGAGTCTTCTAAAATATATTATAGATCATTTTTATTATTTTATCAGGTTATTTGTCAAAAAAAGATAGACTTTAACGAAAGAATGTTGAGTGCTAAAACAAACGTTGTTTAATTAGTATGAGTCCTCGTTTATCGTGAAATTAACACGTTTGAAAACTTCTCCATTTCGATCGTATATATTTTGTGTTTGTATACTAACAAGATGATCGACTTTATTATCGTAATTGAAGATAAACATTTAATTAGTAAACTTTACAAAAAGAACATTTAAAGTACTAATATAATATTCAAATTAGTTGTCAACTTTCGTAAGTAAATTACTATAAATATACAAACTTTATTAATATTAAGTGAAATATCACGCATAAAATGATAGATGGCGCCTACCTTCAATCCCACGTGTCGTTTTTATATTCATTGACTCTTTTTATATTTAATTTTCAAATTTTAATTTATTTATTATATTAAAATAGAGGAAAAACATGACTACTTTATATGTGAACTAGGCATATACTCGCGCACGATGTGACGCGAAAAATCGTGAAGTCGAATGAACAATTGACAAATGTATGTATCCGCTCGCGAAACATCTCGAAAATCAAAATGACAACAACGTTTCATTTTAAGTTTATATTTCTTCGTCCTTATCGATATTTTAGTCTATGATTCACATATAAGTGCACCAAACGAAGAACGAAATGAAAACTAATGTATTTAGTCTATGATTCATAGACTAAAGTACCGATAAGAACGAAAAATACAAACTTAAAATGAAAACGTTGTTGTCATTTTGATTTCGAGATGTTTTGCGAGCGGATACATATCTTTGTCAATTGTTCCTTCGATTGCACGATTTTTCATGCCGCATCGTGTGCGAGTATATGTCTATATAATAGTATAGATAAAAATTATAAAACGGTTATTGTACAATAACATTTACCACTCTTACAATGTTACATTTACCACCTTACACTTACTTATTTAATTTACTTTATATCCCTTGTTTTTTCATTTTTCATTTTACACCATTATCATATTAACACAAATAATCGTATATGAACAAAAATTCAATGAAAAAAAATACGTTCATTTTTCTACAAATTATACCATAAATCCATAATAATCATCTCGTCAATATCTTTAAAACGAGCCCAATATTGAATGTTTTTTAATTTAACCGTACTATTAAATATCATGAATATCAACGAATTAATTTGTTTTTTATCCATACATTTTATTTTTTTTCCACCGTTAGCGCATTAAAAATACATAATCGTAAAATACCTTTCATTCTTATTATAAATTATATCATTATAATTTTTTTCGTCAATAATTGTAATATAAACTAATTATTGAATATCTTTATGGGTTTAGGGTTTAGTGTTTCATAAGTTGTGATTCTTAGGTCATGGTTTATTGTTGATGACATGTCTATAAGAAAGTAGCATTAATTGTTCATTCTTTACTCACATTCAGCTGCATCGCGCGGGTATATGCCTAGTCTGTACTAAACTAGTGTTGGGCCCGTGCATTGCACGGGAGGATAAATTTTTTGTTGGAATATTGAACCGAGTTAAAATTAAACGTAATTTATCTGTTAAAAGTTAATGAAATACAATGTGAAAAACGAATATATTTTCATAAGTGGTTAACTTGCTTATATTTTTAATCGTTTGTTATTATGAGTTTGTGTAATAATATTGGTAATAGTTTTGTATTATATTATTTAAAACTCAAACGACATGTCTCACAACATATCACTATTATTGAAATAATTATAAATATGAACATACGTTTTTACAGATTTTGCAATTTTTCTGAAACCTCTTCGACAACACTTGACAATCACTTTGAACGTATAAATCTGTAGATTAATTAACAACATTCAACCCACATCAAATATGACAAATAAAATAAATGATTTATATCTTTTGTAACCGACAACTCAAATGGTATAGTTCAAATTCACTCAGTATCACTTGAAAATTTATCTGACTATTGACTTCAATACCTCATAGTATTAGTCGATAAAAATAAAGATATGTATATATATATATCTTATTCCCCTACTTCGAAAAATATGATTGTGGGTTTTGAAAAATATAAACAAATCCTCAGTAAATAAAATAAAATATAAAAAAGTAGTTTTTCAAAGAAACAAAAATGTAGTGGAATACCTTTTGTTCAGTTGCAGGTTCCGCCATTGACACCCGACCGTTCGTCTTCTTCTTGTACTCGGATGATACATAGAGAAGCTATATATATTTATAGTGAATGTAGAGAATATTTTAAAATCTTTTATTTTCATTTTCGATTTTACATTTAAATGTAAATATATTAAAAATATGGAAGAATATTTTTATATCTACATCGTTTCTATTTTATTTTATTTATACTTGGTTAATTTGGAAAGTATTGCTGAATATTTTTATTTTAAAGAATACGATAATTTATTAGTGTATCTCGTTATTTTTTATTTTTAATTCATATCAACTTTCTTTTTTCTTCTTTTAATGCTCGTGAAAAAAAATACGTGTAGATTTTATATTAGCAAAAAAAATACGTGTAGATTTTATATTAGCAAAAAAATACGTGTAGATTTTATATTAGGCTAATATAAAATACGTGTAGATTTTATAAAATAAAATAGATTTTATATTAGCAAAAAAAATACGGAAGAAAAATGA